>JAQQZY010000009.1:33761749-33796464 GCA_030068375.1 Ostorhinchus rueppellii | reverse complement strand
TCCTTCCTTCCTTCCTTCCTTCCTTCCTTCCTTCCTTCCTTCCTTCCTTCCTTCCTTCCTTCCTTCCTTCCTTCATCAGGGGTGTCAAACTCATTTAAGTTCAGTTCCACATTCATCCAAATTTCATCTGAAGTGGGCTGGACTAGTAAAATAATAACATAATATATAACTAATGTCAACTCCACACTTTTCTCTGTGTTTTAGACTGAAAAAAGTAAAATTTTGTAATGAAAACATTTACATCTACAAACTCTGCTTTAAAACAATGTCAACAATATGGATAAACTGAAAAAATAAGTGTAATTTTAACACTATTCTGCTTCAGTTTATCATTTACACATGATACACATTATAACTTATAGATCACAGTGGATCTACAAATACACAAAACATTCAATAACAAATAATATTGTTAAAATTGTACTGAAGACATTTCAGGTTGTTCATATTTCCTCAGATTATTCACGTTTTGCAAAATTATACTTTGTTTTAGTGGAAATACATGAAAATGTTAACAGAGTTGTGGTTTATTGATATTATGGTAGTATTTTACCGATTTGACCCACTTGAAATCTAATTGGTCTGTATATGGCCCCTAAACTAAAATTATTAATATCTTAGTTTCATTTTCGTATTTCATAAAGTCATCACAGGAGTTTTCCTCTAAAACAAAGGGAAACAAAATTGGACTTGTCATTATTTCTGGATTATTATGCTCTTATTGTACTGGTCTGGCCCATTTGAAATCAAATTAGGCTGAATATGGGCTCTGAATTAAAATGAAGGTGACATCCATGATTTAGAACGATTTTAAACTGATGGACTCTGATACTTAGATATACTGATGTCTGTATGTATAAGTGAATATGACAAGTTTAGTACAGATTATCTTCTAATTGTGAAAACACATTAAAAGGTGTTGGAAATGATTGTTTTTACATGTTTACATAACTTGAAATCCTGAGGTGCTGGAGAAATTTGCAATTTCGCTTCTGGAAACCACCTAATCAGCCTAGATCAGATGTTTTTCCTCCAGTAGCACATGAAAAATTGCCGTCCTGTGCTATCCAAACACAATAATCTAGTTCTGTGCTTTCGTTTATGTATACATCATAGACCCTTCCTATGAGAGATATTTTTTTCTAAAGCCAACTCTTCAGTTTCCTGTGTTTCTAGATTATACGTCTGTGTTCCCGGTTGCTCATGTCTCTGTGTATTGTCTGTGTTGTCCAGGTGCCGTCCTGCTGGTCAGCGTCCAGGGCATAGCGGTCAACGTGGACCCGGTCTTCTGCACGTGGCTGTTGTATCATCCCCACAGAGGGAACAGCCGGCAGCAGCAGCAGGTACAGAACCCACAAAAGTCTGTTGGTTTGTCTTACTGGCCTTTTGTGTCAGGAATTACACAGATCACAGCATGTTTTAACCTCACATTTTGTTAATAAATAATAAAACACTCATCATATTCTCCTGTTGCAGTGGCTTTGGATACGAGCCTGAACTGAATGTAAATGTCCGTGGTTCTGGCTCCCTCCCTCTCGCTTTCCCAGCTACCTTTTTCCATGTGCTCTGCTCCCTGTCTTCTATCCAGTCGCTCTCTATTTATTTGACAGGGGTCATGGTGATGGTTATGGACATTGAATGCTGTGTGCCCACATTACACACAGTCAAGCACACACACATGCACAAATGCTCAAGTCTGATTGCCTGAGATATTGCGCAGGTTCACTCTATAAATATATATAGTTCTGAAAGTATCATATTATAATGTATTTAATGTTTTTTTTTTCATACCTCCTGCAGTTTGGTCAGGCTGTCAGCATGCATGTGTGTGTGAGAGACAAAGAAAAAAAGGAGTTAATTGCACCAACTCCTTACTCTGGACGCCGTTGCTTTTCAGGGTAAACACATGTTATGAGTTGAACCGCAGCCAATGGGAAGGATACACAAAAATGGCTGCCGTGTGTGCAGACCTGCAGCCAAAAAACACGTGCGTTAGTCCTTCCATGTTTTCGCTCATGCCTGTGTTTCTCTAAGGTCGCGTACTGTACTTCAGCTGTCTGTCAGAGCCGTATCTCAAGGCCCGGCTGCTTTATCCCAGACCTTCAGCTGAAGGCCAGACCACAGGCTGAAGGACGCAGGAGAGGACGAGGATGGGGTAGGGTCAGGGTGGTAGGAAATGATGAGTAAGGATGTGCTGTAGACAACAGGACAAAGGAGGGGACAGCAGAGGGAAGTATCACACGAGGAGGTCGGAGTAAAACGGAATGTGATGTAAAATGAATTTAGTGAGGTTAGATAAAGAGTGGAGATATGAGAAGTAAAGGTTCAAGAAAAGGGAACTGGTGGGACATTTAATAGCTATTTCCATCTACTACTTAGTTATGTTACCGTTAGTTATGAGCAGGACCTTAAATTTAACATAACTTCATCTACAGCAGCTTTACTTTATAACCTGAAAGCAGTTTTTAAAAGGTTATTGAGTAAAGTTACTAAAAACAGCTAATTAATGTTTACTCTTTGGTTCTTTATGAAAAGTATCATGTTCTATGAATTAGTGATAGTGTTTATGTGGACATACATCCCATTAACCTAGGATTTTATTTGAGATATGGAGTTTGCACAGAACACTGGAAATCCTAGATACTCTCATCCTTATATGCAGGATAAATACAAGTATCCCGGTCACTTATTTCTGTGCAGGCACCTGATGTTTCTAACATAATGTGTTGATTTAATCTGAAATTTCATTGGCTGCTGCCAAATTTAGAAGTTACTGTGGTGATTGTGGTAAAAAAAAAAACTAATCCACTTTGGTTCATAGTTGACTTGACTGGATTTGTCTTGGTCATATTCATCTGTTGGCAGCACTGGGAGATGAGCTCAGCAGGTAGACATCCAGCTGTTCTTCTGTCAGTTTCATCATGTACAGTAGTAGAAGCTGGGACTGGTGGCACAGGGTCGACGTGATGGAGTTCACAGACTGGGTTTAATGTTTATCCATTTAATAATGCTTTTGTGATGTTTTCCACTGGGGCCTGACTTTCACTACAGACATAACAAGGTCAACATCCGGATGACTTTTTCCATCTGTACTGCCAAGTATATTTAATTTTTTTTCATTAATTAAAGACAACACTCTGTGTCTCTGTTGCTCCAGTAGTGAGATGCTTTCATTGCCGACACCATGTTTTGTTTTGTTTTTTGCGGTATGTTCCACTACATCATTTATCACCTACACAGTAATCTACGGCAGTCAGAAACCAGCAGGACATATACTGTTTAAGTAACAGTATCACGGTTACTATCGGAGTACTCCACTCCAGTACGGGGGTGTCAAACATACAGCCCACGGGCCAAAACTGAGCCAGTAAAGGTTCCAATATGAACCTAAAAAATTACACCGATGGGATTAACAGTCAAGGGTGTCAAACTCATTTTAGTTCCATATTCCAAAGTCTGTAATCTACATGTTTAAATGATAAGTTGAGGTATGAAATTCTTAAAATTGCACTTATTTTTTATAAGAAATTTCATTTTTTTCAGGTTATTCACATTCATTTGTGAAAGGATAATTTATAATTGTAAGCATTTACATTATTTAATTTGATGTTTTTTGCACTAAAATGGAAACATTTAGACTGGTCATTACTATAGGCTCCTCTGCCATTATTTTACTGGTCTGGTCCACTGGAGGTCAGATGGGGCTGAATGTGGCCCTTATGGCATCCCTGACCTAGAGGATCTGGGTGTCTGAAAATTAGGATTAGATCTTATATGGGTTACTGAATCTAGGATGTGATGTTTACATGCACAAACCCTAAGGTGGAATACCTAAAAAAATAAACTACACAATATCCAGGATAGTGATGTGCATTTAAAGCCAGTCAGTGATAGCCACTGGTCATGGTATATACATCAAACACACTAACCATCAAAAATAACACATCTACATCTACATACAGTAATCCAATTTAATTCAATTTAATTTTATTTGTAGAGCCCAATATCACAACAAAGTCACCTCACAGGGCTTTACAGAAAGTGTTGAATTGATAAAAAAACACAATGAAAATAAACATTCAAGTAATCAGTTAGTAAACAGTCAGTGAAGCAAATGGATCAATGTCCCAGACATCCACTGTCCTTAGACCCTCCTTTTCGGCAAGAAAAAACTAAAAAAGAAACCCAGTGGGAAAAATAGAAACCTCAGGGAGGACCACAGTGGAGGAAAGATCCACTCCCATAGATGGACAGGCTGTAGATGAGACCAGGACTGACGGACATCCACTTACTGATGTAATTCCAGTCTGTAGTGATGCAGTAGGGTGGGGGTCCATGCAGAATCTTGAGGGTGTGCATCTGGTGGGGGTGAGGGGGTTCATGCAGACTGGTGAGGGTAAGGACGGTTCAGGGGCACACAGATGGGTCACCTCAGGTCCTGTTGTCATTGACCCTTAAGCGGCCACATCTGAAATAGTAGCCACTCCCCCAGGGGGAGAGGGGAAAGGGGACGCAGGGAGAATAACGGAGACCAGACTAAACTAAATATTGTAGATCCAGTGTCCAGTCCACAGTAAACCACTGTCTACATTCTATGTATAGGACTTTTGGCATTGAATATTTGAACATATTCCACATTTGACTTTGAAGTCACACCTGCCTTTGGGTGACTAACCTACTGGCCTACAGAGTTTTATTTACCCTATATTAAGTTGAAGGACCCTGAGGCATTTGGCATCTTACCTCAGCCAGTAGCTGCAAATACTAATGTAATTTTGGGGCCCATTTTTAATCTTACCACAACCAGCCTTTGGGTCCCGACTCAGTCACTGAAAAACAACTACATCAATGTTCAGTGTGCGTGTGTGTGTGTGTGTGTGTGTGTGTGTGTGTGTGTGTGTATATGTTTACACAGGCTGCAGTACGTGGTTGGCCGGTGGCCTTGTGCAGCTGCATCATAGCCTAGCAGTGCTGCTGGCTGATGCTAATGGGGTTTCCTTATTTCAGACCAACCTTCCACTCTTCTGTCTTTTAGCCATCTCACTGGCAGCGAGTGTGTGTGCATGTGTTTGTGTTGTGCATGCGTCTGTGTGTGTGCAATTGTGTGTTTGGCCTGCCAGAAGTACGGGAGAGAGCTCAAAAAAAACAGGGAGCTGTCACTAGTCCTTGTTGGTCTTGGAGGCCTCTGTTGTATTCCACTGCATTTTTCTTTTCTCTTTCTCCTTTCTGGCTTTCTTTTTCTCTTGCTTTGCATTAAGCATTTTGCCTCCATATTAACCCAGATCTGTAAAGCTCACTTAAGCTACAGCAAATCTGCCTCAACACAAATCAACGATTGTACAATGTAATAAAAAATGTTCTCAAAGTTTCCACAAATCCATTTTTAAAGCAAATTCACTAGATACTGATTTAGTGGAAATGCATGTCTGTTGCCTGAACTATATGGTGCTTGATTTACAGCATTTACACCTGTAACAAACGGAGAGAAAATCTGAATTACACTGTTGCACAGCAGGGAAATGACCATGTTAACCATGTCCATTAGATATTAAAGTGGTTGTTGGTTTTGTTTTGTATGTATGCTTTGTTTATATTTGTCTTTTGTCACCTGGTTTGTCGGTTTTTTTCACTAATTTCACTAATAATAATTTAAAAAAAAGATATCAAAGTGGTTATTATGTTTATCTAAGACATGTTAATTATTAAAGATGGAAAAGGGAGTCATCTCTAACCCAACTAATATGTCATATAAGATAAGTAGATGTGTGTTATGAAGCTATAAACTTGCTCTTGCTCTGTTGTGATGGCTGCAGACTCCAGGCCCGGTTCCTCTGGTCAAAAGAAGAGAAGATGAAGCATCAGTTGGGAGCACGCCACTCGCCAAACAGACCTCCAACCAAGCCTCTGACTACGCCAGCAGCCCCGTCAAAACCAAGACTGTTACAGGTGAGTCTGCCTGAGTCAAGATGCTCTGCAGGTTTAAAAATGAAGAATGACTCAGTAGATCTGTACGTGCGAAACACAAATTTATGTGAAGATCATCATACTAATTAAAATCAGAGTGATATACAGATCAGGCTGTATGTGCTACTGTGCTAAATTGGTGAAATCCACACTATTTAGCACATTTAACCTTGATTCTGTGCACTCGGTCCATGTTTCTGTGTTGTTATATAACACACCACAGTTGACACCTGAGTGAACCCTTCCCTCAGAAGACACCACATATCCAGGCATATCCTCGATTTTCCTGCGCTTGTAGTATTACTGTGGCTCTGTGGGCTCGGAATGCCCAGAATAGATGAGTGACTTGGCTTAGTGGAGCCCTCCTCAATGCCAGTTTTCCACTTTCTGGGACCCCCTTGCGCAGAACAAACACACTCTATGCACACACGTATAAATCCAGAACATACAAACACACACACACACACACACACGTTTACATACAGGTACTCCGTTTTAGGCACCTGCGCCTCCCACACATACAGTCATAGTGTTGCTATGGTGTTTCTTAGATCCTTTCCAGTACTTTTCAAGTGTTTTCCGTTTGTAAGAAGGAAACTCTGGGTCCTGTAGGACTTAAAATAGACAGATTGAAGAAACAGCAGAAAGGGGAGCAGATATGAGGGAGGATCGACACAGTTTTGGACCTTGTCAAGAATGTGACTGCCTGCTTTATTGTAGGAACACACACTTAGGTAGTGGCAGGACAGTTAAGGGAATAGAGTCGCTGACAAGTGTACCAGGCCAGAGCAAAACACTCACACAGGTTCTTTTTTTAATAGTGTAAGGTATATGTTTAGTGGACTTCTGGGATTTTGTACGGTGATTAAAAAATGCTACTCTACGCACAGACGCACACTCTTTCTGTACGATGCACATTTATTCCTACACTCCTACCTGGGAGGATGACTGGAGCCGTCACTCTGTTTAGGAGCTGTTCATGAAACAACACAGAGCCTCACTGACTGCAGAAATGGTTTTTAGTCATGATACTCAAATGGCGTATTTATAAAACTTAATAGCCCACATCCCTCATGTTCTCCTATACAGTATATATTAAACCAATGTCCTCAAATGGAACATCCTGGCTCAGCTGATGTAACTGAATTAGGTGCACAGTTTAAAAACTGAATAAATAAATACAATAAAAAGTCTTCCTGGTCTCTACTGTTTGAGTCTCCCAGTGTTTGGGCTCCAGGTCCTCTAAACACTTTAACGGCTTAAACATTCTCTGCCAAAGCATTGCAATGACAAGTTGAGGGAAAAGCAGGAGGTTGTTTGGCTTTTTTTTCCTTTGTTTTAAGTCCCTGGGAAATATGTTCCCAACAGGGATGATGAATCCCTGTTTTTTGAGTGAAGTCATCTTGTAGCTGTAAATAACATTGCATGTGTATGACGTTCCCCTCTGTCAAGTGTTTTGATAGGAAAAATGCTCCTTTGACATTTCAGAGTCTAAAAAAGGCCATTAGGGTTGTTTCCTTGCTTGCTTTAAAAGCTCGCAGCTGAAAGGTCATGCTGCCTTTTCCTCCCGGTTTTCCCTCTGTTCCTTGTTTGATCCAATCTGCTCTAATGGGTTTTCCATACCGCAGCATCTTTGCTTACTCACATCTCAACAGTATATTCTCTGGTTAGAGGTTGTCAGTAAACAGTCACCTTGGCTCTGTTACCAAACACACAACTAAACCCAACCAACGTGAACACGCCGGCTATCAGCGTCCGTAACGTCCAATCCGCCGGCCGTGACTGCTCTTCTGTCTTGCTGTCTAACTTTGTGTTTTTCTGTCTGTGAAGATGTTTTTCTGTCTAGCTGTCTGTTTATCTTTCTCTTTAGTTTCTCACTTTCTTGTCTTTTAATGCCGTCTGCATTTTTGTAATTCTGTTTGGACAGGTATGGATAAATGACCAAGAACAAAGCCTGGATCGGACTTGAGGAGTTCAGAATCAGTTGCTCGCTGTGTGAAATCCTTAAACTGACGTCACATCTCGTTTGTAATCGTGTGTGTTGTAGTGTTTCGTTAGGCTGCACTAGCTAGTTAGAAACACACTCGAGCTCTCTGTTGTCCAAATATTTCTCTAGTGAAGTAGAAACAAGACATTGGTAACTAGGTTCTGGTCCTGTATTTTGCTTTAATTTACCCCTGAGTGCCTCTACTCAACACTCCGCATTGGACCGGAGTGTGTTAGGAAATGAATAGCTTCTTCTCTGGAAATGGCTGCGGTGTCATAGGAGTAGATGTAATAAAAAGTTACAAATTGTTTCCGCAAGCAATCAGAATAAGAAAAGGGCAGAGGCATTTAGCCCTTGTGGTTTTAATCATGGTGAAACAATAAGCCTCCCTACAGTTAGACAGTCGTGATCGAGTACAGCTCGATGCAACACAGGGTTTTATCATTGTTACATAATACGGCATCCTTCCTGCAATTACCTGCTTATTTCTCAGTTTGCACTATATCAATTGAAATAATAGGTCATGAATGAAAATTTGTTCTTTGACTGTTCTGCTCATTTAATGTCAATTTTTCATATTCCTATGGGTGGATATGTAAAACTATCACATATACACACCAGTCTACCTTGATCCCTGTTTATTGCATTTGCCAATGTTATTATTTTACTCTAGCTCTCCTCATTTGCTCAGTTTCACATGAAGGACATACAGGACTGTGCAGTTCAGGTGGATTTTTCCTCATAAAACTTTCCGTCTATTACTTCACTGCTGACATCTAACATGATTTGATTTAAATTAGCTTAAATTAAGATGATTTATCAATTGCTCTTCACGTCTACAGAAATCTGACGTTGAAACGGGATGGAAATAATTGGAATTCCCTCTTCTCGAGCTGTTGTGTTGGGGAAAAAAATCCCCCCCACCCCCCCCACCAAAAAAACCCAAAACAGAACCACTGGCTGGGATGAATCCTTCAGTCCGACTTAGTTATTAGTTTATCATGTTCGCCAGTGGTGTTTATACTTTGACTTGTAGCTGGACATAAAACTGTCTTCTGCATTTCCTTGTCAGTAGGATTCATTTCATCTCCAAAGCCATTTAGCCGTGGCGAGGCATCTGATGGATTTTTCAGAATCTATTTGTAATTGCTGCGTGTTTACCCTGAGACATCCGATCCAGCTGTTTAGCTCGGGTTGAATCAATAAGCTATAATGATTTACCAAAGGGTAAAGCTGATGTGAGCGCAGTTTAGAAATAACCATTGTTTCTCGGTGGACCCTAATCTGTGATGGAGGAAGGTTTTCAGGCAAATTAATAATCGCCCTGGGAAATAAATCGCATTGCAGTGAGAAATGAATAGAAATGGCCCAGCTTGTTTTTCATCTCTGGAGCAGGTATAAAGAAAAATATTTTTTTTCCCTCTTTTTGCCAAATTATCATTTGGCATCGTCCTCGATAGCTCTAATGTGCTTATTTTAACGTGACTCCAAGCAAAAGTCCAGATACATGACAAGGTCGATTTTAGCTGCGGGTTTATTGCTGGCATATAATTTCTCAGGGGACTCTAAGGGGGTTTGTAATCACCGCAGCAGCCGTTTTATTTTTCAGTCTTCAGTCATCTATTTAGGTAAACAGAGGAGAGATGTGCCGATTGTTTGCCAGTTGGAGTCAACACGTGTTCTAGCTGCCATTCAAAGAGACGCACAGGGAATAAACACATCGGACTGGCTCCGGCTCAACAGGAGCAGCCCGCCAAATGGACTGCCACTGGTACTGCAGCTCGGCTGACCTTTAAGAAGAGACGCCATAGAAGGTCTTATACAAACTTTTACACTGTATTTGGTTGCACATTAAACCACCGTAACTGAGACACTTTCAGCCCCAAGTTCAGCACAATCTATATATTTCTCTTCAAAAAGTTATTCCTTTTTTTTTTTTTTTTTTTTTTACCAGCTGACAGACCATTAGTTATTCTGAAGGCGCTGTGTCTGGCATCGTTATAAATTTCCTCAAACATCATCTTCATTGGATCAATTTCAGAGGATTTCAGTTTTATATGTAACTTCCTTTGGATCACTGTCTACAAAGATTTCAATGACCTTTGACCTTGGGTGACCTTAAAGGGTCAAATAGAAGGTCACCAATGTCTACATTTAACAATTAACTTTTCAGAAACTTTTCAGAAACTTGTGTTTAGGTTGATTTAAAATGTTTTATGTAGCTTACTTAGGACGGTGTCTACAAAGTTTATTCACAGCTTTGAAAAAAAATCCATTTTGGAATTTTTGACCGATTTATTTATTTTTTTTAAATGTACCATTACTTATAATGGTCCATATGTTGATGGCTTATAACATGTATGGTTAGAGATATAAATATAGATGCTATTGAGCGTGGGAACATGAGCTATTAGGGAACGTGAGCTGGGGTTAGACCGTTCTGAGACAGGTTAGTTTTACCCTACTGATGATGTGTTGTTGCAATAGTAATTCTATAGGAATTATAGGAAGACATATATGGACTTTAATTTAATTGGCTGAGTTCTCCGGAGAACACCCCCCACAGACATTGGGAAATTTACCTTCTGCATCAAGCCCACAGGAGTCTGACAACCTCACAAATTCAACTTGGCATTGATTCTTGATAGAACATGATGGTGAGATGCAGGGGCATTGATCCTATTTTTCTGTTTTAAAGGAAGAATGTCAAATATGATGTTTCAAGACAAAAATATAAGATTTTCCATCATTTCATCCAACTATAACATTCCTCTAAGCTGCCACAAAACCCTTAATATTGAAAAGACAGTCCACCTATCTAGTGTTGAGTGAGTTGTTTTATATTATTACTTCATTATAGATGAGCTTTACTTCACTACTGTTGGAATTTGTAAGTGTGTTTTGATCAATATATTGTTATACACGTTAAATATCGATTTAGAAAAGGTTGAAGGAGATTGAGAAATTAGAAAAGATACTGGAAATTGCTTTTAACGCTCACTTAGAGACTTTTATTCTTAATGGGAATTTTTTTTTTTTCCTGAGTACGTTTGGACATATCAAATATTTACCTCGCGTCTCAGTGACCAGCTGTTTCTTCAGTGCATTCCTCGATATCCTATGAACCAACAACAATGCGGTCGATAGTAGCGATAGATGTGCGGTGACTGAACAAATTACAGCCAAATTATATCTCGGTCTCATCCGTGAAAAAACAACCACAGCTATAAAACACCAGTGGAATGCTCTACTTCCACTATCCTCTTACGAAACTATGCACCCTAGTTTATTCGATCCAAACCACTTGATGGAAATGCACAGAACTGGCATTTTCTTTTTTGTGACATTTCGAAAGTTCACTTCTAATTCGGTTGACAGTTATATGGAAACGCAGCTAGTGTTACACCATGCGCTTCCATACTCATGCCTTGATATTCATAAGATATCGTGGTCACAGTGTGCCCACCAACCACGCATTAAAGTGGTCAATTAGAAACTATAAATTAACTATAGTCTATAGTAACCAAAGCGAGGTTGTTTGACATGGGTTCATAAGATCAAATGACCTGATGTGCTGGATATATGGAATATTGATATAGAGCCGTGTTTTGTTCCACCTGATTATAAGTTGGCAAGAGCAGGCTTTTTCTGTGCCTATTGATTTTCATAGTTTTCCACTGGAGCTATTGATTTCCCCACAGAAATCACCTCAGGGAATTAACAGAATAAATCATAATCCACTGGAAGAAAATCATTTTCAGAGTTTTTAGCAGTTCAAAGCCTCCTCAAAACAATTGCACTGGCTAGATGTCCCTGCTTCCAATTGGCCATTTGAACGCATGCCTGGCACTTTTATGATGTAAAGAGAGTGTTATGTTGTTTTGTTACCACATTCAGCCTAGCTACAGTTTCGTAGTAATCAAGGGGGACTTTCCTGCAGGCTTTTGGAAGGTGCCTGTTAATGTGTAGGCAAATGTACAGAGACACACAGAACCAGTCGACTGCAGATCATTTCCCCAGAAAGCACTGAGGGCAAGGTGATATCATACTGGGGCTGTGGGGCTGCCCGGCTCAAATCTCACAACCCATATCCACTCAACTGCATTTGGCAACACATTATTTCACTCCGTCTCTCTTCCTTTCTGGTTTTGGTCATTGCACATGTTAAATATACAGGGTCTGTGTTACAAGACGTAGCTGACTTTCAGAACCAGAAGTGGGTGATTTGCACCAGTTCCGGTGGATGACAGCGAGTTTAACTGCCAACAAAGCGAATGGTAAAAGATATTTTACCATTTGTGTTTTTACGCGACTGCACACAGGTCTGGCTCTTGTTCATTTTAGTCATCATGTTTCGCTCAGAACATTATCACACACTCTTTGTAAAACACTCTTTTCAGTGGATGTTGTAGGTCGTTTGTGCAAAAACTTCACTTTTAAAGCTGGTCAGTTTTTTTGTTAACAGTTTTGCTAAAATTCACCGCGTTTACATCTTGATTGTCAACATTTAAAAAAATTTTTTTTTTGCTTTTACATAATTAAAGAAGCTAAGTAGCAGTTAACTCATTTTCTGTTCAGTCCATCAACCTTTCATGACTGGTCAAGGTACATAGAGTAGACGATTGTTCTGACTGTAGAAGCTAAAATTTTTACTTGATTTTTAGAAAACAAACACAGGCAGATCTTTTACCTCGCATAATGGCTTTGTTTGAACGTTGCTTAGGAACATCCCCATACAAGTGTTAACAGTTGTTTTTGTGTGATTATCCCTCGCAAGAAAGACCATGGAACAGCAACTCTGAAAACAAGTCGTTTCTTCTCAGTTTGAGGTCGATTTCTGTCTGCCCGCACAATTACACCACAAATTGGTTCACATAAAACTAGCCTCTAAGTATTTTCTTTATTTGTCCCTAATGAATGTTCTTGTTGGCAGCTACACTGTGTTTCTGATCGAGAGCCTCTCAAGTCCCGAGCTTCTCATTGTTCTCTAACATCTACCAGAGTAATGATCTCACTGGCTTTTCTTTTCAATCCTAAAATTAGCTGTTGGCACTCGGAGAACATACTTCTTTTACTGAGAAGCCTATCCTCCGATCTGGCTACGCTTCCTAAGCATTGGAACGAGAACTGTTGTCTTTGTTCCTGTCTGCTAGTGGTCGAGATGATGGGATTAGATGTAATTTTTTTGTTTACTGGGAGGAAGAAGGACAAGGAAAGAGAGACGTGGAAACAAAAGCATTGTTCATTCTGTCAGTATACAAGGAGGAAGACAGCATCGAGTGCTGGTCATGGTTTTGGGCCTCACAGAAAAGCTGCTGGACTGATGACTTTTCTGTGATCTCAACCGTAGTGCAAAGAACAAAAAGTGGGAGTTTGGGAACATGGAAGAAAGTCCAGGTTTTGTGGTCAAGAGACATTTTATGGAAAGGCATGAATTAATATATTCTGGAGAAAGAAACTGCAGAAAGTAACTAATATATACATGAACGTACACATATATAACAGGGCGAGCGCAATCTGATGAGAGGCTTTCAGGCAGAACTACACAGTCATACATAACTATAATCCAAGCCCAAGTAGCCTGATGGAAGTCAGGCGGGTTTTTATTGGCTGCTGTGTGCTTTTCAGAAGGGGATAATATTTTCATTGTGGAGTTATTTATATAGTTTAATTTTTCTGGTAAAGTCAATAATTTATCAAGGTAATGATGGTTGGAGTGGGGAAAGAAAACAAGAAAAAGGAGAAATAATGAGATTGGAGGCCCCCCCTGAGAAGAATGGCTGTAGTCTGTAGGGAACTGGACTCTGTAGATTAGAAAGTCTCAGGCCTCTCAACGCTGATGAGTCCATAGAAACCACACACCGAAGCGTCTGCGGGGAATAGATGTCCATACGTATCCCTTTTTTTTGCTCTAGTGAATGATAACGGTATTAGGTCTTGTGGATGTTGGCTGTGGTTTTTGGGGTTGACTGGAGAGGGAAGTTGGGGTTCGGTGGTGGTGGGGGTTAGTGTAAATGACATGGGAACAGGAGGGGATCGGTAACTGGGCTGACATGATTTCACAAGGGACCTTTTAAACGTTCCTGGTGTCACCGAGAGAAGACTTGTCATTTTGTTTTCATGCTTTATGCAGTGTGTCATGGTCTGGCGTGCAGGAGCTTTCCTGTCCTGTCATTTAGATAAGTATCTCCTGAATTTTGTGTGCATTGGATGTTGTGAATGATCATCCTAGACTCTGATGATAATGATGATGAAAGCAATGACGATTCCCACGAAAAATGTGCGCGATGGTCTTTCTGCCTGAGACGTCAGAGCATGTCTCCTGAACTGACACGTCTTCCTTCTACAATTACTTCGACTGGTTTTGGGACTTATTAAAGCACAGCTGACAGACACAGAGCAGATATATATTCAGTGTGTTCTTTACAGCCAGAAGACATCACATTCAGGTCCTTTATTTAAAGCTGCAGGAGCCAAAATCAGGAGGAAGACTTCTTCTCTTGGTCCATATCAAATTATTATATGCAATACAGATGAACCTGAGGATCTGATAGAAAAGTGAGTAGAGCAGAACTGCATCTAGGTCAGATCTGACAGAATATGATCAGTGATTGGTAATTACAGCTGTCCGTCATGTATTGAACCCTCCTACTTGTCTAAAAATACCTGGAATTGGATCAAATCTTGGGATCCTGTTGTAGATGCAGATGTCTTGTATCATGCCAGATCACTTGAATTACAAATTGCTGGAAGGTCTTTGTTGAATTTTTGCCCAGTGATGCTAGAAAACATCCAAACACTGCTGTATTAAGTAAAAGTATGTGCATAGAGATGTGAATTTTGTTGAACTTCTGAAAGTGAAGCCCCCACGTTTACAGTCCATGTTCTTCTTAAATGGTTAACACAATATTTTTTTTGAACCTCTTGAATTAAAGCTGAAAGTCCACACTATCATTCACACCTGTACTGCTTCATCTCAAATCCAATGGAGGAAAAATACCAAATACTGTATATGTCATTGTCCCTATACGTATGGGTCTGACCACAATACTGATTGAACTGAGTAACAGCTGACATCTGGTGACCTGTTTAACCCTTTCATGCACAGTGGTCACTCCAGTGGACAGCTGTTCAAAGGGGTTCTCTTGTATATTTATGGATTTTATTGTTTTAGTTCCATATCAGCCAACACAGTGGAGGTTTATGCATCATCCTAAACACTGTCATTCATACCATTATTGCAACTTTGGTGTTCTAGATAAAACGAATCTGCAATGACATGCTTGAGTGTTTTTGGGTTTGTTTGGTTTTTTTTTTTGTTTGTTTTTTTTGCATATTGTCTCCATCCAGGTAAGTTAAATGTGAGAAAACGTCAGATAAGCAGCTTAAACATATTTTTATTTCATACTCTTCACACTGTTAATCAGTAAATACATGTTTCTTTGCTTGTAATACTAAACACATGGCTTTGTACCTGTAAAAAGGTTCTTAAAAACTCAATCACATAAGGAATAAAAACACTGAGGGGAAAAAAAATCTTGATTAAGGTTTTCATAATTCATGTATGAAAGGGTTAAAGTTTGAACCATGTTCTTTTGTTGAAGCATGAAGGAAAAGTAGAATATGGTTTTGGAAATGTAAGAAAATCGATGTTGATGAATATGATACACCTCTGTGACCATGAGCTATTGTGAAATCACTGTGTCCAGCATCATCGTCTTCATTAGCTATTTCTTCAAACATCTTCTCTGACTAAGCTACTCATCTCATTTTTTATGTAGCTTCATGGGATGATGTCTACAAACTTTGTTCATAGTTATATTAGATACTTAGATTTTTGCATTTTTGATGAAATATGAACCATTTGCCTTTATACAGTAATAGTCCATATTTTGATGGCTTATAACATGGAAATAGTGACAGATGTCAGTATAGTTCTTGGTGATCACTGCTTGGAACTCATATATGGACTTTGATTTAATTGGTTGAGTTCTCCTCCATTCAAAGCACCACCCACTTCTATTGGGAGATTGATCTCCTGCATCAAGACCACAAGACTCTAACACAGAGACAGAAGCTGACAACCTCAGTAATCCAACCTGTCATTGATGCTTGATAGATACAGGAACATCGGTCCTATTTTTCATACATGTTGAAGTGCATGATGTTTATATGACAAACTGTGCAAAGAACGATAAGAGGAACAAAAAGGGCTGATTATGTTGCACATCTGCAAATGACTAGTACATAAAACTGTTGGATAAATATAGAGATAGTATGATATTTGTAGAGTTGAGGTATGAAGTTGCATATAGAGCACTAATATCTCAGTTTTTTACTCGGATGCAGTACTTGACTAAAACATTCAACATCATCACACCGCTGCTCTTTAGTGGCATCTTCAATAATGCTCTAACAAATGGATTCACGTAAATATTTAAATAAACACAGACTTGCATCCAAAACAAATAGGCGGGCAGGTTTATTAAAGACACCCATCGCTGCCTCTGCGCACAGCTGTAACAGAATATACAACACTTCAACTCCTTGTAAACCATTTGTAATAGGGAACATACCAGACAGATAGCAGGCGGCATGAGGAAACGCTGAGATCCCTGGATGAGGCGGCTTTTATGGTTGACTTACTCAACCACTCAGGAAAGACATATGGACACTTTGTGCCATTGTTGTTTTGAAGATGGTTAAATGTGTAGCTGAGGCTTCGCTCACGCTGTTATGGCATTAGCGTCATGTGAGTGCAAGTAAATCAGAGCGAACAGTTTGTGCGTGTGCGACTTACAAATTTGTACGAATGTGCGATTTACACTCACCAAACCACACACCCTCACACATTTTACAGCTGTGTTACTGTGCTGCAGCGGAGTGTGTTGTACATCATGAAGTGATGCAACACTGATTTGTTCCTCGCCTTAAAGCCTCGGTGTTGCGCTGGGCTCCGGTCGCTGCCTTCGCTCTGATCACTTGACACATGCTTAGGCTGCGGCCGTCGAAGACCAGAGCCTGTCACTTGCATGGAGATGTGATGGAGCTGTTAAAGAGGATGAATAATCACCAGAAGAACACTCCAATGTTTATGGGGAACTGCACTGGCAGCTTCACACAGCAGCTGAGAGAAAGAGAAAGGGAGTGGTCAGAGAGAGTGAGAACAAAACAAAGGAGGAAAAGCAAAGGGGAGGGTGTGTGGTCACAGTTTGTCCAATGAGATATTAGCCTAATGACCTAACAGAGGGTGAAAATGAGGACATGGCTGAGATGGCACGAGACAGGGGGAACAACCCCGCTCTAAGAGGACTCTGAGGACTTATTAGGCTCGGGCAGGTTTAAGAGCTCTGGGCGCTCTTGTCATATTTCTCTTTCATTTGCATTTAGACATCCAGTGTTCTCTCTGTCTTTCTCATTCTCTTTCCCTGCCTACCTCGCTTTTTCTCAGTCCTCTCCCTACAGAGATGGCGGGCGCCAAGTCACTATAACAAGATATGGCAGTTTCATTCCAAATAATGACCCCAGGATTAACAAACAGAGTCCTGGAATGGTATTTAAAACAAAGCAGGGAGCTACAGGCAGACTGGCCTTGCATTGTTACTGCCTAATGCTTAACTTCAGTACACTTTCTGATTGGCCTAACAGACGCTCTCTAGGGAAGGACTTTCACAGCCTGGCCAAACCCCAAAAAACACTCAGAAAATAAATGATCAGAAATTCTCTGCTTGGTCTCCTTCAGGTCAAGGTTAGCCATAAGGTCTGAAGGATTAGGCCTATAATCAGTTTTTAGATGAGAACTGCAGCTCGTGTCAGCTCTGTGGCCTGGTCAAAAATATAATAAGCTCAGGAGGAGTCCGTCCAGAGAAATGACTCAGATTAAATATTTGATGGTTGTTTTGTAGATTTAAGGTGAGAAAATAGTGAAGGTCATTATTTTATAATAACACACAGCGAATGGTGTCCAACTTGTAGTCATGCAGCGTTCACTCCACCCTCACGCGAACACTGTGGTGGTGTTTAATAGATTATGTTGGTAAATCAGACGGACACAGTACAAGTGTGGGTGACCAGGATTTATATTACTGAACCTCAGAGGGGTGGTCTCTGTTTACTTTAAGACTTCATCAGTGATGATTTGTTAGGGTGTGAGCATATTTTGGATCTAGTTTAGAGGAGAGCGTGTTGTCAGGGCACCACGTGTGTGTGTCCACAATAGTGTTGTATTTTCTGATGTGGCAAAGTGCTGCAACCAGTGTGACAGTGCTGTTTGGTCGGAATAAAACGTATCCTAGTGACGGGGGGTAAAACTAATCATACAACAATGCGTCAGTCGTATTCCAGTCTGAAACATTCACACTCAGGAAATGCACACACTTAAAAACCTATAGATGACCATTTTTATTGATATTGTACTGATGTAATGACTCCTGTATTGCACTTGAAAGATGTTTTATTTTAGATACGCTTCGTATAAAATTGATTTTAACAAGAAATTTGCTATAAAATAGTCAGGTCAAAGCTTGTTTTACATCATGAAAAATAAGCTTGACTTGAAATTGTCCTTTGAAGATTCATTAAGATTTAAGGCTTTTTGTGACATTTGTGTTGCAGTGTGCATTCCACTGGGTGTGTTTTGGTGTTTTCTAAGCTAACAGTAGCTAATGTTGAACACTGTTGCAGCTATAGAGGAGCAGACGAAATTCAATGAAGAAAATGGGATCAAGCATAAGGATTTTTCATGGAAAAACCGAACCCTCCACATGTGATTCAGTGTATTATGGATGGAGGCAACAGAGACAATCGTTGGCTTAGTTATGGAGTTAGATAATGTTCACAGACGATGGAGACAATCCTCTTGTGAGAACACTAGCATGCATGTTCCGTATTATCCATATCCTTTTAACGTTGCAGACAAATTTGGTACAGAACAGCACTTTTTTCCTACCGTATCCTATCTAAGCAGTTCAGTCACCTTCTCCTATATAAATCTTGAGTAATGCTTTGCCCAAACCCAAACTCATTACATTGTCACCTATTTTACAGACAACCCACACACAACGGCACACTTGCACTCACCGAGCATGCCCAGTCCCCAGAGTAACGTCTCCCTGGTCTAGACAGTTGGGCCACATGACAGAGCGTAGCAGCCACAGAGCTGTGTCATGTCTATATGATCCCCTACAGAGCTGAACAGGAAACAGCTCTTCAATGCAGTGTGACAGGAATCCTCTAAACACACACAGCCCCGTACAACAAAACGCTATTGACAACCCAATGATATCACAGCGGTTTGTGCAGCACTCTCTGCACATTACTCAATGAAAGACAGTCCGTGAAACATAATCTGTCCTGTCAAAGTCAATTTTTGCCATCTGTGACTATGTGGAAATTTAGTTAAATATAAGACCATTGGAATTAGTTCTGTGCACGGCTCACAGAAACAATGTAGCTGACAAATAAGGAGAAAGAGAAGGTAAAAATTGTTAAATGTACCATGCAGTAAAAAGTAATCTGTATACAGTAGTATGTAATGATGAAGCAATGTTGATTATAAGCATCATGACAAATCCAAAGCTTTTCCTACTCCCCAAGTACCAGAGGTGCACCTGGATGCTGAGTGTGAGAACATGCTGTAATTCCAGACGTGATGATGTGCGCTGTTCTTCCACATACACACGGATACATATTTTACACACATGCACCTGTGACCTTAGTCACCCGGTCACACACACACAAACTTCCACCCACAGACTTTGGGCCGGTTGCCACAGCGACCACAGTCCAGGGTAACTAACCATCCCCTACATCCATTGCTGCAGTAACACACTCTTGTTACCATGCCAACCGGGCTTGATGTTTTTGTGATATTTAGGAGCATGGCGTCGAAGGAAGCATGGTGGTATTGTGACATCACCGCCGTTTCAGGACAATTGTGGGATAGAGCTGCTGAGCAAGGCAGACCTTTAAATCATGGAATATGTCTTAATGTGTCTTCAGAGAGACCCCCTTCCCTCACCTCGGACGCTCTGATGGCTTTAACATCCACAGACCTCAGGCTAACCTGCTGCAATATACGTTCCGTCTATAAGCCTCCGTTTCATTCCTCCTGTTCCGCTTCTGCACCTTTCTCTTACATGAAGCATCTACTCTTTTCTTCCCGCTTTAACTAATGCTTACACGCCGAAGGCGTTTTTGACCTTTGGGTTCAAATGGCAAAAGCAGAGGCTAATAGTGGGTTTTGTTGCTGTGTGATTTGTGTGCTTGGCTGTTGCCATGAGTGTCAGCACAGACAATCGGCTTTCGTCTGGACCACAGCAGGCACACTAGGACATGTCATGTCTAGGACACTGTGTGTGTGTATGTGTGCATTCTCTCAGTTCTCATAGTTCCCTCTTTCTCTGTAGGAGACAAGAAACCTGAGTGCCAACATTACATCACCTCAATGAGGTGTCAGTTAAACTACATATAACATGATACTGTACAGCGAATGAAAATAACAGTGACTTATGACGAGAGTTAAATAAAAAGATGAATACAGGACAATATATTTCTCATGTACCGTATATTGATTTTATTTTATATTTTACCTTTTACAGGGTGCAACTGTACTTCAGCAGTAAAGAGGTTCCTTTAGCTCAGGACCAAGAGTTTGAACAAATCTAATAATTCTAATAAGACTTCCTCTTTGCACTCCAAGAAACTGATACAACTAAAATCTGCAGAAAAGGCAAGATTTTATTAGATATGACACAGTAGAACAAACTGCAAACACACAACAGCTTGGAGAGTAAGTGAACTTATGGATATCAGTCAGTCAGTCTACAAATGGGTGAAGAAGAGGAAGGCCCAGGATGAAGGCTTGGAAATATTGGTGGGTCAAAGGTCAAAGAAATGTATAATTAAATACAGTTAAGTGCAGTGCTACATGAAAGAGGTAAATGTCATCTGTCTCTTGATATGTTCAATAAAGCATTAGATGAAGGAACGTCTTTGGACAGAATACATGAGTTATCTCAGGGTATCAACATCAAACCATCTGCTTTAGCTATTTTTCTAAACAAGGAGGTTAAACTGATTTCCACTTTTTGGAATAATACCAAACTTTAGAGCTTGTTGTAATAAGTATTGTAAGAAGTAACAGGCAGTCTAAAATTTAACCTTGTTCATGTTTTGTCTTTGACAGAATCTCGTCCCCTTTCCATCCCGATGAAGGTGATGCCTGACACCACGGCTGTGGAGTCATGGTCCGCGTCAGAGGAGAGAATGAAGGAGCTCATCGCTCACGCCTGGGATGCTGTTAAACGCCTCACACTACAGGTACCATATGTTTTTGTAGTTTATACTTGTTTATTCTTTTTTCTAACTGGTGGTGGTCTTTTCGAGATCACACTTCCCCATCTCCTCAGGCATGTCCTTAATTCCATTTTATTGAAAAGCTCTCAAGCTACACACTGAAAAGCCTGTTGACTGTACACGGTTCTATCAGAAGTGGCCTCCCAGTACACAGTGGATCTGCCTTTACCACGTGTATCCTTGGTGTCAAAATATCAGAACTACAGCCAGTAACTACACTACATTTCCACACACAAGTCCCAGATCTACATTAGAAAGTAACTCTTTCACCCTGTCCTCCTCCTTCGATCTCTGTCACTGTAAAGTACATTTTTACTCTGCTCAGCCAAGTACAGCTCAGCTCTCTCTGTGGTTGTGGCCATATGGCTTCCAGGGACCTCTGTTAGCTGTTAGCTTATTAGCTTGTTTTACATAAAGATGCATTCGTAGTGTCTCATGTCCCTTTGTGGCAGGCTCACTTTCTGGTTGGCTGCTTGGCTGACTGTATTTCCCTGTCCGTATGTTTAAGTGTCTAACCGGGTAGTTAAGTGCTTCCATTGTGTAGCCGTTTGCTGTATCTTGATTGGATCGGTTAGATGTGCCCACATCACAACCAGCCCCATCTGAAGTGCATCAGGAAGTGCTGACAACTCTCTGACAGAGCTCCTTGAAGCAGGAACATAACTTCAGGGTGCAAGCATAGGTGCCTGTGTGCTTCCACACACACAGCGCTCATGTAATATAGTTCTGATTGGGACATATGGACGCCACATTCACATGCCGACAGTATTAATTTCTTTTTCTTTTTTCCTTTTTTTTTTTTTTTTGCTTTTTTGTTCGACTGTAAACATATTAAACATTTTAAGCTCATATTCTTTTTATTGGCGATCTAACCAGAACTAATTCATTGACTATTTGTTTCTCCTGCCTTAAATAATAACCACAGGTAGTTGTTATTGTTGTGGCCTGTTGTTTTAGTGGGCTGGACGTAAGTGCTCCTCAGTTTCCTCATCGCCTGTTTATTTGTGTCAACAGGGATACTGTTGCAGGGTATTTAAAGTGCAGGTAAACAGCTTAAATCACCTAAAAAACATAATCAGTGATGCAGAAGTCCAACAACCATTCTTCATTCATCTTAATTCTTATTGCTAGGACCACACAAACTGATGTCAGTCAAACATGAAAGAGAGCATGACGCATGTGAATTGAAATAATGCTCCGGAGCCCAGGTCCCATGTCAGCTCATTGAGCTGTTTACAGTACTTCAGCAAAAGTTAACTCAACCCTCTAATAGTTTGCTGAGCCCGTCATTGCCTCCACTTTCCTCTGTCCCCTTCGGCTGTGCGACTAGGACCACACCATGTAGTGCAGGAGTAATTAGGAAACAGTCTGTCCTGTTGACATGGGAGTGGAAGCGGACCAAACCGAGCAAACCGACAGCTGGTACCCCAGGCCTTGGATATCCCCAAATTTAAACCACTCCATTTATTTTAGTGTGGTGTAAACAGAATACCTAATCGCTCACACTTCTGCTGCACATGTACCCAATTTGGCATGTGGGGGTTTCTTTTCCATCCTTTACAAAAGAAAGAGGAGCAGGCGAAATAGCGAGAAGGTGGCAGCATAAGATTGTGGGAGAGAAACTTACAAAAGTATTTATTATTCTACGGCTGCTGAGACCACTTAAGGCTGAGATGGTTGTTTAAAAGGAGCAGTGACACATGAACAGTGGAGATTTTGTAAATTCTGTTTAAAACTCTTGTAGTTCTGGTCACAAGTGCAATCATGAGGTTTTCTCCCAGTGACAGGATTCTTTCCTACAAATTCTCAGCAGGAGACATGAGGGCAGACATTTTGCACAGATGCTAGTCTGTAGAATCATTCTAATAGGAATAAGTAAGAAAATAGTTGTAGCACAGAATGGAAACTCTACAGAACATTTACATTCACTGCTATTGTCTGAATTCCCAGCAGTTCATGAATTGGAGTTTTTTTCTTTTTCTATCATTTCCTTTTCACATCAGATGTGGGTCAGATGTTTAAACTGTTCATGGTCTAATGCACTTTGCTGCATCACCATTATCTTACCTCAAGAAACAGACTAACTTCAAGAAATCTGGCTAAGCAGTTCTATCCCACTGTTCTGCGAACAGCATTCAACTGTGACGCTATACCTGAATATATCTTATGTAATGTCTTCGACTCAAATCACCCACTCAAGCGCTAAAACCAGAAAAGCAGCTGGAGAAAGTAGAACATGCACTATTTCTGTTTGTCACTTTCTCCGCAGAAATCTTTCTTTACACTATGTCTTTTTAATGAAAGGAATAGTTAGCATTGATTCCTGCTGATGTGTCGTCATGCGTAGTTAGGGCACAGATTATTATCTGAATCCATGAGTGTCACGCTCTATCTGTGGCTAAGTGCATCAACCAGTCCCCAGAGACGATCCTGAGCCATGCTTTCTCTGCAGTGCTTTTGTTTTGCTCTCTGTTTGTAAGTCCCTCTTCTCCTGTTACTTCACAAAGAAATACAGACATTATTCACCCCTCAATGAAAATGGCTAAAGCCTTATTTGTAATCCTTTCAAAGCCATCAAAGGGCTTTCTTTAATCTTACGAAACTGTCAATGTTAAAGACAGATGGGCAGCTAATCCTGAAAACAGACAAGTTGCCTGGCTCAGAAAGGTTCATTTTACACATATAGCTATGGGAATCACTGCTTGGAGCTATATAAGGACCTACATTCCTAAACAGTAGTTCATTAGTTTAGAGGCTCGTTGTGAGGAAAAAACTGACTCTTTATAGAGTGAAAAGAAGTGCACTGCATGTTAGACTGTCACGCCAACCGGCATGATGAGGTGATGTGTCATCCATAAAACAACACAAATCATCTGTGCTGTACACACAAGGGAAGGAGTGTGTATGTTTGTTCTTGTTGGTTTCATTGTGGGTCATGCAAACTTATAATATGTGTTGATGGTGCAATTTTAGCAGTCACTTCCCATCAGGGCTGAAGGGCGATGCTGTAATTGTCACCCCGGCCAGAGTGGCCTGGCACATCTGAAAATGGCCATTTGCCCCTAACCTCGGAGCTCTGACCCTCAGCTTAACTGCCTCCTCTCAGTCCAAGTTGTGTGTTGTTCTTCTCATCCAGTACATTTCCCATCTCTCCCGTTCGCCATACCTCTCGTGTCCCTCTTAACCCCCTGCGTTTCCTCCTGTCTGCCCCTTACCCCCACTACTCACTCTTACATCTTTTAATCCTGTCATCTCCCCGTCTCCCCCCCGCTCTCCTTGAGGACACCCATGTTCTCTCCAGGCCCTGATAATAATTGTAAGTGATCAGGATGGTGATTCTATTTCAGGAATTTTGCAATAATTCCTTCTATTTAACACATGAATGTGTTCAGTGCTGGCAAAGGAGCACGTTGCTACCAAAACTGAAATGGGATCTGCTGAAACAGAGAGACCGTTGCCATGGAAAAATGAAGTAACACTGCTCCCTGCAGCTGCCATGCATTAATGAGTAGGATATTTTTTTAGTGAGAGAAAAAGGAGAAAAAGCAGTGGGGTAGAAAAGGTAAAGTGATGGAAAGGAGAGGGAGGGTGGGAAGAGAGGGTGACGGAGGAAAAACTGGGCAGAAGGTGAATCTGAAGGCATGAGGAAAAGGAGAGAGATAGAGGAGGATCTGTGCCGAATGCTTGGTGTGGCTCCGATAGAACTGTCCAGATGGTTTCCATGAACAGGATCTGACCCCCGGCTGGAGCGCCTTCTGCAGGCACATGACTTCATCCTCTACCCCCTCTCCCTCTGTCCTATCATCCCTCCATTCAGCACCTCATCCTCCCTGTCTGTCACATTCCCGCACTTCCCAAATGATTTGCAATCACATCTTAAAATTTGTGCTTAAAACAGAATTTTTCTTTCAGGGTTTTGGTAACGTGTTATCAACATTTCAATCTGTACCTCCATGACATGAACATTACAAAGCCTGAGGTGCAGGATCTGGTCAAAATCAGAATGAATATCCAGGTTAAATGATCACATGGAAAAGCAGAAAATGCATTCATTCATTTAATTTTGTTTATTTTCAAGCTTAAGGTGATGAAACCTGATCAATTCACAAAAGCTGTTGTCATTTAACAGCAATGAAGCTGTTATCACCTTGCTGCACACGTGTTGCATTCCCTCCCAGAGGCTGAGACTCTTTTTTTTTTTTTTTTTCTTTTTTCTAAATTCTGGTGGTATTTTCTGATGGTCAAATAATCAGCTTAATATAAACTTGGTTATTATTAGTGTTAATGTACATCCTGAGTGGTTCAGTCACAAGTCAACAGCTCTAATGGAAGGTGTTAATGCGTTCAGGACACTTGGAGATCCCATCACTCAGAACATATTCAGAGGTGGTCTGGGATGCACATGTCCACATTCTGTCAGCAGTCTGAATGCAAATACATCCTGGGACAGACTGAAGGACGTCCAATGAGGGCTTTGGATGGAATAGCACTTGGGGATACTGGGGCGAAAAAACAACACCAACACTTTTTATTATAATATCTATAGTTTGCATGATGATGTGTACTTGAGGATTCAATCATACAAAAGCTGATGTATTACAGAGGTGTAATGCTGATTAATTTACTGCATCAACTCATTTGATACTAACAGGAAAGAGTTCCCTGCCCCTCAAGAGTCACTGCTTGTTTTTAAGCCAGTTTGTTCATATAAATAGAGTTTGGAAGCGATATTCATTCACAAATTATCACTGGAGACTCATATGGGGAAGCATTTTAATGTCAGGTATGAACAGATGGTGATATGCGATCTGATCACTGCGAATGTAGGTTAATAAAAGGTCTGGACGCGACCACGATGTCCCTGACGTCGAACAGAAATCTAATGATGGACAGAGAGGGAAGGGTAATACTGTATGTATGTCACCCATGTCCTGCACATATCCCCATAAATACAAATGAATGAAAGAAGAAGAGAAACAAGAAGTACTTGCAGTGAGGGAATGTGAAGGAGTTGGAGAAACCGAGTCCTTCCTGTTCTGTCGACACGTTCATCCTCTCTGGTGTCAGTTAACCTCATTCACCAGCCCTCAGTGTCACAGTAGATGTGTCATTAGATGGAGAGAATATGTGTGTGCTTGTGTGTGTGGCCGTGTATTTCTTACATTATGGGGAGTTAAATCTGCTTAGATAATCAGTTGTGGGCTCTGGGCTCCCATGTGAGTACAGAATGTGGGTTCCCATAACGTGAATCATTAAATTTGAGGATGAAGAGTTGTTTTAGGGTAAGGGGTAGATTAGAGTTCGTATAAGGTTAGGGCTAAGGTTAAGCATGTTGTGGTTAGGGTTGACTTCAGAATAAGTCTTTAGGAAAGGAATAGAAGCTGTTGTAATGTGGTGAAAACACACATGCACGTGTTCGTTCCTGTGCATGTGTGGCCAGAATTGTGTTCCATCATCTGCTGCTGTGTCAATACAGCGGTGACCTCACAGCCATTAGAGACACACACATATTTGACCCCTCACTGGACTGCACTGGAAAAGTGCTTACCACTGTTCCCTTGTGTCAGTAACCTCATGAACCACAGAGGCCTTGAGACCTGAAACTGATTTTCATTAGGATAAAAACACCGATTCACTGCTTCGCTTCCTAAGCACAAAATTGTCACAGCAGCTACAGTTTCAAGAGCGGGATGTGTTAAAAGTTTTCAGGGAAAAATTACGTGTGGTTTTCATCCTGATCCACTGAATGTGTTTTGGAAAGCATGCTTGGAGGTGAATCTGGATAAATAGTTGGAGTGTGCATCCACCCTTTGTCTTGAGACAGAGGAGGAAGCGGTGCCAAACACAGGTCAAATCAGATCAGCTGAGGTTCAGAACAGCCCAGTTTGGCCTACTTGATACGGTCACACCACATAAATCAATAGTGGTGAAAACGTGCCAGTGTTGGCCAATAAAAGCTCTTTTCATCTGCGCTCCATCATAATCTGATCCATCTTGGCCTAGTGTTTCATACTGCATAACATAATCATAGCCACCTCCGCTCACTTCAGCTCGCTCGGAGAAAAATAGTCTGGCTACACCACCACTGGAGATAGACCAAGCCAAGCCAAGTGACCAAATAACAATTCAATCTGCTTAAAGAACGTGCATGCTTCTGCTGTTGGAGCTCTCAGCTATACCATGAATCATGTGTTGCCTAATGCTCAGCTCCAATCCCATCCATCCCAATTCATATTCGCGTATATTTCTCCTAATCCAAGCCACACTATCCGAATTTCCCCCAGGATATCGATTTGTTACCCTGCTTTAGAAAGCCTATTTCACAATGCGGTGTCGTGATGGAGATTATCAATGTGTTAAGTCAACCCAGGTTTTCTGACTGTAGTTATGAGTATGTTCGCATTAAAGTTCTCACAAGAACAAACTGTAATCCTGAAAAAAATATATATAAGCAATTTTAAAATGTAATAGAGCACTTGCAGCCAAAACCAAAATGGAAACCTGGCAACAAACTGCCCACTGTGTGAATGTGAAAGATGACATTCACCCAATATCACATCATTAAGGCACAAGTAGATTCGACTATAATTACAGTTGTGTATTCCATTAAATTCATTTGTTCCTCAGCTGTATTCTCACGGTTTTATTCTTTTCAGATGCAACGCTGACTTTTTTTTAACGGTCTTGGAATGAAGTAATGTGCAAATATGAAAACAGAATGCAAACTGATAAGCAGCCTTGCTGTCAGATCCTATAAGGTTAACAAGTTCAAGGCTTTTGTGCTGTTTTGAGATGATGTATTATATCCCTGTATACAGCCAAAGTGTTGAAAGGGTCTCGGAAATTGCTTGCTTTCCTAAAACTCTATGCACTAGGGATCTTTTAAGGGGCTGTATGGAGTTTTTCTACTATTTCAAATATTAAAGATGTCAATGGATTAGATTATAGAGATACAAGTGAATTTCCAGTGACAGACTGGGGGATTTATGACCACTAGAGGGAGTAGTGAGTCACTCTGCTGGTCTCCCATAGTGAGCAAAACAAACCCATTAAAAAGAAACCAGATAGGATGAGAACCCCGAAGAAACAGCTTTTAGAGTGGGTGACGGTGAGTTGATGCTAAAAGCTAGAAGCAATGTTGTTTGCACCACTAGACGCTAAATGAAAAGGGTGGAATTTGATGCTGAAATGGCAGTGTTTCTTCTATATGACTGAGTTTGATTCTGAGACTTATGAAGGTACAAAGTTATTAAGGGATGTTATTATCTTTGCTAAGTTGCAGTTTGTTGATCCATGGTTCAGACTAAACTGTGACAGTTCTAACCTTGTTTGTCCAATTCCAAACAGATCTTTAGTTCAACAACTGACAACCTAAACCATACACAAAACAGAAGTGATCTGTGGTTTTACTGCGGCTGTTTTCAGTCTAAAAACAGAGCTAAGCTAACAGAGCTATAATGTAAACTATCAGCTGAAGCAGAATGTGAAGATTATAAGACACTATTATTTTTTGTGATTGTCAAAATAAGCGTCATGGAGTTTTAGTTTGAAGAAGAAAACTTAATGATACCATAAAACAGATGTGTTGAAACAGTGAACTTTATTCAGTGAGTGATGCAGTCTGTGGGTGGTTTTAGTCCTAAGTGTGTACTAGTATGGAAGATTCCTCTGCTGGTGAGAATTTGGAACAGCACCGTAGAGAAAGACTTTAAAAATTATTCGGTCCATAGGTGGTGCTTTTATACATTATTATCTGCTATATTGAACATAACCTGCCACTGAGAAAGGTCAGAGCTGAAGTTACTTTGCTAAGCCCTTTATCCTGTGTCACAGTCCAGACCCTTAGTCAGTCCATCTCGGCGTTCCTAATTGTGACCACCCACACCCGGCGCATCCTAAAGCCCTGGTCGCCCTTTAAAGCCCATCTGTAACGGCTCACCATTCAGTGATGGTGGAGAGGGTGATTGTTTGAGATTGGGGGCGGGGGCTGGCGAGGCAGGCCAGGCCAGCCGCACTCCTAAGGCCACTGCTGGATCAATAAACGCAGCGATCAAAGTCGCAATTAACCCACCGCACTAACACAAACAGCCAGGCCAGCAGAAACAAACAAAGCCTTCATGTCACCTAAAGCGTTTATTTTTGCAGATTTCCACCTCGGCAAGGGAGACCTCCAGCGCTTGTCAGCTTCTGTAAGCAGTGTTAGGAGAGAGGAATGCAGGGCCACAGGGATGGCTTGTTGCCTGGTGGAGCTGCTGTGCCAGGCCACGAGCTTATTGCTTGTGGTGGCATGTGGGTGAGACCTACCCTATCTGTTGTCAGGAGGCATCACGCTTAGATGCCTTTTTCATAGACATCAGGCTGGAACGCCACTTAATGGACGGACGTCTGTGTACAACAACACACATCTGTACAGTGTCATCCTCAGATACACACATTAATCATCCTAATTTAGAAGAAGACACTGTTTACTATAACAAGCACTATTCCAAATGTGTTTCTGGACAAAGCTGAAAATGCAGGAGGATACGCAGAAAATGGGAGCAGAAAGTTAACAGTGGGTGGGATATCCAGAGAGGTTTGGTAAAGGTGGCGGTGGCGTAGGGGGGGGTGGGCTTGTTCTGTGGACCTTCTGTTCATCTGACCGGCCACTTAGGAAACAACAGTGTCCCGTCTGGTTCAGGCACAGGAAGATTACATTTGGAGCAGTATCAGGTTTTTAAAAACAAAGGGATGTGTTTTCCGTCCGCTGCCGATCCCTCCACTGAGATTTTTCTGCTCCAGAGTTGCAAATGTTTTCACTAAGGATGCTGGGAGGGTGTTTCTAATTTCCTCCTCTCTATCTCTGGGTGATTTCCTGTGTGTCGTGGCTCGCTCATTGTGTGCGTGGAAAAAAAACACTGTGTAGTAAAGAAAACAATCAGAAAATGTTAGTACACCCATGCGCTAACGTGCGTGCTCGTACATGGACGCCTCGTGTTGTGGGGTCGCTCCACAAAGAGGTGATCTTGACCAGTGGGTTTGGACTGAACAGGACTGAGGTCTGTGCAGAGTCAGAGCCTCCACGGTTCTCTTCCCTGCGGTGATACGAAAACAATGAACCATCAGTGATTTCAACCATAATACCGCAGGATAAATATCAAACAGTATTTCAGTCCAACATACACTGTATGGACAAAAGTACTGGGACGTGTTGGATTCAGGTGTTTTTTTTCTAACAGAGGTCTGAGCTCCAAAACAATGACAAATATCACAATATAAAACTTTATTATGACAACTATCATTGCATTGCTGTACTTAATTTTTAAAAAAAATTATCTTTGCTTCCAAAATGCCTCAGAAGTGCATCTACTTAATTTCTCTCAGTATTGATTTTTTTTTTTTTTTTTTTAAATTCATGACTATGGTTTAAAATGTTCTACCTTTACATTTCTAAAATATTTTTCATGCTCTGACTGTAAAATTATAATTTTTTTACCACAACTAACCATCTACTTTCTTTACGTGTCGCTTAGGAAGAAAAATCTCCCATTAAACTTTAAGGAAATATTGATGTTTCTAAACTATATGGACAAAAGTATTGGGACACATCATGGCTACAGCTGTAAAGTGTCCTGTTCATGCTGATTTGAGATAAAAACATCAATATTTCCTTAAAGTTTAGCAGGAAAGTTTTCTTCCTAAGTGAAATGTGATGAAAATAGGGGTTAGTTGTGGTAGAAAATTATTATTTACAGTCAGAGCATGAAAGATATTAGAGAAATTTAGGGGTAGAACATTTAAAATTATAGTTATGGCTTAAAAAAAAAAATCAATTGTTGCGAGAAATATCTCTGTGGCATGTTGGAAGCAAAGATAACAATTTAAAACAAAATTAAATAATGAAATGATATTTATCCCAATATAAAACTACATTATGACATTTATTATTGTTTTGGATCCCAGTCCTCTGTTAGAAAAGAAACACCTGAATTCAATGTGTCCCAATACTTTTGTCCATATAGTTTAGCCTTGTCAGAACTGTGCACTCAGGGGTCTGTGCTGCTGAAAATATACTTTTTCAGAAAACTGGGCATGGGGCACTCCATCTACATCAGCTAATGCCGTCAGAATATGGAGCCAACTGTTTCTGCTTTTATACTCTATTTGAACTGGTTGGTCAAAAATAAATACATCAAAATAATAAAAACCGGAGGGCACTTGGAGAGCACAGACGTCCGCCAAGGTCAATAATCCACCCTCCCTCTGGTACCACAACATTATTAAACCACAAACAAACCACAAATTCTGACTCATGTTTTTCTCCTTTTTGTCCATCAGTGCCAGTGGTCAGATATACTGACTGTTACCAGGCTGTTCCCCTGGGTAAACTGGCCTCCAACGTTTAAGAAAAGTGGGAAAAAATGACACCCTCCACATAGTTGTTTTTTTTTTTTACAGATCTGCTCTATGATGCATCTGCTTCATGCTTTGCTGGTGCTCTCTCCCCCTGAGTTTCATGAAAATTGCTTCCATAGTTTGCAGATGCGATAAATAAAACGAATAATCCTGCAGTTCAAAAATATTACCTAAAAGAAAATAATGTAAAGCTGACAATTAAGAATAGTTTACACATCGTTACACAAACGTGACTCATTTATATAAAAGTATTTAGATTAGATTAGATTAGATTAGATAGAACTTTATTAATCTCTTGGGTAGAGCCTTCAGGGAATTAAGGTGCCAGTAGCAGCACAACACTGAATTTTAATATTTATTCATTTAACCATTATTTAACCAGATAACTTAGTTGAGAACTGATTCTCATTTTCAGTGTCGACCTGGACATACTGATCTGAACAACCAATTATTCTCTCATTCATACCTACGGGCAGTTTTAGAGGAACCCATTAACCTACACTCTAAAAAGTAAAACACCTTAAAAAACTTAACTTAAAAAATTTTCTTCAATCGGTCACACATTGTAAAAAAAAAAAAAAAAAAAATAGTAGAGTGAACCAAATTAAATGACATTAATGCAATTTATTTGGTTCACTCAACTAATTTTTTTTTGTTTGACTGATTGAAGAAAAATTAAGTTTATTCAATATTTATTTTTTACAGTGTACTAGTATATGACTGTGTTTGCCTTAGAGGTACAGATATTAGAAATATTACAAGACAAAAAGGAGAGAAAATAGTATTAGCAGTTGCTATAACAATAGTGGTGAAAAACAGGCAATTGCATATTAGAAAGTATGAACGGAAATAAAGTAAAAACAATAATAAAAATCAAAAAGTAATTATATCTTTAAAAAAAAGTTACATCCTTGTTTTTTTTGTTTTGTTTTGTTTTTTTACGTTGTTACATATTTTATGGGGTGTTTCTTTTGTATGTATATTTTATATTGCTTTTCATCTCATTACACCCTTTTTTTCTGGAATTTCCCCTTGAGGGACAAATAAAGGCATTCTTGTCTTTCTTCGTGTTACTGTTGTATGTATGTCCGTTTATCTTGTTCAATAATTTCATAAGTCAAATTTATTCAAGTTGCTTCACATATGCAGACTTTTACATCATTAAACCAAAAAGAAAAAAAAAAAAATAAATAAATAAATATATATATATATATATATATACTGTGTTCTAATATGTACTGTATGTGTGTGTGTATATAGCAGTTCTACAAATGATAATTATAATAAAATAGTAATAATAATAAGCAGCAATAAGAAAACTAAATTACCAACAAAAAGCAAACCTTGCACATTTATACCAAATTATTAAAGATCATTAACATTTTAAGCTTTGGAAGTGATTAATTAATGGTGTAATTCAGTGTGTGTCCATGTGAGTCTGCAGGTCTTTCAACCTGCTCTGCACTCTGTCATTTCATGTCTGAACCATTTAACTGCACTTCTAAGAATGACTATCTGTGAATAATGTACTCTTAAGTTGAAGTTGCTCTTCAGAGTCGACAGGCTGTCCTCCATCTAACTCACTAGTGTGTCATTTACTGGCGAGCTCCGGCGGATCCTAAGAGCCTCCTGTGGTTATATAGGCCATTTCCACATGGCCCCAGCCTTTTAAAGCCTAAGTGTGTTTGGCCCTCAGCTTCCTCTCTATTAGAACCTGCTCTGCTGGAACCAGATAAACCATCTTCATAAAGACTCAAGGGAGAAATGCTACACAAGACAGATCATACACTCCCACTGCTGCTCAGAGGAGGAGGAAGTAAGGGACTCTTTTTGGGGGTATTAAGACTGAAAGATTTGAAACAGGGTCCACACATGTGGCTGGATTCTGAACGCTATCTGATGAAGCAGGGAAGTGATCAGAAATAAAACTGAGCAGAACACGCCACAAAAATGGAACAATCCCTTATTTAGAACCCTGTGATGTGACGCCAAGCGCGGATGAGAAAGAAGAATTAAACAAAAGAAAAAATGTCTTTAGGCATCTTACCATTTAATCAAAGTATCCTCCAAATGGATATGTTTCAGGCTTTTTTTGTTCTGCTGTCTCTTTTCTAGTAGTATTTATTTACTTCTGACAGCGTATACTGGCTTCCTGATCCAGAATCCAGATTGAATTAGTGCCTGAGTGACTGTAGATCAAAGTGTAAGAAGATCCTTGTTCATTTGGAGGCCTAAGAGGAAGGGATCAAGGCCTAAGTCCTCGGATAAGCAATGGTCACCTACTAAATAACCAGGCTGTCACTCAAAACCCGGGACACTCTCACTCCCGTTTCACTGAATCACGACTTACAGACCCGATATGCGCTTGCTCTTTACACTCTGTGATGCAGATCCCTTCATGATTTCCAGCTCCTTTCTGTTCTCTTTGTTCTGTCACTCTCATCTCTGTGTAAGCCAGCCAGATAACTGAATTTTCTTTACGGATGTGGTGATGAAAGGCAGCAATGGGTAAAGTGCATTGGCGGGGTTTCTGTAAGCAAATACACGTATGATCTATGCTGTATGTTTAATTGTGTTGCCGGCTTATCAGACCGAAGGCGGTTCGACCTGGAGGAGCTCATTGCACTGACGTTCACATTAACTCCTGAGACGTTATTTCAATCAAACGGGCTGCTTGGAACGTGCGTCTGTTTTAGTGTCATAAGAGCTGCTGTGAGTATGTACTTGTGTTCCTTTTCTTCATGGTTTTTCTTTACTGTGTGTGATGGAATAACAGAAAAAGACAGAGAAAAAATGAAGTTTTCCAGCTTTTTACTAAATAAGGCACTCAGGATGTATATCAATAAGAGATTTAGGATGTGTAGCAGGACCTGTGAACTGGAACACACTGAACAAAAACATGGACTGGAATTTTGGCCAGGTAGTTTTTGTTTTGGGTGTAGCGAGCATTAGTCATAATTCACCTCAGCTCCGTGAGGGGGAACTAAGTTATGTTTGTTTCGTTACCTGTGGG
>JAQQZY010000009.1:33707495-33717991 GCA_030068375.1 Ostorhinchus rueppellii | reverse complement strand
TAAACTCTGTCTTTGCTCCACCCATTCCTGGGACATGTGACACTTCCCTGGTGAAGGCACAGACTCCTGGACACTCAGGCAAACACAACATATTGAAAATCATGTAAATACATTTGCTCGGGTGAAAATCACCTGGCGACAGTGCTCTGGGATTAACTGGTTTTTGTTCTTTTTCGTTATTGTTCTGTAAAAAATTAAAATGCTTCTAAATAAAAAGTGTAAAAAAAAAAAAAAAAAAAAAGTCAAAGTAAACATTTGCAGTAATTGACCTCTCATTGAAGAAAAATGGACCAAATACACAAATACAATGTGATTTAAAAACTTTGATAACCACCAAGTTCATAGAACCAATGAGATTAACAAATCTCCTTGATTGCTTTAAGACTTTGCGGACACCCTGTATTTTAATTATTTAACGCCGTTTCATGTTGCTGCTTCTTCCAACAGGACACATTCGCTCTCTTTCAGTCTCATTTATACATGTGTTCACGCAGAACATCGAGACTTCACCACCAATACCACTGACACTTCGTCTGTTCCCACTTCTGCTCATTTGGGTGATTTTTCGGATTATCACCTTGGAGCGGTCGTCGTGCCAGACAGCTGTTGTGGTGGCGACCTCAAAAGTAACAGGCAGATGGACAGAAAGACAGACAAAAGACCTGATGGACTGACCCAACTCTGACTCGGAGCAAAGCCGTTCAATCAGTCCGTCAGTCATTTTCTCTGTGCCTGCGGTGTCGGAATCAATTCACAGAAACATTAACACGTTGTTAGGGAAGGAAAACCACCGGGCGACGTTCCACTGCATCCTTATGGTAATCTCTCCCCACGTTAAGTTCCAGTTAAAATGGGGTAATGGGGTTGAAAGCACATTCTACAGCATTGCACCAAAGAAGCTGTGACTAAAGATTTTACCACTATTTCCATATTTTCCACTTGCACACATTAAGCCTGCAAAGTTAGCGAGAGGTTCCATCTTTTAATACCTACAGTTCTGTATTTGTTCCTGTTTGCCTTGGTTATACATACCTCTGAAATGGAGTCAGCAGCTCTGTGTACGTGCCTGAGGTCAGAGTCTGTTGGGAAGAGACCACTTAGCAGGAGGCAATTCCCCCTGTCTCGCTCTGATTAGATAATGAAACAGTGGTAGAACACTCCAGCATGCAGCATCCAGCCGACCAGAGTGTGTTTTCAGGTCCGTGTGCCTCGGTGCCTGTATAGATGTTATTAAGGAGATGGACCTTGCCGGGCCATCCGCCCATATTGAATTTCATTGTTAGTAATCAGTGCCCTCACCACTGATACGATAATTGATATTGATTCTGATATGCCAGATTTTAAATTACCGTTGTCAGGTCTAAGCCGTGTCAAGAGGTCAGAGAAGGACCGGGGCGAATGTCTTGGAGTTGAACCGAACTGTCTAACAAGCTCCTCTCAGACCTCCCTGTTTCCCTGCCGTCAGTTGATTTATATTCTGTCAGGCCACATGTGGCACATTTACTATGCATTATCACCCCAAGCCAGGACAGTGTCAGCGGGTTGACGCTTCCAGAGCCCGAAGGTGTCGTGGGTCGTTATATCATCGTATTTTGCTCTCCACAGGTGTGTGTCCAATTGGTTCTGAGACTAAGCCAACCTTAATCTCTTTAGTAGACCTCTCTGCCTTCTTAAGTAGATAATGGGTCAATTTTCTCATTTCTAGGTTATTTCAGTTTAATGTGCATTTAACAACATGGTCTCAACACGCTTTTAACCAGCCAAAGTTCTGGCAGGCAGAAGCACTCCATCATCCAAGCCAGGTTATAGTCATGGCTGTTTAGGACACAGCGGAGGACCTCTGGGCGCCCGGCCCACTCTAATCTGTATCATCCACATATACAGGAGAGCCCACAGGGGTTGGAGTCCATATTAATCATTCTGAACAGATAATTGTTAGGTATTTCATCACCCAGCCCAGGTTATTTGTGTGCAAGTGGGTCAGATTAAATCAAGTTTGACACAGAAAATGTCACATCTGGCCTCAGCTATCTCACAGCTAGAAAATGAATGGAAAGTTAGATAGGGCAGGGAAATATGGGAGGTAAAGATATAATTGAATCCCTGATTGGAACATAATAAGAGGAGGAAAAGAAAGGGCGGATGAGTGAAAGAGAATGACAAAGTGGGAGTCCACAGGGAATTGGAAATAAGTGGGAGAGGGGGACTGAAGAAAGTCAAGGAGGTGATGTGGTGATTGGCCGTTTAAGCCTGCCGTCTCCTGTCCAGTGGGAAGGCTGGAAGATATGATGAAGCTCCTAATATGATGAGAGGCTTCTTCTCCTCCTCCTCCTGGGTTTAGCCAGGTCTCCCCTAGCAACCGTGCTCCTTGAACTGTTCTGAAAGGCAAAAACTTATTTCAGAGGATGACCGGTGACAGATCATTCTCATTCGCTCCAAGGAGCAGCTCACACAAATTGGAACTGATGTCTTCCAGCTGCTCTGGAAATGGCTGGGAGCAGAGGATGACTAGATGGAAGCGGAGCACGGGAAAAGAGCGGCACGACGGGGGAGAAGGAGACCTGTGGGGGGTCCATATGTATTAGTCACTGTTCGAGCTGAGAGGGGAGATTACAAAGAGATGTTCTGAAAGCCGCGCACAGAAAGGCTTGTGTTATGCTCACACACACTTCCACCAGTAGATCCACTCCACATTCTCCACTCCCACTGTCCTGGGGGGTGTCGTCCAGGAAGGAAGGGGGGGGGCTGAGCAAGAGGGCACTGTCAAAAATGTTGTGAAACCATTTCCATTGTGTAAACCATATTTGGCATTAATGCGTTGTGCATGATTTGGCATCACACTGCACCGTAATAACGCTGCACATGTGTGTTTGCGTGTGTTTATCATTCACTGTGGATTTAGTGGTTTTATTACGCTCCAAAGGGTGATAATTTCTCTGTGTTTTCATGTTAACTTTTTTTCCTTTTAGATCTGCTTTACAGGTGTTGCGGTGGGTTTCTACAACTATACATGGAAACTGAATGAAGTTAAAACAAAGACAATGATGTAGCACACATTTTGTGTTAAAATAATGGAAACAAATGAATACATCTTTCTAAATATTATGTGAATGTTTATGAATGTATGGTCATTCATCATATCTAGGGGTATAACGATTCTCTCCACGTCTGGTTTAAACCATAATTTGTGAGTCACGGTTTGGTTTGAGTAGATATACAATGTCAGAGTTTAATTAAATCAACTATATTTTGGCAGTTTAAGAAGAATAAAGGTACATTAATATAAAATAACTTGACATAAATTAACAGCAAACAAAAATACAGTAGTGGAAAAAAGTTTTTAGACACCCTTAAAATGTTTCCAGCAATACTCTCATGAAAAAATCTTTGTTACATACAACATTAAATATTGTATTCTTGGCAATTTCAACATGTCATGCCCTGGATGTGTTTGATTCTTGCATTCAGCTAGTTTTAATGCAATATATCACAATGGGGTGTTCAAAACAGTTTTTCCTCCGCTGTAGATGCATAAACTTCTCTACATATTAATTTAGTAAATAAAGTAAATACATTTGATCCAGACCTGTGGCATGCTTTTATCTTCCAACACAGAAGTTAGAACTTCATCTTAGGTGATTTCTACTTTGGATTCAGACTTGATTCCACCCCTCCTCATAACTTTTATTGAAGTTTTCAGAGTCCTGCAGGCGGCTGATTTTGATCCAAGTAACATCAGTATGTGGTTCATTTATTTTGTAACTTCTGCTGCTATTAACCCATACAGACCCTCTGGTCTAAAATGTCTATTAACTGTTGAACCATTAAACCTATAAATATGGTGTTTAACAAATGTATTCTTCCACATGTCATGGAAACAAGAAAACATAAATAACTTCATAGTTTATCAAAAACTTGTTTCAAATGAACAGTTTCATTGTTATTCATTACTAAAAAGACCAATTGAAATAACAAAAATAGTCCTTGTTGACAAATAAACAAAAATGTCCATATTTAGTGTGTCCACCTTTGGTGCAGATAATAGTTTGCATTCTTGCTGCCAGTGTTTTTATGTAGTTTTGCACAGGAATGCAAGATAATAACTGTGTTTGTGCAACTTCATAGAAAAAAAAACAGTCATTTGCTGCTGCATTTCCTTTTGCATTTTTGGAAAACATTAAACGAGAAATTTTATTTGAATTTGTTCTGTATCAGACATGTAATACGTGTCTGATACAGAACAAATTCAAAGAAACTATAAGAACATAGACACTATGAACATCGCTGGATTATTAAACTAGAAAATTTATGGATAGCAACAATAGTTCTATTTTAGCATTAAAGATATGGTTTTGATTAAAAGATCTTGTATATACTGGTGGATTAACCATTATAGAAACATAAACATATATTTTGGTAAACAGAAATACTTTTAAATTAGCAGTGGCAAACACTTTATACTGAGTGGTGGAGGAAGAATACATTTGTTAAACACTGTATATAACTGGAAAGAGCATGTCTGCATTAATAGGAACAGCGGATAAAATATTAAAATATTATTTCCCTTTTGCGCATATGCTGTAGATTATTGATGTCTCATTTACATCAGCATATAGACACTGTTAACTTCCATTCATGGATGAAAGTTATATGACCTGTTTTATAACAACTCTTGAAAATGTTATGCATCTATTCTAAATAATTAAAAAGCAGTGAGTGTCAATAAATAATGGAGAGTGAGACATATTAGGACTAATTATATTATTATGTGAAGGTTTACAGTGACTGCACACTGAAGAAGCCTGAGATTTAACTGATACGTGCTGTTTCAGGTCCCGTTTTCTTTTGTACTTTTAGCAATTTGAATACCTCGTGCAACTGTTCCACCAAAACATCTTTTCCCCCGACAGTATTTTACAAAAGCACTTTCACTGCATCCTGCACTTAGAGTGGGTATAATTTGTTTAAAGAAGTACTAACCTCCGAAACAAACCAGCACAGTTTTTTTCCTCTTATTCCAGAAGGCGGATGGTTTTAGACCAATGCTGATGCAGCAGTAAAGAAGAGTGGGGATAGGTCTGGATATGCAACACTAATTACTTGCACAAAAGCTGTTATACACATGCATGAAAAATAGTAAAACCTGACATAGTGGGAATATGTGGGTAAGTGCAAAAAGCTGAAAAGGTCAATATTATTGTTCAGTCATCAGAAATTATTTAGAATAATAATCAGAGAAATACTCTGAAATTCTAAATTTACCCTTACTGTAGTGTGTTACTGGAGGACATAAGACTTTATTACTTATGTAAAATTTTTCTTCATATTTTATTGTCATGTAGAAAATCAGTGTCAATGAAGTCACCATATTTGGTTCCTTGCCCCTATGTGGCAAATAAATGAATTCAAGAACTATAAGTAAGGTGAAAGGAACTTGTATTTTAGAACATTAGAACATCAGTTTTAGAACATAAGTAAATAATGTAAATCTGTAAGTACCATTCAAATATAATATTTAAGAATATTTAATTTTAATTGTCTATTTATATAAATACCAAATTTCTCATTTTGCGTTGTATTTCACTTTTTTTTTTCTTTTCTACCTGTTCTCTTGCACTACTGTGTTGTATGTTGCTGTCAACTGTGAAATCTCCCCATAATGGGATTAATGAAGTCTCATCTTATCTTATCTTATCTTATCTTATCTTATCTTATCTTATCTTATCTTAACTGCTGAGCCAGACACTTGTCAACATAAGCATTTTCCTTTTGAACATGTTATGTTTTAATATTGTTTTGATCCTCTTAAAATTGTGTCAACCTCTCCGGTATATTTTAAAAGGGAAGTGGACTCTGTTTGTGGGTGTGTCTTGGGCATCACACAAAATTGGGAAAGATCCAACTGCTGCAGTTTGGCATACTTATGTATTTTTGGTCAAGGAAGAGACTAGTGAAAGCAGAAAGTTGATAGGACCAGGATTTTGAGAGATCTAAGTAATTTTGGAATTCAGTCACCTTACAATCATGTTGCTATGCCCAAATTCATGAAATCCTCGTTGAAGTAGGTTACCTAGCAACAGATAAACAATAGGGCCAAGTTGCCATGGTGACAAATTTCCTGTGCAGAAACAGACATGCCAGCTGAGAGGTTATTCAACTGAAAAGACCAGTGGAATTTACCAAGAAAGTAAAGGAATGAACTGGATCAGAGGATCTGGAACACACTCGTGCTCACAGAGGTTTAACCCTTTATAGTTCACTCACGGAAATACACTGAAATTCAAATTAACATGCTTTCAACATCTGACTCCAGACTTCTATGCCTCTATTATACAACAGATCTTACATGAAATTTTCACACCTTCTGACCTGTACCCACTGGACCCCCTCCACTGCCCTATGGGCCCCCCACAAATGCTGGGCCCCATGCATTTGTCATGCTTACCCCCTGTTATCAGCACCCCAGAGCACACCTGACAGTTATTATCAGGTTTCTGCAGCGCTTGATGATGGGCTTATCAAGTTCATTTTGTCTTCTGTTAATGTAATTATTTTTTTCTTTTCTTCAGACGAGGCATACAGCTCATTGGATGATGCTTCTGAGGAAGACTGGAGTCACAGTCGAAACTGTCGAGCAGGTAACATCTAAAAACTATACCTTTTCTGAACAAAAGAAAACAGAAAAGTATGATAGACTTATCATGTGGATCAGGTGTGTTGCAAGAGGAATACATCTCAAACATGCAGGATACCAGCCCTCGAGGACCAGGACTGGACACGCCTGCTCTATAACATCATATCTGATGTTGCTGAAAAGCTGAGAAAGTCCATTTTCTTGCAATGTGTGCAGAAATGACCAGAAGTAGTTACCTGCCTGATAAAGGATTACGGTCGGATACGTAGCCCGTAATTAAACTTTGACTTGACTTTAATTGTGAGACTCAAGGAAAGACAATGATGAATTCTTCCTGTGCTGTTACGATCAGCTCTGACCTTGGATTGGAAGGATGTGACAAACTGGGGAGATGCCTAAATCCCACACCTCAAGCCATTCTGCCTCTTTGTTTTCATAAACAGAGTGAGATGGGGACTAATGGCAAGGTTATGTGCTATATAACGAACAATGCTCCCAACTTAGTCAAATCCTCCTGGGACTTTCCCCAAGAAGGAGATATGGGAGTGTGGTACAATCCTCTATAAAGAGGTTAACTTGAGGATATTTATCAGAGGATGGCTTTTGGGATTTGTGTGGAGTGGAATTACCATATGTGCTCCAGAGGCAGGGCAAAAAGTTAGAGCTTATACAGCAGACAGTAGAGTACTTTATGGAAATGAGTGCATTAAAATGTTCGTATTATGAGTCTGATATACTGTATGGATGTATAGCTCAGCATCCATACATTTAAAAAACACTGCAAATTCATCTGCAATGAAAAAGAACCACGGTGTAGTCATTTCTGAGTTTTCTGGACTTTGAAAGTTAAAAAAAACCCCAACAAAAAACAGCTCAAGTCTTTAATACAAAGCACCGTTTTCATCATAACAAAGCAATTAAACATGAAATAATTCTCCCGTTTGAGAAAAATGAGTCAGTTTGGTTATGTCAGACCTCTGTGGTCCACTTCTGAAAGAAAAAATCTGACTTGTGAAGCTGGAAACCTAATGATTGACAGATAAATATTAGTTTTGCTGAACCCCGTTTGATTTTCGTCATTATTCTATCAAACGTCGAGTGGGTAATGCGACCTTTTGCTACCTGTGTATAGACGTTTGTGTTGCTGCTTCCTCTTGTTTTCTCCTTTAATGCTTTTAACTCCTGAGATGTTACTTCTGCTGTGAGTACGTGTTTGTGTTCCTTTTCTTCAGTGGTTTAGTTTTTCCAGTGTTTCAGGGTCAAAACAGGTGGAAAAACAGAAAAAGACAAAGAGAGGAATGGAAGTTTGACAGCTTTATACTAAATAATGCACTCCGAGTGTACATGAATAGCAGATTTAGGATGTTGAACATGTACTGTGAACTGGAACACACTGAACAACAACAAGGATTTCAATTTAGGTCCTGTAGTTTTTGTTTTGAGGGCCTTTTTTTTTTTTTTTTTAATTTACTTATTTTTTAAATCAGTCCAGCTGCTTTTTGGCACCTGGTTGAACTCCACAAAGCAGTTACACAGTCAAAACTCAGTAACAACAGACAAAAAAAAATAAAGGAAAATCCCAATAATATTCTAGAGTTCTTCTTATGTTGTTCTAATGTTCTAAAAGTCATGTTTTGATGTTCTGAAATACATGTACCTTTAACATTACAAGTGTTTTTCTTGTTTGTTTGGTTTTTTTTTTACATTTATTTCTTGGATTTATTCATTTTTTTTGCCTCATATGAGCAAGGAACCAAATCCAGTAACTTCATGGACCTTGATTTTCTACATGACAATAAAAAAAATTGAAAAATTTTTCTTGTCCTCCATTAACACACTAAGGTTGGAATTTTCAATTATAGAGCGCTCTATAAAGGGTTAACTCCATTTATTGATTTATAATCCTAGTCATTTTCCCAGTTTCTTGAAAAATAATAATTTTAAAATGTAATAAAACAGTAAAAACAATACAATAAAATTAAGGAATATCTGAATAATGTCATGTATGTCTCTTGGTTCTGGGTTCTGTCCTCTGGTAATAGGGTTGGTGTCTCTTTAAGTCTGCTCTGTTCTTTCCTTGCTGTCTCTGACCTTTCACCTGATTAATTAACTCCGCGCACCCGGGTGTCCAGCTGTGCCTCATTTCCCTCTCCCTATATATTCTGTCTCCTGTCCTTTTTCCGGTGCCAGTTTGTCAGATGCTCTGCTAGACTCACCAGCACATTTCCTGGTTCGGCTTTCCAGTGTATGACCAGTTTCAGTTCACGGTTTCTGTCTCCTTGCTCCTGTCCTTGTTTCTGCTCCGGTTGACCTCGATTCGTGCCTGCTCCCTGGTTCATCTGTCTGCCCCCGGTTTGACCTGCTCTTCATCCCCGGATGCCGTCTACAGTCTGCTGCCACCCCGGAACCAGACCCGCCTTCCGTCCCAAGACTACGTCTCCTGCCCGTCGCCCCCACGGATTCAGACCCGCCTTCTGTATAACGACTGCGAGAACCACCAGATCTCCTCCACCCACCTGGGGTCCAGTTCGTGGACCAGCTTGGACCCGAGTGCACGCTTTGGTGCACCCTCGTGTGTGAAAGGAGGACTTGCGCACAATTATTGTGTACCGGGGTTTGTTGTTTATAACTCTTGTGATTTAATAAACCCCTTTTGACTTTTACTCCTGTCTCTGGTCTCGCTTCTGGGTTCACTTCTGGCTCATTACAAATAAATAGGAATAAAAACAAAAAACGATAAAGAAAATGGGGTAAAAAAGCCTAAACTATCTAGTTTTTTAGTGAGTCATCTCACTCACTGCTCTGTGTTTTACCCCCCACTCTACAGGCGGTGGGGGATGCACTGAGCATGCTCAGATGTCTATAGAAAGAACATGTTCTATTCTATCAACATGTTTTGAAAGTTTTCCTATTGCGTAAACAGTTGGATTTTTATGAATATTTAATCCATAAAGACCCGGTGCTACTTTTGCGTCAGTTCCCAAATTAATTTTTCTTTCCTATTTAACCGTTCTTAAGTGATTTGTTACCATTTATTATAACATTATCCTTTATATTCTGTATTTTTCACTGTAAATTTTTTATTTTCCTATATTTAATTTCCTGTATTTGGTTTAGATGTTCATGAAAACTTAGAGTTAATTTAAAGATTCTTCTATCAAAACAAAAAGTAAGTTTTTCAGCAAAGATATCAGTAACTGCTTCTTCCAGTTGAGGAATATTTCTAAGCTTAGGCGAATAATTTCCAAACACGATCTAGAGCACAGGTGCCAAATCCGGCCCTCCAAAGGGTCCAATTTGGCCCCTGGGATGAACTTGTGAAATGCAAAAAATATACTGAAGAATAATAACAATAAAGGATATTAAAATCATTTCAGGTCATTTTAATCTAAAGTGGATCAGACCAGTAAAATACTATCAGAATAACCTATAAATAATGAAAACAGCATTTTTTCCTCTTTGTAAAAAAAATGTAAATTATACAAAAATGTTTGATAAGAAGAAAAAAAAAGAATAACCTGAAATCTCTCGAAGTATGTGGAATTCTAATAATATTCTGTCTGTTATTTAATTTTTATGTACTTGTAAATGTTATTCACATGTGTAAATGATAAACTAAGGTATAATATTGTTAACATTGCTCTTATTTTTATTCATAATTTTCAGGTTCTTATTTGTTCATGTTACGTTCAAGTACAATTTGTAGATATAAACTCTTTCATTAGGGAATTTTATGTTTTTTTCACTCAAAATGTATTACCTATTTATTATTTATTTATTTATTACTATTATTTATATTACTTTACTTGTCCGGCCCACTTTATACCTTATTAGGCTATATGTGGCCCCTGAACTAAAATGA
>JAQQZY010000009.1:33684568-33707395 GCA_030068375.1 Ostorhinchus rueppellii | reverse complement strand
TAAACAGAAATACTGTTCAATGATGGCAGCAGTGGGACACCTTAGACTGGGTGGAGCTGGAACTACACATTTGTTAAACACTATATATAAATAATTCTGGTAAAATCCAGTTTGTCAGTTTTTCAGCAGTATCAGAAGTCTTTTTCACATGCATCCATAGTCTCTGTAGTGAACATAGAAACGGTGTCATTTCTGCTACTTTGATTCACTGGTAAAACCTGTGTAGTTTGACAAATGATAGTGGTTGGAGACAGGTTTTTTTGTATACATTTCCTGAAAAGTCACTTTTTCTTGAGTTTTTTGTGTTTTACTATAATAACTTTTGAATTAATTCTGAGTATTTATATACATCTCCATGACCAGTGAATTAAATATAGGAAAATACCTGATTTTCACAGAATAAATGCAAAGGGTATTATGATAAATGGTGATGAATCACTAGGTAATGGTTAAATGTAGAGAGAATTTCATTTGGGCGTCATCACAAAAAGTAGCTGTGGATCTTTATGGGTTAAAGCGATATTAGCCCCCCCTGAAGCATCAGTGTGAGTGCTCCCAGATGCCACTCTCAGCTTGGGCTTGCGTGTCTGTGTCTCCCCAGACCAGGGCAGGGCTGGCACTCTGGTCACTATGAAGGACTCATTCTGCAGTGCAAGGACTCAGCCGTGGTGAGGCCTGTGTCTGTCGCAGAGCGGCCATCGCAGCCTTAGGCCTCTGTTTTCAGCCCCTCTGTCACTGCTGCTCCTCATCGAGCCCCGGCGTCTCTGCTTATACTGGACAGACAGGAAAACAACAGGGTTTGGGCTGGGGCTAGGACTATTCTGGACCCTTACATGTGATTGGCATAGACAGCACTGCACTCCCTGTCTATCCAGTGACTCTGATTGGTTTAATAATCAAGCCAATTAAACTGGGGCGACTTTTTTTTTCTGTGGGAGGACGTGGGCTTCCCTTCTCCTGATGATGATACTTTTACTGGTGATGGTCTTATACTCATACCTTACATCACAGCCATCAAACTTATTGTAGTTCAGGGGCCACATTCAGTCCAATATGGTGTGAAATGGGCCGGACCAGTAAAATAATGATAACTGTGGAAAAAAGTAAAATGATATCATGTAAAATGTTTACATCTATAAAGTTTCATTAAAAATGTGAATAACATGAACAACCTGAAATGTCTTAAGAAATATAGATGCAATTTTAATAATATTATGTCTGTTTATCATTTAGAGGTGTGAATTGGAACTTACAGATCACAGTGGATCTACAAATACACAAAACATTTAATAACAGACAGAATATTGGTAAATTTGTTTACACTCTTAAGACATTTTAGAGTGTTCCTATTCAGATTATTCACATTTTTTGTGAAAAGTTCATGTGTAAATGTCAACATTTTCATATAATTTTACTTTTTACAGCAAAATCACTGAGAACAGTTTGTAGGTGTCATTATTTATAGATTATTATGATGGTATTTTACTGATCTGACCCACTGGTCTGTATGTGGAGCCTGTACTAAAAAGTTTTTGCCACCCTTGATTGTTAATATCTTCAGTATAACTTTTACATTTCCCAAATTCCTCCCATGGGCTGGATTGGACCCTTCAGTGAGCCCGTTTTTTGTCGATGGGCCGTATGTTTGGCACCCCTACCTCACATTAGTGATGCCTAAAACTGTAAATGTGGACATTTTAAGCCCAGTTGTGTACCTTTCACAACATCCATCTTACAGTGTCATAGACTTTTATAGACTCTCCTGTTCCTCTGAATGAGTAAGAATCTACGTATAAGACCACGCCATCATTTTTCATCTTATTGAAGCTGGTGCAACTTCTTTTAATTTCAATCAGGTTGCTCTGTTAATTTTTTTCTAAAATCATCCCATTTCATTCTCTTCCATCTCTTCTCCTCTCCCTGCTGTGTTCATTTCATCTCTTTGTTTCGGCGTCTGGCCTTTACCATCCCTCTCCGCCACCTCTTCCTCGTCTCCTCCTTCCTTCCTTCCTTCCTTCCTTCCTTCCTTCCTTCCTTCCTTCCTTCCTTCCTTCCTTCCTTCCTTCCTTCCTTCTCCTCGCCTCCAGTTTGGAGGATGGTGTTCGGAGCTCGGGCAGCTGTGGAGGAGTGGTCCTTTCTTGCACTGACAAGCTGAACAGACGCACTGTGTTGGTTCGACCCGTCAGCAAGCAAGACTCTTTCAGCCATTTCTCTGGCTTTTTCCCTCCTGTAAGAATCCACATCCTCTTCTTTTAAGCCTTTGTAGTTTGTTCTGCTTAACCTCTATCAACAGTGGTTTGAAGGAAAAATGCAGTGTGCTCCTCGGTTCACCTTTCATTTGGTTTTAGGTAATTGTAATGTTTTTTCCTAAATCCTCAACATCAGGAAAACAAAGGCACTAACAGTCCCAGATTAATAAAATCAAGAGTAAAAATACTTGACTCTCGGGTTCTGAGGAATGTACATATGTTTTTTTATGTGTCCTATATATTTATCTAGTTATTCCAGAATGGCAGCACACTCATTTTTCCAACTTTCTACCACAGTTAATGGGTGTTACCGCAGACTTTATCCTGATTAAACAGATCTGCCATTGTTTAATTGTGCATCAGTTGGAGCTGGTATTTATTTACTTAATGGATATTTCAGCGATTATCATTCTGTAGACAATTTATAAATGATTTATCAAAAAAAAAAACAATTGGCTTATGTGAAAAATAAACAAAGGGTCTTTGTAAATTCAGCCTCAGAGGTTACTGCATTAGTTCATTTCAGGTAATTTCTTCATTTCTTTGCACCTCCTAAAACAGGCTGAGTTGCTGCTCCAATTGAAATTGCAAAGCAGATTCTGATAAATCTGATGTAGAACTCTGCTCATAACTTCATCTTGGCTGCTATTAGAGTCTTCATGGCTGTAGAGTGAGCTGCTTTCTTGATTGAAGTTTGGTCTTGACCTGAAATGATTGTTCAGGATCTCAAATATAAATGACAGGGTGTCCATGGATCCTTAAAAAGTCCAAAAGTAAGGTCTTAATTATCCTTAAAATTCTTAATTAATCCTTAAATCTGACACTCAAAGTTCTTAAACACACAATAAATAACACTATTTGCTTTATAAATCTTTGTAGAGAACTAGTCTAAAGTGGATTTAGTGTTGATGATTTGATCCTAACAGAGATGGGAATGAGTGGAGCCTCCAACAGTCATTCATGGGTGGAGTGGTTCACATATGAGCTTTAGCAGAAACATTAGTCATGGACAAATGGAAATGACTGGTTTAACACAACAACTATGAGGCCTGTTGGGCTGTTACTTATATGAATGGAAGGTCTGGAACTAGACCAAAGACAAGAAAAATCTGAATAAGTCTACCCTGACTGTATTGAGCATATTTTTTATGTATTTTAGTGTATTTTTAAAAAAAATGTATTTTTGGGTATGTTTTGTATATTTTATCATATTGTAGTGTTTTGAGCATATTTTTGTGTATTTAGTATATTTTTGAGATATTTTGGTGTCTTTTTTTGTGCTTTTTAGCGTATGTTAGTGTGTTGTTTTTGCATGTTGGTGTATAATAACTCCAACAGCCAGTCAGTTGTAGAAACATTCGTCCTGGGGAAAGAGAAATGTAACATTAGCTGGACTGAAACATGGTTGAGATTGATTCAACACAATAACTATGAAGCAGCTTGTATTATTATTTAGAAAATTATGTCAATGCAACTGTAGATATCTTCAAAATGTCTTAAAAGTCAAACATTTAACTTCCTCAACCTGCAGATACCCTGTAAATAAGGACATTTGTTAAAGATATTTGCCATGGCATTGCTGGTCAAGCCTAAGCCTCATTCAAGAAAGCACTAGACGTATTTAATTATGTGGAACTACATTGTAAGTATGTGTTGGTTTCATCAGTGAATGTGTCTTATTTCACGCTGAGCAGACAGCAGCCAAGGTTCTGGAGGGTTCACACCAGCAGCACGGCTTCCTGTCCATCACCTACACACAGGCCGTTACCAAAAACGTCCGCCACAAACTGACCACGCGGCCCGAGCGGACATCACGCAGCAGCGCGACCATGGCTAGTCACCGGGTGACCGCCGACCCTCTGGCCGACGGCTCGCCTCATTACCTGCGAGAAATCCTGCTCACAGCCCAGCCTTTTGATGTGGTGCTCTCATGTCCTCTGCTGGCCACCGTAGCTGGAGTCTTTCAGGTACAAAGGACAAGGAGTCCCATTCACTATATGATATTCAATATATTTAATTGTATATTTATTAGTACTCTACGTTTCCTAGGGACTCAAATAAGTCTTATTCTCTTGTTTGTTTGTTTGTTTGTTTGTTTTTTGGGGGGGGGTGTTATTTGTTTTTTTGTTTTTGTTTTTTTTACAAATAAAAGCAGAAAACTACGTAAAGAAATATGTATTTTCTAATGTGAGGGAGTGAACTATTTGGCTCATTATGTGATTCAATTCAATTTCACAGATAAAGCCCAATATCATTACAAAGTCACCCCACAGGGCTTCACAGGAATTGTTGAATTGATTGGGAAAAAAAAAACAAAAAACTGTTGGAAGTATGAACTGTTCTGCAGTGTCTCAATCATTTCTCAATCTTTATAGAAAGTCATGAATGTCTTTAATTAGGTAGGATTAATTGCTTTTTATTTAACGTACTCTGTAAGAATTATTTTCTTCTGAGATTATTAACGAAATTACACAACCAATCAACATTTTCATTTAGGATCTTCTTTATCGGTTAATTACACACATGTTCTTAAAACCTCGTGTTTGGTTTGTGTGTTTTCAGGCTACGGTACCGAGACGCTACAGAGAACGTGGGAAGTCGGCGGGTCAGCCAATGAGAAGCCACACTCTGACTTCTCGGTGTTTGCCTCTCATTTACATCAACACCAGTGTGATCAGGGTTTTCTGCCCTGGATCCCAAGACAGACATCCATCATCAGGTCAGAGCTCTACTGTCTGTTCTGAGCACACACTTGTGTACATGAGCTGACAGCGGTGGTTCAGGATCATGTCACCCGCTTTGTTTTGGATCCTCAAAGCCTTTGGTGTCTGTGTGAAAGCTCCAGTCGTTGCCGACCAGACATAGCAAAGCCACCACATTAGTATGCAGACATTTGCTAAGATAAATAGATGAGGTTCTGAGGAGCAAACCACAGTTATATACACTCCTAACAAACATGAAATTATTGTTGGAAATGTCATAAGTAGAGGTTTGTTTTGTCTGCTTTAAGTGATGACTAACAGTAGTGAGGCTTTACTTTCAAGTGTCTGTGTGTTTGCAGTCGTTTCGAGGTAAAGAATGTGGAGTATGTCTATTTACATTCACAAATCTGTAAATTGTAGGTTTGTAATAGTAGATCTGTGTTGTTCTAATTGTAGGTGGTGTATTATTCTTTGTGTAATGTGCGTATTATTGTGTTGGTATTCCAGCAGATCCACACGTGAAGAAAGAAGACACCCTGGTGTTAAAGCTGGGGTCTCTCAGCATGGCTCCACAGGCCGATAACCCCCTGACCCGCACCGTGCTGAGAAAAGACATCTACCAGTAAGAAAAAACACATATTACATCCTCTCTGATCGCTGAACTGAAAAAATGACAGATAAAACTTATTAAGACTGGTTTGTAGGTGGAACCAGGTCTCTGTAGTTTTATCTAAGGTTTCATCTAATCCAGTGTTTCCCAACCTTTTTGAGCCACGGCACATACTTTACATTATAAAAATCTCAAGGAATACCACCAAATGAAAATGTCCCAAAAAGTATATTTATTGAAATATACAGTAATGCAAATCTTGTCTCAATTTCCTTCCTCGGTGTGAAACATGGGCCTGTTTAGTTTAACACAAAGCTGATAATCTCGCAGGAATTGAAGAAAGACACACATGAATCTTCTTCAACAGTTCTAAGTCTCTCTCTATTTGTTTTTTTGTTTTTTGGGGGGTGGGGCTCTGGGGGTGCACAGGTGACATTATCATGGGGCATTTGGAACAAGAAAGCTGAGAGGGGTGTGTCAGCAACTGGACGGACCCTCGGATTGTGGTCCGTTGTATAATTGGCATAGAGGCATACCCCCCATATTTTTATTTTTAATTTGCAAAAGAAACCGGAGTCTGTTGTTGTAGAGAGGATCATTGGTGTGCATGGATCTGTATCACACTGGTTGCTTACAGCATCAATCAGGTGAAATTGGATAATCTTTCACGGCACACCTGATGATTTCTCACGGCACACTGGTTGGGGAACACTGATCTGATTGAGTATGTTGTGGTTAAATTACACTTTACAATAATGCTGAGCTTTTCATCATAATTTTGAGAAATAAAATCCTGACATAAAAATGAGTACAGAAATATAGTCCGATATAGAAATGGTGTTTATTATATTTCACATGGTTTTAACTCATAGTACATAGTGTTGGTTATGAGTGTCATCAGAAAAGCATTTGTATTATTTATCTCCAAAGTGTTGCGTACACCTACTGTCAGGTATCTATGCTCACGGAAAGTTGTGTTGATCTACTTAATAATTCTACACACGCATAACCAATTTGAAAATGTGGTGGAAAGCCATGATGCTATGCTAGCTGTTAGCATTTGTCTCTATGTTCTTGTGAGCTGCTTCATTTCATTAGGTTCATAGTCTAAGGAATTCTCCCATTTTTGTCTTTGAATTTTTGGTTCAGTTTTTTTGGGATAAAGTCTTATTTTTATCATCATCAGGTAGGGATGGACACTGGAGAATGGAGGGAAAACAAATTATTGGTTTAGTTTGACTGAAACTAGGCTGAAGCTCGACTGAAATTGAAGTTTTACTTGTTGGATCAACATATATAGATAATGTGTTTGAAAGCAGATCTACTCTGGCATCAGACCAGTCAAACTTGAACAGGACCAGGTATTCTGACCCAAATCATGCATCTCATCAGCATAAAAAGTGGAGCAGACAGAAATTGCAATATGTAGAAATTTACAACATTGTCCATTGTTGTGCATAGTTACCTCTGGGTCATGACTTGCTCGTTCGCTATTGACTATTACTGTGGTCTGTGATGGCGAAGGTTAAAAAACTTAAGAGAGAATATCGTATTGTAGCGACAGTGACTTGGTTTTGACAATAAATCAGTCACACTCCCATGCATGTGGACTGGAACAAAGACAACAGTCCAGTTAAATGGTTTGTCAGGCTACAGTCATAACTCGACTAAGGTGTGCATTAAACGTCCTGACTGAGACTCAGTAAATTCCATGTAAATCCATGTATTTACACACGTCGTCCCACCCAGAGGCCTGATAGTTAAAACCTGATCAGTAAAAGTGTCCAACCTCAACTCACACTTCATCAAACCTTCTGTGAAGCAGGTTTTTTTTTTTTTACCATATACTTAGGGGCTTTGTCCGTTTGACGCTTATCACCCACTGGAGGTTTTTGTGGCGTAGCAGGTGACAGCGCCACATAGTGGTTGCACCCGTGCACTCAGTGACTGACACCTTGGGGGTCCACCAGGCCCTCCAGCTGAAACACAAGACTGTTGACACAAGCCCCCTGTGCCATGTGGATCAAAGCTGCTAGGCAGGGAAATTCTGGACTTCTGAGGGAAATAGCTCCACGCAAAACACATTTCCCCGCTATAGGCAGCTACGAGAATCTGGATTGTGTCATAGCTGCCTTGAAACCGCAGCCCCACGGCGTGTGTGTGTGTGTGTGTGTGCGCACACTTGTGTGAATGGGCAGATATGGAGCTGGCAAACACATGTAATGAGGGAGATAAAAGTGGTGCCTAATGCTTTATGCAGCTGCAAGTGAGATGTGAGCTGACACAAGACGTAAAGTAGAGAAATAGGGGGAAAAAGGGAAGGTGGACAACAAAAGCAGAGGAGAGGCCACTTCAGCCGTCATTGCTGCCTTCAGTTAGTGAAAGTGTCATATGTAGGGAGATTGTACTGAGCAGCGAGGCTGAGGGGGTCCGGGCCTATGGGCACGTCTGGCAATCTGTAACCATCAAGGCATCAAGATGGAGAGAACTACAGTCTGTCCAACATTGTCCAAATTTCTTCCAGAGTGTCCCAGCTATCTCCCTCAGAGCCTTTCATTTACCCTTTTGATGTATTAGAGCAGGGATGGTACTGATCAGTAACCATAGCTACTGTTTTCCAGGGACTTTTCAGGGGTGATTCTCTTTTTCATTCCAGCAGTTTCTCACAGTATACCACACTGAAATGTTTGCTGTTTGTTTTGGTTCAAGTAAATACACGTAATGGGATGAAACGGTTCAGTTTCCATGGTCACGGTGCCTAGATTTATTTTGCTGACAGGTTGGCCATGTTGTTATCATGTCAAATGATAAATGACGATCTTGTGGGCACGGAAAATAATCTGGAGTTTTTCTCAGACTTTCACCCCAAAAACCAGTCACACCAGCCATGCAATTTCACCCCATACTGGCCAGTAATGTTCTGGTAGTTATAGGATTGGTGGCTCTGCGGCGGTGGTGCCCACATCTTCCTGCAGACCGAGATGGTCTTCCATGACGCTCCACCCTGATGTGAACACACAGGCAGACATGTAGGGAACTGACATGGAAGGTATTACATGGATGTAGTGTTTCTACTTGGTATTTGATTTCAGTTTGAGGTGAGGAGAGGCCTGGTTTTAGTTCAAGATAAGATGAAGTAATCCTTTATTTGTCCCACATCTGAGAAATCTAATGTGCACATTCAGTGCTGTATTGCTACTGGAACTTTAATTTCCAGCAGGCTCTACCTAAATGATCAATAAAGTTCTATCTAGTCTAATCTATTGTTGCACAACATGAAGGATTAGCATCACATTTTAGCCTGAAGGTCTTTAGCTGGAATTCATTTTAATTCTTCATTGTGATATCGTTAGCCTCATAGCATAATTAGCCATATATTTTTCATAGGACGTATCCAATGATGCAGAATGAAGCATCTGGGATAGTAAAGATATGCAGATATCACAAATTGAACAAAATTACGACTTCGGTAATTAAGCTATATGCTATTGAAGGTGCTAGCAGGCAGTTCAGGTCGCTGCCAAGACTGCACAGTTAGTGCAGGCGGAACAACCGGATTGGGCTTGAAGGTTTTTCAGACCTGACACAGTAGGATTAACCCGCTGTTCACAGACAAACTGTTAACAACCAGTTGAGCTTCTGGGATTCTTTGAGTCTCCAGGGACGCAAGTAGCAAATTGCACTCACGACGAGGCAGGTGACCCCAGCGGTGGTGGTTTCCACTGTAGTGTAGCATCTTTTCTGCACTTTCCCTTGGTTTAATGTTGTATTCTGCTAATGTCCTTTGTAATTTTAAGTGTTTCTATGCCCTTGTAAAACTCTCTGACTTGCTTTGTGTATGATGATACGTTGCTTTTATTTTCGTCGTATCTTACTTCTAATACCCTCGTCACAAATAAACATACATAAGCAGGGTACTGTCTGCTCCTGTCTCTCTCCACTAGGTCAGTTAAATGAAAGGCCTAAAAATAAATATTTAAATAAAACAGAATATATGTGTTACACCGTCTCACACACGAAGCAGCAGGCATGACCATGTGTACAAACACACCAACATTTGGTCACCCCTTTAACCTCTGCACACAGAAGCCAAGAGTCACCACTTCCCTTTTTGCACCGAAACCCAGGAATTATGTCAAACCGCTCTCAGTGTTCATTCTTCCATTCCTAACTATGCATTATACCAACCACCTTCCCTGTTCACATCTGCCCTCCAATTTAGGACAATGACACCCGTGAGTCATATGATTGATACCCCTGAGATTGCGGACTTGTTGACAGAGAATGGCAGAGAAGGACAGTGATATGCTCTATCTGTGCTGAACTTTACGGCCTGTGCTCCCCCAAGTTGTATAGAGAGAGTCGTAGTGATAGTCTGTAATTATGCAAACCAATGTGTGTTTACAATCTATAACCAACTGTGGCTTTAAGAAGATATATGTCTGTGAGTTCCGGTAGCCATTTGCTGCAATTCTGTTTAAAGTCCGCCACTAATTACATCCGCTGTCATAATTGAATGACTGATCCAAGTCGTCGCGATGGCTGTTATTGTCTACTGTACATGAAATGATCACAATGTCTGAGGCTGGGATTTACTGTAATGCCACCCTGTGAGAGAAGACAGCAGCGAAGGCTAAAATAGCGAGAAAGTGTAAACATCTCCATGGAGCGTATCTGGATGCCGGTTCTGACACACTTTAAGCCTCGCCATTTTCAGGCCTCAGTGTGTATTTATCATGGAGAGCAGATAGACACCTTCAAAGGAGGTAAAATAAACGTGTTTGACTGTAAGGCTGCAGAGCTCAGTCGATATCCACCAGCAGGTTCATTTGGTAACAATTAACACCGTTTCATTTGATCAAGTGACGGTCCATTTTTTCCCTCCCTCTGAAGGTCCCCAGCGGCTCTTTTACTAAGCAAGAATTATGACACAGAGCTGCATGCTTCCCCTCTTTCTCCCTCTCCATCTTCACCTACAAGGCCGCTGTCAATTTACACAGCTGAAATCATTTTCCTGTCTTGAAAAGCGCCTTTTTCCAAGTACATGAGCATCGACCGGGGGAATGTCCAGCATGCTTTCAGCCCTGACTTTCTTGTGGTTTGGGCCCTCTGTAAAATCTCACAGATCTTTTTACTCCCCTCTCCTATTTTCTCCAATTCTCTTTCTTTTTTCCAGAGAGATTTTTTTTCACTCATGGAACACTTAATTGAAAGCTTCTTGTAGGGTGAGCAGCTGGGGGCGAGCGGGACCACCCTTCCAAGTATCCTGCCGATGCTGCTTTGTAAGGCCACTGAGTACAGATATAAAACGCATAAATACATCTGGATGTTAATATAATGGTAAAATTCACCAACATATTGACTTTAGTAGCATTTTATAATCCCACATTAATGAATGAATCAAAATAACCATTTGTCAAGTGAGGATTTTCTTTAAAATATTTGTTTTAGGTTAATTATTTTAATGGACAAGTAAGTTAATTATGTAATAAATGTAATTCTAATCTGTTACAGCTACAGAGAAAAAATATTAGTGTTAGTATTATCCTAGAAAGGAGGATTAAGGCCACATTGTAGATAAAAACAAGGTATTTGAGAATAAAGTCATTATATATTGAGAAAATTGTAATTTTTGTAGAAATAGCATTTATTTCTGAATGTTTTATGTGAACAAATTATGTTTGTGCTTTACATCTGTATTTGATTATGAATAAGTTATAACATTACAAGAGTAAAGACGATTCAGAAGTTGTTTTTTTGGAAAAAAAAAAATACGACAATTGAAATGACTGAACCATGCAATTTGAAAATTTGAATATTTTTCCAACTTCCCATCATTTGTGAAACTTGTACTATACATGTATAGAACTACTGTGTATATATGTGTGTGTGTATGTATGTGTGTGTGGTACTGGTATTGGTTCTTGATAAAACATGCTGGTGAGATACAGGGACATTGGTTCTAATTTTAGTAGAACTATTAATGTATAAGGTAGAACGTGTTATGGATGGACACATTTGTAGGATAAACCATTTATTTTTACCCTATTTTACACATCAGTTCCTGGTACTTCACGTCACACTGAGTTTTACTGCAAAGAAAAACGCCTATCCAGCGTTAAAGCGTGAGCATTAATTTTTCCTCTTTATGCACGTGTTTGTCCCGCCCTGCGCTCACATCCATGTTTCTGAGTGTGTGTTTGTGTCTTAAAATATCCTGCACATTTCCCGGCATACCCACACCTACATGACACAGCTCTAGATTCCATCACATACTCGGTTACCTCATGGTCTGTCTGAGGGAGACTCAGGGAGCATCCCGCTGCCGCAAAATATGGTTTTCGTTTTTTTTTTTTCTTTTTTTTTCTTGTTTTGATTAGCGCACATGACTGCGTTGCCACGGAGACGGCAGAGTAGGTTGCTGTGTCATCGGTGACGCAGAGCCAACTCAACATGATGCAGCTCCGGTCTCTTTCTCTCACATCACATTTAGTTTTCTTTAACTTGTATTTGCTCTTTTCGTCTTTTGCTCATCCTGGGTTTGTTTTTGCTGGTGTTTCTGAACCAACTGACGTCATACTTTAGCATTTTGTTTATGTTGAATCATCCCCACCTGAGCTCATTTTCAACACTATTTTTCTATGTTCTCATCACCATTTGCAAAAATATTGCAGCAGCTGTCATGAAGCTTATGGATATGAAGGATAGGGCAAGATCACACAAAAACAAATGTTAGTATTCATTGTGTATATGATATGTTTGAGTTTTCTTCGTCTTTTCGCTTTGGTACGAGTCAAAGAATGTGCATAAATATTTTTGGGTTACAGTGTTGCATCAAAATGAGCAAAATTACTGATTGTGAATCTGTATTTGAATGCATCTTAAGTTTAATTCATTAAGTTTTAAGCCAGATTTTCTGTAAATAGTGGGAAGTTTCTTGGGGTTTTTTGGCCCCCACTTTCTTTTTCCTTTCAAGATAATACAAAATGTTCCTAGTTTCTTACTATCTTAACTCTAGTCTCTCTGTGTACATTGCCTTATTTTTGCCTTATATGTACTTGTGTTTCCAACTTGCTCTTTTTCACACAAGACTTCCATTACATTCCCCTTTAGCTCACCTTCTGCTGTCCTTTTAACCCTCAACATTTCTGTTTTCAAATTACATTTCTTCATTTTTTACGTCTATTTGTTATTTCCTTCCCGTCGTTCCCTCTCCCTCTGTGTTTCTCCAGTGTTGGTTAAACTGGTCCCAGTCCCAGTACGCTGTGGTCAGTAAGCCAACCCCTTATTGCTGTTGAATGGCTGCCTGGTTAAGCCCACATATATGTCCTAATAAGTGGTTGTGATGGGGATCTCCCTTCCACAGATAAACACAGCTCACTGAAGCCAGGACCCTGCCTGTTACTAATAAAATTCCCTGGCAGTGCGCGTTATATGCACCCTTCTCCTCCAGTAGCATCCACGCTACAGCCCGGGATGAGTGGATGGAGGAGCAGAAAAAGACACGTCTCCAGAGGGATAATAAAAAAAAAGACAAGATGGACTATGTATTGTGTAATGTGTTCTTTCTTTTCTCCTGCTTGACACTAAGTGTTTTCACCTGGTGAGAAAATGATGGGAACAGATTGTATCTTGGGTTTTTCCTCCGAATGGAACCATGTTTTTGCTGCAGCGTACAGACGGTATATGGTTTTAGTCAAACCTGCATAGTTGGATTCTGAATATTTGAATAAATAAAAACTGAACCTTAATAATATTAATACATCATACAAACTACTTTAGACTACTACAGAACATGCAGGTTTAATTTACTCTAAGATTGCATCAAATTAAACTTTAACAAATCTCGGTTTAACATGCACATTTAGGTTTAAAGCAAGCTCTGTTATTTGATTAAAACCAACTGAAATGGAGTTTTTTCAATATAGAGATATTTTGTAACCAAATAAATATAATTGGATAAGTAAAAAAAAATATTCCTGAGTGTACAGAAAAAGAAAAAAAAAACTGAAAACGTAAACTATTAACTATCGTATGTTTTATTCCCCTAAAATACTTGTTTGCTACCTGCCTAAAAAGTTACTAACTTTCCTCCACAGTTTGATTTTTTTCCTCCCCAGAAAAACCTCTCAGTAGAATAAAAGAAGATCCAAGGAAGTGCATCTGTGCTTGAACTTCTTTGAGGAACTTGATTATTTGGCCCAAAACATGGCCAAAAAAGGCCACCACATTAACCCTTAAAGTTCTAGAACTATTTTTTGTGGTAATTTTTTTTTCTGTACATTTCATCATCTAGATGTTCATAAAAATTCAGGAAAAATTCAGAGCTTATTAGTCATAACTGAGAAAACTTCATAAAAATGATTCTTTTCAGCAAAATATAACGTTATTGGAATGTTACAAGCATCTAAAACCACTGCCATTGATCCAACTCCGTGGGCTTTACTGGTGAATTAATGTTGTAGAAGGTGACGACAGTGCTTCCACGTTCACTCTGGAGCCTCTAAAAGGTCCAAATGGGTCAAATCTGAAGACCATGAAAAGATGAAAAACTGTATTTTACACCAATTATTTAGATATACTAATAGGATTAATTGTTGAAAAGCTACTAAACATTTCTGATCAGTAGATGGTTTTGGTTTTCAGCTGGTTAGGTCTCCATGGGTAGAAGCTAAACCTTCATGAGTCCATGAGATTAATGTTAAAACTGAAGCTCTTTTTTGAGTTTGGTGAAACAGAATTGGATTTAATCTCAGTTAAGGGCAAAAATTTAGCTGAGGTGTAGTGTTTTCTGATGTTTGATGCGTAATTTTAACATAAACAGAATTTGATGCAGTTGAGAAATGAATCATTTTTGGTGCAGCCTGACTCTGAAGGCCTTCATAATAATTAATAATACATAGTAATAGTGGAATAAATAGATGCTTCTTCATTGCTCTACACTTTGCAATAACATTTACTGAGGATTCAGTTACTATGGACATGCAGCTCTACTGAATATTCTAGTTTTATTTATGTCTGTGAGTGTTAGACGTGTTGTTTGTTCATTCAGTAGTAGCAGCAGACATAGTATTTCCATTTTTATTGGTTCGCAGCGGTAGGAGTGAAGCCGAGGTGTGGAATAACGCTGTGTTTAAGCCCCGAGCACATCAGCTCTGTTCAAAGGTGCAGGCCTGTCACACCATCACCACACACCTCTGTAAATTCACCAGCGGTCACCGGGGTTCACATACTGCTGCTGCTGCTGTGCTGGTAGTGGGATTAGGAGACCCTTTCCACTTTTATGACATTTAATCTCTTGTCCTCACATCGAGGCCGAGCACTGAATGAGCATCTCCGGCGGCTGTGTGACAGCTGCGACCTTCCCTTTACTTTACGTTTCATCCAAAATGCCATTCTTTTCTGAACACTCTCAGCTGGGCTCCGTCTTTCTTGTCTTCCCTCCTCATCTTTCTTTTCCTCATAAAACCCAGAGTTCCCAGCAAATGATTCATTAGATGCTTCAGTGCACACTTGCCTCATCACTCACTTTAGTCGGCTGCCAAGTGCCCCATTTCCCCGTTTGTTTACACCAGCGAAAAGTGCGCTGCTTTGCTTCGCTGCCGCAGTGAAGAGCTCCTCGGGCCACACACAGTGACACCCAGGACCTGCACTTATATACACTCATGTAAAAACACTGTGTCTGGTGAGCAGATTTAACGATGAACTTACTACACCGACTGGAATATCTGTATCACACAGATGAAAGATCTCACATTCACAGGAAGTTCTGCACTGCATTCACAAGCGGAGATGTGTATGAATAGAAAATACATTTTATTTGTCGTAAAACTCCCTTGTTAGCGTCACATACGACTATAAACTGTTGTGAGGATACAGAGTCACAACAGAACGGCGTTTCTGACCGGTAGTAGCTGAGGGGATTACCCGGCCAGACATGAGTTATTGGAATCAAAGTTGTTTTTATCTATTTTGGTCTCTACTTCCAGGCTTTGAAAATATAATCAGAGGATTTTCATTCCTTCATATACACTCTTACTATTTTGTCTTTTTGTGAAAATTATGCCAGTGTGTCATTAACACTGAACTGTGGCTAAAACCAAACCATCTTACTAAATCTCTATAATTGCATTGGCCCTTTACTTGTTCTGCTCTTTAAGTTGCTTCATGTGTGTATCATGATGTAATTACTTATTTCAGCCTCTTTTATGAGTTTAACTCAAACCTACTTTTGCAGTAATCCGTTTAGATGCAGCGTGTCTGCTCTGAGTAAATGTAGTTAGAGTGCGGTACAGGCTTATCTTAGTTATCTACAAGTAATTTGGTAGTTAATCCAAGCTTTTAGGACTGAAAGGAGCGAAAAATGAGGGGTTACTCATTCCAAGTCGCCAATAAAAGAGCATATGCACATGGAAAAAGTGTGAAGGGTTTCAGTAACAGGAACAGCCAGGCATTAATTCCTGTGTTTTTACTCACCGGCCAATGGGGAATGAGCTGTTGTCAAGGCGTTGTGTCCGGCATTGTCTTTGTCGTCTTCGTCATCGTCTTCATTAACATTTTCTTGAAACATCTTCAGCTGGCTCGGATTCATTCCAAATTTTAGATGTTGCTTCCTTGGGGCAATGTCTAAAAAGTTTGTTCACAGTTTTGAGATATTTTAATTTTTGCATTTTGGGCACATTTTTACAAATTTGCCTTATATTTTAATGGATTATAATGTGGAAAGATGTTAGAGATGTGAATATAGTTACTATTGAACACTGATAGGAAGTCATATATGCACTTTCATTTGGGTCCATGACCGTTAACCTTGAGTGACCTTGAAGGGTCAAACTCAGGCTCACCAATGTCTAAATTTCAACAATCTTCTCGGAAACTACTGATCAGATTCATTTCAAATTTTCTGTAGCTTCCTTGGGACAATGCCTATAAAGTTTGTTTACAGTTTTGAGATATTTCAGTTTTCGCATTTTTGGCACATTTTTGAAAATTTGCCTTATAATGGGTCATATTTTGTTGGCTTATAATGTGGAAAGTTGTTAGAGATGGCAATATAGTTACTAATGAGCACTGATAGGAAGTCATATATACAGTTTCATTCGAATCCATGACTGTTGACCTTGAAGGATCAAACTCAAAGTCGCAAAATGTCTAAATTTCAACAGTCTTCTCCAACAGTGCTGATCAGATTCCTTTCAATTTTTTATGTAGCTGCCTTGGGACAGTGTCTACAAAGTTTGTTCAGTTTTTAGAAATTCCAGGTTTTGACCACAGGACTCTAACATAGCGGAAGAACCTGCCAACCTCACAAATTCAAGTTATCGGTTCCTAATAGAACATACCGTTGAGCTGCAGGGCCATTGGTCCTATTTTTCTATTTGCGCCTGGACAGCTGAGAGGGACTTCCAGTTTGGACGTTTCCCGATCAACTCTAAATCATTTAGCTTCATTTGCGTCTCTCCTTTGCTTTAACCCTCTCCTCTGTGTTCTGGCTTTAGATGTTCACTCATGTTCTCTCTCTCTTTTAGAGCAAAAGAAGATAAAATAAGCAAGGATTGGAGGGTCAGCCAGAATAAACATTGTTTTTTGTCAGTGCAGCAAATGAAACACCTGGTGCTGGTAAACGCTGAGGGCATATTTCACAGCGCCTTGACACTCAGGATTAATACAACATCAAATTGTTTTAAAGACGGGGACAGCCGCTACCCAGTGTAAATCATACACCCCCTTTTATTAAAGTTTGCCCTAGAATTTATGTGTTGAATCAGACGGGATGGCTGCGCCGGGCCGTCAGATGAGACTGGGAGTGGATTCGGAAGGACTAATGTTGGAACAGTCCTCAGACGATGTGCTGTAATGTGAAGAGGAAGTTTAGACTCAGCCACTGAATACTGCTGTGGCTTTGAGGTGGAATACAACCCCCTTCACCTTTTTTTTTTTTAAGATAAAGTCATATTTGTCATTTTCTTCTGTGGGAACCAGGCAGATAGAAATTTCTTTGACTCCCAGATGATGCCGTGAACATATCACGTGTCATACAAGCTGATTTCCTGGAAACGGAGAAAATAGTATTTGCTTCTATTTGAGGGGGGAAAACTGGGTTTGTGCTTGCGGAGCTAAAGTTACGAGAGCAGAACAGAGGAAACCAGATGAATGTTAGTGGATTTGATCTTTGATCTGTGAACCAGAGTACCTGACCGCTGTGTTCAATCAAGCCAACCGCTCAGTATGAGGCTATCAGTCTTCCTAAGGGTCTGACCGCCAAACGTCCCTTTTTCTCTTTGACTAGAGGCCCTTGAACAGATTATTACAAGTAAACTTTGAACAAATACTGAATAAAGCTGATTTGTTGCTTCGTCTGTGTATCATATCATATCTTTATCATCTGTCTCTCCGTCTCTCTAATTCCAGTTATCCATCACTGGCAAGTCTTTGACCACAGCTCTTCACTTTGTGTTTAGCCAGCAGTGTCTTGCGCTGTATATGAGTAGGGAGCTGTATACAGCGTCTTGTGTGCTGTGTTGTGGTGTCTGCTGACTTCTGTGTACAGCCTGTGGTTCATTCCATAAATATCTGTGGCCTTTGTGATGTTATTCTCAGGCCCTCTGCTCTGTGAGAAGATTGCACCACAACACTTGTATTCCTCGGCCTGCAGTTAGAGGTTTAGGGGGATTAGGGGGGAGAAAACCCCAGACTGAGCCCTGCTATACGTTTTTATGGCCATTTTATTCATACGATTCTGATGTCGTTTGCGGGCGAAGGAGAGAAGTGGGAGAGATGGGGGTATTAGGACTCACCGCAGGAGAATCAAACAAGTCAACCACAGCACTTTTTCCCTCGCTTTTTTAGCCACACTATTGGACGGGTTGTCAGGATGGTGATGTGTGTCTGTCCGTCTGTTGGTCCGACGCTTCTGGCCAGAGAGAAAACCTCGAAAGCACTTGGATAGATGGTCGTACAGTCCGCTACGACATCTATCACTAGTGGAGGAGGCTACCACGAGTTCAGCAAACGCCTTATTGAATCTCAAAACTGTGCACATACATTAGAACTGGGGAAATATTTTTATGTGGGTTTGTGGATCTTGGATCTGGCAAAATGACTCTGTAGCTTCTACTGCAAAGCTCCACGGGCCAAATTAGGTTTCACCAAGTTTCAGACTTCCAAAAACCCCTCTGGAGCCGTACATTAATCCACAAATTCCATTGCTGTTTTTGACATTTCCAGACGTACTTTAACAAACTCATCGTAGATAATTAACCCGAGAACTTCAATATAATTTGGACATTTCATTGAAGGCTTTGGTTGTATTAACCACATTAATGCTTGATAATGCTCCCTGATGGAACATATCTAAGTCTTACTGAGTTGTAGTCATAGCGCCACCTGCTGACATGAAATATACCTGCATTTTAATGACCTACAGCAACACCCACTCTGTACTCTTCCATCATAGTCTAATCATTAAGTATTGGGTGGAGATTTAGGGGAATATATGAAACGAACACTAATGCAGGTGCATTATTATGCATCAATATCTTTATTATGTCATAATTTGTATGCATTAAAATCTATCTACCTACCTACCAACCTACCAACCATTTACCAATATTACATAAAAGATATCAATGTGTCCAGAAAAAACACTGTGACATGAGCATGAAGTTACAGCCCACAGCTTTAATTCACCACTTTAGTTCCAGATTGGATATTGTGAGTTTTGCTGCTAATAATCATGGTCCACAGAGGATAAACCTCATCATACCGCCCCTCACAGATATTTATAGTGTATGAAACAGATATTTGATGAATTGAATCATGACCATGACAGACTCAACCCCCATGATTCTGTTAACACATCCAACTCTTATGTCACACACCCCGTGGTTCGGCTTTTCCATTTTTTATGAAACATTTATTAAGTCAAACTGTATCAGTCCCGGTCTTGTTCACATATTGCCTATCCACCTCCCAAACACTGCTTTCCTTTACCCTTTTTTATGAAGCCTCTGTGTGTGCGTTACCATTCGTATTAGCACAGAGTTCTGCATGTTCGGTGGTACTCGAGGTGACAGACCTTATTTCAGAGCTTCCCGGAAACTGCTCTCGTGTTTTGGCATTCTGCTGTCAGTCAGGTCGGGATGCATGCTGACAGAGGCTGGAGGGATCACAACTCAGCTGTCCTGTCTCATAAAAGGGCCTGATCCAGGGGTTGACCACCTGGCCACAGAGCTCCAGCCTCTGTGTGTGTGTGTGTGTGTGTGTGTGTGTGTGTGTGTGTGTGTGTGTGTGTGTGCGAACAGTTCATCCTGAAGCAGGATATAAACGTTCCAAGAATACACCCATACTACCAACTAGGAAGCCCTGAACTCTACTGCAGTGTGATACGGATATTCTACTGCTGTAACTTGGTGTGTGTGCGTGTGTGTGTGTGTGTGTGTGTGTGTGTGCGCGCGGTGAAAGCCCAGCCTCGTGCGTCGTTGTGTTTTTGTTCCCCTTCTCCCTGCTCATGACATGTTGATGTTCTGGCATCCTGTGTGGTTGGTTTGAAGCTGTCATTGTCCTGTCAGACACACTGTGAGTATCCAGTCACAGAGCGGTAGCCGGGCCAGGTGGACCATCAGGGGAACACAGGGATACAGGATCGATCGTCAGCATGTCTCCACTTTGTCTAGGTTTTTTCATAGGATTTACATAGTAATAGTTGAACATGAGCCATGTGTCAGTATCTACAGTACAGTTTAGAAGATTGAGAAAAAAGGGAGGATGATTTAGAAGGAAAATAATCTGAGTGGCAACTTTTTTTCTTGGAACAGGGAGGCTGTTTGTGCACTGACAAAGCAGGTTTTTAGCCAAATTTTCCATCATTCATTACAGTAAATATTGCATTGAGGTACTGTATTGTCATTTTAAAACAGAACTATACCTTGATGTTGTTTCCATGTTGCTGCAATAATTTATAAGCACATCTTGTGTATTTCTTTAGTACTCAAATCAAACTTAAAAAAAAAAAAAATATATATATATATATATATCACCAAATCATAACAAAACTTATCTCCATATGGAGCCAGTGTGTTTGTGTGTGAAAGTTTACAACTATGTCACACAGGAGGTAGTTACACAACAGCAAAAATACGTTGGAGAGAAATGAAGTTTCCTTAGCCAAAGCTACTCAGCAAGATGTCATTGTGACTGAGTATATCTAATACTAAATTATAACAAAATGTAGTAAAAAACAAAAACAAAAACAAAAAAAAACTTGTGTCCCTGTGAAAAACTGTTTAATGGTAAATATTTGTGTTTAAATTTAGGATGATAGGGGTGAATGCAGTAGAGATTTTATGTCCCAAAATACTGTTGTTTCAATAGTTTACCAAATAAAACAGCCAACAGAGTAGTTTATCTTCTTAACTAATGAGTATGCAAATATAAATCTACATAGTTGAATCACTTGTAAACCACAATAAGAGATGTATAATGTTCTGACTACTTGTTTGTAGGTGCTACTGATTACCATTGAAGGCTGTGTTTGCCTGGGTGTGCATGTGAGGTCAGTAGCCTCTCACTAAATTATCCGCATTTATCTGTCGGCTACACAGTAGAACATAAGACCAGAGCTGAGGCAATTGTAAGATGGAGAAGAAGTAGCACAAGAAAAAAAGCCAACCTCAAGAGAGAAGGAATGTGCAGATGCTTTCAAATGTCCATGTGTGAAGCCACAAGCTCTTCTGCGGCTCGGGGAAGCCAATGAGAAGCCAGTGGTGTAATTGCCTAATGCTTGTGTAATAAGAGGCACATTACAACCCCAGGAGGCCCAGCCAGACATGAAAGAGCCAGAGGCTGGCACTAAAGTGGGCTCAAAACTGTCTTCCTCCTCCTGGTCTTTACCACTTGTTTTTACTCTGTCCAACTCTTTACCAAAAAGCTTATTTTATGTGTATTATAAACTCTACTGTATGTGTTAGAATAGTCCCTCTAGCCCGATACTCCAGATCCAGTTTCACATCACCTTGCCTAACACACAAATATTCTCCTCAAATAAACATGTGTAATATGTGGAAATCAAATACTAGATCCGCTGTAATTTGTGGTCTTTCAGTAGTCACTTTTATCCGTCTTGATTAATGACCCTCTACTATAATCTGATACATCTCAGTGTGTCCATTTGTAGGTTTTATAGCATATTTCAGATTGATTCAAGTCCTATTTTGGTAAGATTTTTTAAAAAACCTATTTTTATAATCGGTCCTAGCTGTAATGCACTTAATGAGGTTATTTACTTGTAGGAAAAATAACGTTACAAATTTAGTTTTTTATAGAATGGACACAAGAAATAGAGTAGGGAAGTCATCACAAGCCAGTTCTGCCCTGCATCTAAAGTCTATGCATGTAAGAAAACATATATGATTACCACAGTATTGTGTTTTTTTTGTTTTATGAATTAAAAGTTTCTTGATCGTAGTATTTCATCATGTATATGGTTCTTTATACTGATGCAAATTATTGATTAATTCATTAATCATTAGTTGGCTGACTTTGTTAACACACTGATTTTCCTGTGAATCTGAATTTTCCTTTCAATTGGGTCTATAAGAATAAAAGCTAAATATTGTTTATATGCTTCATGAAAAAAGCATGTCATATTCCTTAAAGATTGATTTATTGTACCATCAGGGATACAGGACTGGTAATGACGTTTATGAAGTATAACAAAATAAATTCAGCAGGAAAATGCAATAAAATAAATTGACCCCACCTCCCACTCCGTCTAGGACCAGATTGATACTGACCCTGTATATGTGCACCTATTAGGGCCTCCTCCTGCTGGCAGGGATGTCCCACTCCCACAAAAAGGCAACCTGCAGCATGTGGAACAAACAGATGGGCTTGTCTGTTTAGCACCAGCCTGTCCTTAAGGCACATCTGATTCATGAACGCCACAGTCTGGTTCAATGACCTGTGATCCTGGTCCGAACCATGGTGTTGGAGCACATACAAACCAGCAGCCTTTGGACAGGTGGACAGGGTGACGCCCCCAATATTCAACCTCAGCGATGAAGCCTAGTTTAGACAGTGGCAATCCCCTACAGTCGACACCATTAATACCTCTGTGGAAATGGGTAATTAACGACAGTTAATTAATAAGTAATTTAATCGAGTAAATTCTTATCAACAATTACATTTACGCATTTGGCAGACGTTTTTATCCAAAGCGACTTACAGTTATTACAGGGTATTGGTTACAACCTGGAGCAGTGTAGGG
>JAQQZY010000009.1:33649518-33684468 GCA_030068375.1 Ostorhinchus rueppellii | reverse complement strand
CTACTGGTTAGGGTGGGATTTGAACCTGCAACTCTCCGATCTTAAGTCCAACGCTCTAACCACTAGGCCACAGCTGGCCCAATTAATTGATCTTCTTTATACCCGTGCTACAAATTTCACACAACAGCAATTTATCACTTTTCATACAGTATTCCCAACATATTCTAGTATTTTGAAGTGTAATCATATTACTGAAATTCAAACCAACTCCAGAGTATGTGTTAAATTATTCACAGTGTAATTCAGGGTTAAACAGATACCGTGCATGGAACAACAAACCGATGCTTCTGCAGGTTTAGGGGCCCCATGGCCACCAGAAGACCCATGTTATAATGTACCACAACAGACCTTAACATTTGTTTTTGTGATTTATCAAGTCAGTGCTAACCAGACAAAATTTCAATATTATGCTAATAGGAAGGCTCTTACCACTATTTGAATGCATCTGTTACACATTAACTGGATTTTGATGTAAGTGCACTCAACACTGGCCAGCTAAAAGCAATGTTGCATCCTGGATTTAACAAAACACACAGGTAACGTCCCTCTATTGGATAATTACAGCCGTGACTAATGTGTTTCAGTTCCTTTAACCCTTTAAATGATGCAGTGAGCAGCTTTACAGGCATCAGTTTGTAGAGAGAATAAGGACTGGATTGTGTTTCAGTGCAAAAAGGTCATGTGATCCAGAGCGGATAGAATAATTACCCATCATGCCTAGTGGTTACAGTACAAGCCTGTAGTGGAAGTGTTGTGATCTGGGGTTAATTCAGGGGGTCAGGTCTGGGTTCACAACATTATCTGTCCAGAAAATTAATCCAGCTGAACCTGAATTTACTGAGTGACCAGGTCTGAATATCAGTGGAGTTATTCTTTATAATCTAAGATAGAAACATGGGGATTCATCAGGATCAGAAATAGAGGTTAAGGGAGCATGAAGCATTATTTTCACACATGGATCAGACACCACAGAATAGTTTTAGGTAGCAATTTGCGCGACTAATTTTCAAAAATGCAGTGCACGGCTTGGCCAAAGCCTTTTTTTCGCTAAAATACAGCAAAAGATCATCTCAAGTCCACATCTAGCAATTGACTTCTGGTTCTTTGGACAAGAAACACATGATCTGATTGGTCAATTGATGTACCATGTGAAAGGAGGCCTGAATGACCCCCCCACCCTGCCCTGTCCTGGCTGGTTGCACACAGTGATTTTTTTATTTATTTATTTATTTTCTGCCTAAAACTGTGCAATTCAAAGTAGACAATACCGCTGACAAGTCTGTGTGTGTGTGTGTGTGTGTGTGTGTGTGTGTGTGTGTGTGTGTGTGTGTGTGTGTGTTGTTAAATTTACCCTAACATTGTGTGGCATTAATGATTCTAAGGCAAATCCATCCTGTGAAATCTAAAGGTTGTTCAAAGAAATACTGTGTTTATGACATTGACCAGGCAGGTTCTTCAAGTCGGGATCTAGCCAGTAGTGCTGATGGTGCTAAGACGGTGGGTATGGGGGCCTCCTCCTCAGCCCCCCCATGAAGGCCCCTGGTTGTAGTTTCAGAACAGGTTTTGGTGTAAATGTGTGTGTGTCCATAGTGTTACTCCATCTGCAGGTTTTTGACAATCGCAAAGGGAAATGTGAATCCACCGTGTAGACAATTCTTCGGTGGTGGTCTTCTTTCTTCTCTTCAAAACTTACCACACACACAAGTCCACATGCACACACACATGCACGGACGCACACACCAACATCTTCCAATCAGCACCCCACCCCTGTCACTTTATCACCGCACGCATGCACAGCTCTTGTTACGCATATGTAACCGGGGCAAAAATTATTAACTTGAGAAAATATGCTTTGGTCCATATATTTATGCTGAAATGAAACTGTTGGCAGGACTTTCCTCCATTCCTCAGTAATGACGAGGAGCCAGTGTTTAAAGCATCATAGTTCCCCCCTTGATATTTTTCCATCTTCTCTTCTAACAACTGAGAAGGCATTTGAAGAGCTTTGAAAGTTTTTTTAAGGCCTCACATTATGTGTAGCGTGGTAATGGACTGATATTATTAGGATTTTAAAGCCACATTAGAGTTTTTTTTTTTTTTTTAACAGAAAGAAAGCTGGTTTGAAGGCTGAAAGAGAGATCCATATGACAGGCACATGTTGGACAGGCAGTAAAGGGAGACAAGAGGCTAAATCTGACACATCACAACATGCCATATCGCACTGCAGACCGTTCATACATCCTCTCACACATGTTCTCACTTGCACATGTATTCACTGCCACATTAACCGTGTTTTTCATACAACTGCTGCGTGAATTTGAAGCAAACTTGGCAAAATGCAATTTAGGTGCATTTCCATCAACAACTTTGGGGTGAATAAACTGGCCTGTGTTCTGTTGTTGGAAAGTGGTGTTATAGAATATGTTACACATGGCAAACTCCAGCTATGTTTTCATACTGGGATATGTGGGAAATTACTGGAAATAACCGGTCACTCATGTGAGATAAAGTTTTGTTTTGCCATAATATGAAAAGACAGAGAAGAAAAAGAGGCAGGCCAAATAGAGATTTTCCATCAATTTCCTCAGACCAGGTTAAATATTAATTCACTTTATTATCTTCCGAGGGAAATTCAGTCTGTATTTTCGCCATCCTTAGAAACACACAATACGTATTAGTAGATTCTTTATTTTGTCAGTAGTAGTTTGGTGCACATAAACATGCAGCTCACTCCGAAATTTGTCTTCTGCCTGTAACCCATCAGTAGATCTTCATGCATGCTAGGAACAGTGGGCGCGACATATTAGGCACCCGGGGAGCAAATGGGGGGACGGTGTAAGTGCCTAAGTGGCACATCAGCCAACAACTTTCCGCCAGTCCAGGGAATCAAACCAGCGACCCTTCAGTCACAAGCCAACTCTCCAGCCAACTCTTCAACCCGGCTGCCCCGTAGTATTAGTAAGTATTAGCATTCGTAACTAGTATTAGCACATAGCAGACAAATACACCTTAAAATGTGTATAAAAATAACCACTTAAAATCAGTAAATAGCTAAAGGTTTAGTCACTTTATTATCCCCGTAAAGACATTCGGACTGTGCATTTATACTTTAATACACACAGCACCTAGCACTGCACTAGCATAACACTTAGCATAAGTGGTGAACATTAGCATTTAGCACATTATTATCAGTGAGTGACCTTTGAAGACACTAGCAGACCATCTCCAGATCTTCATCAGTTCTGTGTTCAAGGGCACTAACAGCAGAACTCAGCTACATCTACTTGTTTTTGATGGATGGACCTGGAGGAAAAGGTGAACTAGCCACAGAACAGCCCTGGTCTGACTGGGAATTGATTGCTACTGTGAGGTGGAAGTGCAAACCACAGCCCTCTGCATGTGGGATTTTAGATGCATCTAATATATGGTTGGAGATTGCAACCAGCTGAACACCCCTCACCTCACCCTCTCCTATGTCGGTGGCTAAAAAACACCAAAACATGACAGATCCCCATTAGACCCAGTGTTTGGTTTGTCTATTCTGGACCACCGTAGGAATGTGTCAACATGATGAAATGTCTGATTCTAACATCATGACAACACAGCTCTTCTTATTTGGTGATTATGCTGTATGGAAACATCAATGCCAGGTTCATTTCTGTAAACAGACACCTCTCGGTCTTCCACTTTGGACTTTTAATCTACTTTGCTGTAGGTTTTGTCACAGATCAGCCTTATCCCAGCCCATTCGGGGTCATGTCTCCTCACAGGATGTTGCAGCTTTTCCCACTCTCTCTCCCATCCTCCCACCCTACACTATGTTCTGCAGAGTTTTCCCTCCTTCTCCTGTTTCTCCCCGGGTCCCTCCATCCCCCTGCCTTGTCCCCTAATGTCCCTCTTCTGTGCAGGATGTTGTTGAACATTTTCTACATCTGCCTTTTTCTGTTCTTCACCTCCCACTTGATTTGCTCTCCTGGCTGCTCCCTCTCGTCTTTCTCTCTCTGGTCAGCTCACAGGATGCTGTAGAGCATTTCCTGCCACCCGGGCTACAGGAAAGAGGCCAAGTACAACTCCATTTGATGTGCCATCTCCTCTAATTCTTTACACCTGGACTGTGCTCTGACTGTACAGATTTTCTGCTCAACAGAAGCCCCACTCTCCTCCCTCCTTCCTTCCTACACCATCCTACACTCAATTTCTCAACATGTCCCTGCAGCCTCTTGCTACACAGCTTGTTCTTCTGTGCAACATGCTTTTATGGTTTATACAGGGGGCATTAACTCAATTCCACAGAGGCACAGGGGGTTGTCATGTTAGCATCATGTCTTTCTCATCTCTCATTACGTTCTAATAAAACCAAGACCCGGTCCAGTCTTTCTCTCTCAACACAGATACTGCAGAGGCTGGGTTTTTGCATGTTTTTCATTTCGTCTCTTTTTTTCTACCCATTTCTTTCCCTTTGTTTTTTCCCCATTAAAGGTTCTCAGTGCCTGCAGCTGTTTGGATGTCGGCATGGTGGTCAGAAGTTTTGGCATTGTGTTGCTTGGATGCCATATTTTCACAGCACTGCCTGTTTAGAGTTGTGGTTTGTCAGGAGCCTAGCCCTCAGGGGCCACTTCCTCCTCACTGTTCTGGAGTTGGTGTACCAAAATACTGCCTTCCAGGGGAGGACAGAGGAGAAACAGGAATGAGATGGTTGAATTTAATACTTTAACTCCTCTGTAAGCAAACTTAGACTTGTACTCTATTACATCTAAGAAGAGGGTACATTTGTCTCACAGCTTTATGTTTATCCATCAGCTAAAAGTTTTCCTCCTTTATCTCAATGAACACTTTAAGACCTTCTTGGATTAGCAGCAAATGACTCTTTCTGAGCTCATGAAAAAGTTGCCTCTTTAGATCTATGGTTCTTTTAAGGCAGTAACGCTAGAAACATCTGATGATCATATGGATTATGATTCATTGTTGTAGATTAAACTTCTCAACATGTGTATCCATGAATGCAGCCGTAATGTAATTCCACAAAATATCATGTATACTAGTAAAAAAACTGACATGTACCATTTTACTTCACAATGTCTACTTTTATTTTACATGCTTTAACCCAGAAAGATATATAGATATAAAATGTTTAATACCTGCTGATGCATTAACCCTATCAATACATGTAAATAACTGGTGTAAAATACAGTTTTTTATCTTTTCATGGTCATCAGATATGACCCATTTGGACATTCAGAGGCTCTGTCATTACCATGGAAACACCGTCCTCTACAACACTGATTCACGAGTAAAACCCATGGAGTTTGATGAATGACAGTGGACAAAAAAATGAAAAAAAAATCACTTAATCTCCCATTTTCTCTGTGTCTAATATAATAACCTTTGAGTTTACTGGGATTTTATGAACATCTATAGATGATCAGGAAAACTTATATAGAAAAATACTAGATCTGAAGAAATGCAAAATAAAGAGAATACTATTACAGTAAACAGTGATAAATCACTTAAGAAAGGGCAAATATAGAGAAAAATTAATTTGCGAACTACCACAAAAGTCGCACTGGGTCTTTATGGGTTAAGTATATTTGCTTGTATCAGTATGTTTGTTGAAGGTTCACATCATCAACTTATAAAACACACCTCTGAGTCCAAATAGTTAATAATAGGGAATCTTGTTATTTGTTTTTGTTTTGTTTTTTTAAATATGGCACCAATTCAGATTCAGAAGAGGCGACATTTATTAATTTTTAACTAAAATACATTGAGTTTTCAGACGGCATTTTACCTGCAGTAAATCCTGACTGAAGTAAATCCTTAAGTCCTGTTTTAGTCCCTTGTCAATTCATAGCAGTGCATCTTTTCACTTCCTGTTCAGCTGTATATTCACCTCAATTGCCACTTTGACAGAAATGATGTGAAAGGCCTCATAAAAACTTTATTCTGTATCGGGATCCTAAAGACTGGATGCTGTTTAGCTAAAATGCTAACGTTAGCTAGTGCCAGCAGTCTTTCTCAATCATTTAAGACTTACAACTTTATTAGCGTCATCCACTTCCTCTGCTCTTTATCATCACATGTCAAGTGGTTTAAAGATAAACTGACAGGTTTTATGGACTCAGCGACCCAGTACTGCAGCAGATTCACCAGGAAGCGGAAAGTGATGTCACGGCTTAACAACTGATACACGGATATTAAGAAGGAAGGGGGATAATTAAAGATGAGGAGATTAATGCAGAGGAATGGAAAGTGCAGAGATTAAATTCTGTTGATATATTATGCCTTAATCGCAACACATTAAACTTATTGCTCATTCCGTTTCTCCTGAACTATCGTGATTTTGATCTCCCTCAGTTTCTCTTTCCCTTTTGTGATTCTCACATTCTGCATGTTTCTAGTTCCTTATTTGATCAAGATGATGTGCCAGCTAACAAGCAGAAACAACCAGGCTCCGGCTGGTTCTTAGAAAACGCCGTCATTGCACAAGTGCAGTATGAAGCGCTCCAGATGAGTCTGATTGAACGCAGCCTTTATTCCAGCTCCAGCCTGATCAATGTGTCATCTGTATTACTTTGGATTTCTTCTACTTTTGACTTCTTTTGCATAATACGATAAGCGAGGAGAACTTTGAGTACACTCGAGTCCAAACTTGGATTTTTTTTTTGGCAAATTAATCAGAGGTATCGGTGCGATGACATGAAACGTGTATGATGACATCTGTTGACATGAACCACGTGGAGTCAGTCACAGCCATTATGGATCAGGATTTATGTTGACATGTTTTTTGTGATGACACATTTACACTAGCCTTTTCAGCCCTGTGACTGTGCATCAAAAAAACTCATATGAATTCTGAGGTAAAATTTCAGTAGCTGCGTTACGTCCGCTGTTGTCACTGTTATGCAAATATTTATTTTGTGTTGTTTCTAATTCTGGTTCCTCTGTTTCTGTTTTGTTTCTGTGCCTCTTCCCTCCTTCTCCAAATCAGCAGTATCACTAGTAGAATTAGATAAGCTCAGGAGTTCACTCCCTCCATATGATTTCCTCAGTTCGAGGGGAAAAAGCGGGAAATCTCCCATATAGAAATGTCACTTTGTATAAATACACTCAGCGGTTTGGATGAATGCAAGATCCGCTTCAGAATTATAAACACTGGCTCCGCAGTCGTTCACAGAGGAGGAAGAATTAGCTGATGTAGGAAGCATGTGTGCCCCAGATTATTGTAATTATTTTATGCTGTTTTTCCTTGCTGACATAAAAGTATTTGGACACTATCTCATGAGAAAGCCCATAGTCGTGTAGACTCTTCTCATATTCTCAAAGTCAAAGTGTATCTCCTTAAAGCTTGTGATTTAGACATAAGTTTTTAATTCCATTATGTGGGAGCTTCCAGCAGCAAGTTGTATTTTCTTTCATTCTGCTTTTTGTTTGCTGGAAGGAAATCTGAATTAGAACAAAATGTTGTTTAAGGTCAAGGCAAACGTCAACGAGAAGGACCTACTGTTTTAGCTATCCGGTTACATGTTTGTTCAGCCTGTCTGCTAAACCTGTAGCGTACGTTAACCTAATCAAATATGGCCATCATTTACTTGACATTGTTTAGGAAAATTTTCATTCTTTATCCGAAGAAGGATAAGGCCTTGATATGTAATCTTGTTGCTTTAAACATTTGTCAGAATTCAATAATTGCTGTAAACAATGTGTAATCAACTTCAAAGTGCACTGCCAAAGACCCTCATTTAGACAGATAAAAATGAGCATCTTCAAAAACACACAACACGCCTGTGTGTACACTAATTTGAACCAGCTTGACAACACTGAACCGCTTAATCAATATCAAGTGGAAAAAACAGTAGTGGTTCATGGAGTTGGATCCATAAAGTGGGCCTAATTTTACAGCTCCATAAAACACCCTCCTAGCTGGAGCAGGAATTAAACAATTTATGTGCACAAGTAAATCACAGTAGACTATAACCGTGAGACTTGTATCGCACAGTATATGTACACTCTACGTCACTGTGTGTGTGACATTTTGCCTTTAAAGGTATTGATTCTGTACATTCTTTCTATGTTTATGTTTACTTCCATGCCTGTTTTGACCTCAACATTGTATTGCAACTTAATGGCTACTGTTAAAGATGGAAAACTATGACAATAACGATAAGAAGAATATACAGCAGTCCTCCACGTATGGCTTTATTTTCTGACAATCTGGACAGCACGTCTGATAAAACATGTGAGATGCAGCTGTACAAGTATAACTCGCTGTATCATCAATTATTGTCAATCAGCTAAAAAGAGCGTCAGCTGGATTTAATGGTTTTATTCCTGGGTGATTCCCACTCCTTTGTGTTTGCGAAGAGCTTTGATTCATTTCAGGCTTTGTCAGTCAGAGCAGCGAGCACGCTAGTCCCTGCCAGACACCAGGGACAGAATCAGGAATCCTCCTCCAGCAAGAGGATTATTTTCCTTTAATTAGTGTAAAAGTAGCATTGAGGTATGCGCCTGTTCTACTTAAGCTTGATGAAAATGACTGCATACAAGGGCAAGCCAGATCTTTGGCTACTCCTACCATGTTCCCTACTGCAGCCAGTTATGAATAATCTATTCCACGCATGTGTTTAGTGATTAATTAAAGATAAGGCCCCTCAAATTAAAATGGCAGTGGGATTACATCATTGTGAAATGGCTTGGTGGGGACACAAATCTGGTTTCAATCTGGGGTCTGAGGAAGTCAACGAGGCATTCCCTTCACACCTCGACATCAGGGACCCAGCGCTAAAACTCTGCCTGACAGGTTCTTATAAAAGCAACATTATGTCCCTTTTCAAAGCAACGAGGAAGTGTTTCAGGTCTGTTACTGCTAACAGAGGAAGTGATTTCACCAGCACCGTCCCACTCGAGTCTATTGGAAAAATGGGAGCTTTGTCCCAGTTTATCGCATGCTCACGAAAAACACACACTTGACCCTCACAGTAGTGATTCTCAGCTGTATTGTTGAAGATCCAACACAGACTCTCACGATACTCACACAAGTCTGCAGCTGCGTCTTTTGTTCACAAATGAGCATCCTAGGTGCCTTTTCGTGTAGATTCGCTGCAGATGTACCTACTGTATGAAGGACTCCAGCGAATAGTCTGTGCCCTTAAAAAGCTGGTGAATTACTGTTGCTGTTAGCCAGGAATGTTCCGTGCTTAGAGCTACATTCAACCAGAAGCAGGAGAAGATCACAGGTAAAGCTAAGCAGACCAGGCAAAGTGTGCATTTGTCTGTGTGTGTGGATGCAAAGCAGAACAGAAGCAGCGAAGATGAGGACAACATGTGTGCGTTTCAATAAATGACTCTCGCGGTGCTATTAGCAGGGACAAACTGCAGAATCCGTCAGACTGAAATGTACGTTTGGAGGCGCATCAATATTCTGACTGATGTACAGCCAAGGATAATGTGATATTAAGGCTTAAAAAATACTTTCTTTTTATAATGTGTTAATAAATGAGCCAGGATCCACAATGTGATCGTAGCATACTGTAGTTTTTTACTGTACAATGAATCATGGAGAATGATGAAAGAAGAGCAGTTTAATTTGTATAGTCACTGGCATGTGTGAATTCCACGAAATGCACATCAGCCAAAGCCAAATGAAATATCTGTTCAGACTTCACACATGGCTTCTTTGCAACATGGAGCTCTGATGCAAGAAACAGACTTTGAATGAGTGCATGATGAGACCATAAATTACACCATCCAGACTGACATCTTTAACAGGCCATCATGGCGAGCACATGTTAGCCAGTGTCTTCAGAGCAACACGTCTAATTCTGACTGTTTATAACAATATCACTTCTCTGACATGTAAACTGCATGGGAGATAAATGACTCCTGTAATTAAGATATGTTGAAATCAAACTGCAAACACTGACTTTGGGTATACATCATGTCAGTGTAAACACAGAGCCCTCTTCAACAGCACTTTCTTCTACTTCTTTACTATCTTGTACCGCTGACATGAGGGTGGTACAACTTTGAGTTAAGCCCTGCTTGTATTGTATATAGAAGTAATAGTTTCCTCCTAAGATCTTGTGTAAATATGATATAATTGGTCGAGTATGAATGTCTTTAAAGTGCAATCAGCCTAATGAATAACAGGCTTCTGTTGGGAGCAGCAGTGGAGATGAGTAATTCTGTTGGGCAAAAAAAGAACACAATATTGAGTCTTTGTCATGGGAATTTGTGAGTACATCAAGGCTGAGACACAATGCAGGAAAGCAGCAATTATTGGTTATTGTGGCTTGTGCCAGTGAGAAAAAAGTCGACTATAGATTGCATTTGTTGCACTTGGCTTAAAACACCCTCAAGTACTTTGTTATTGCCAACTGTGACAAATTTGGAGCATTGTCGCTGCTTTGTTGACTTGGATATTTAGTTGTTTTTGTTACTGTGTTTGACTCCTGTTGTAAAAGCTCCAGTCATCAAAAATCATTTTGGTAGCAGCGGTATAAAGCTCGCTGAGTGACTGAGTCTTATATTCTGCTGACTCGCCATGTTCCACGACATCATTTTCCCCTCTCACTCCGAAGCCCTCTCAGCGTTCTAATTCAGAGCCTTAATTACTATAATTGGTAGATGCAAATTAACAGCAATTGGACTTGACTGGGGTCATAAATCCACAGCTCAGAAGTTGCCGAATTTCTGGCAATCCGGAGCGGACCACCGTAGGCAGGGGCGCTTAACTTACTAAGTAATTGCAAGTTTCATGAATCATAATGCTTATGAATTCCCCCTCGGCACACACTCAGGCCCAGTGGGCCTCACTTTAAGCCTCTGGGAGTCATTGCGAGCTGATTGAGAAGCCACTGTGCAGCTCAAGCTTCTCCACAGCAGAAACACCCCCAAGGAGCTGCTGGGTGCTAATGGTGTTTGGCTAATAAAATTTGGAGCCTCAGAGAATATCAAAACCTCAACTTAACGCTGTCTTTCTAAGACTTTACAGATGAGTAATATTATTTATGCTGGTCTCACAAAAATTCCTTGGCTTATGGATGTTGCTTTACCATTTGAATTAAGTGGTCAAGCCCCTCCACAAAGGGAGAATAGCCCACCATGACATGCACCGTTAGTATTTCACGTGGCATGTGTTCTTTCACTGTAAATATACAGTAGTTGGGTTCTGCTCAAAACAAAGAACACGGAACAGTCATGAAATATAGCACATATGTGTACAGACCTAATTTAGCTTGACTAGGTGGAATTAAGCCTGAGATCTGATTGAAATTTCTACTCAGTACGTAGCAGGAGAGCAGAAACAGAGGCCCCTATCGCTCTCAGAGACACACTCGTATATCCTTCTGCCTCCGTTCAAAGTGTAAGCAGACATGTATTGCATGTGATTTTTGGGGAAATGGAGTGAAAAACAGGTCTGGGGTTGCGGGTTCAGGTTGCGGGTTCCAGAGTGACGAGATCCAGAAGCCAGCGGCACTTGGTATTACCCTGCTGCTTCCTGCCCCACTGGTCCGGGGCAGGGGATGGGGGGGTGAGCGGGGTGGAATTGTGAGAAAGGAAGGTGGGAGGCCATTTAAGCCAAGGCTCATGATACAGCCTGCCCCGCAGGATCACCTCAGCGAGAGGCTTTTACACAGTCCACTGCTCCTACTATTGGGCCCTGAGCCTCCACCAGATCCCACTGTGGTTTGTTTTACAACCTTGAACCATGGTTAGCCTTCAAAACCTCAGCATGGTAATCAGGCTCTCCCAAGATTCCACTTTCACTCTTTTTCAACAAGGCCTTTTAGTTATTTACCCATTGATTCTGCACAATAAAACTCTGTATCCGTGCAACTTTTGAACATTTATTTCAGACTGTTTTCCTTACAATTGTTTCTCTCCCGTCGTGCATGCACTAAATCCTGAGTTTTGATGTTATTCCAAAGTTGTATAGAGCAGCAGAGTAAATCTTTGGCTGGTTACACCTAATGCCTCCACGGCATGCAGCAGCAATGTGTCCTCATGTGCGTATTCACTAATCACTATATGCATGTGTATTAAGTCTGTGTTCTATATTATGCACATGCCCAGAAGGTTTCTCCTGTTATGACTTCGGCACAAAACCCCCAAATCTGCTACATGTTAAGCACCCAGTCCTCCCACAAGTCAACCTAATAACACAAATCAGGATTGATTCCCTGCCTAGCACCATGCATAGACCTGAGGAATGTTAAACAGAGGAACATAACTTGCAATTAATTGCCCATTTGTAAATTTGTCTGCATATGTCCTGTTCAAAAAAATATGGACCATCATTATTTTTTGTCTGTGAAGCACCACTTCAAATCTCTTTCCAAGTCCTGCATTGTAGATACATAACACTGCCATGTCCTCACTGTTTTGTCTCCCGTTTCCCACTGAATTTGATGGAGGATTTGACTTTAAGCCATAATAATTTTGGACGGGAGCCTTCATATTTCAGCCCTGATGTGAAATCTGCCCAGTGGCTTTTCAGACTCAAATTGGGTTTAAATTGTGTCAGAAGAGGGAGAAATGTTTTTTAAAATAATAGCCATGAATGCCATGAAACAGAGCGTTCTTGCTGCAGAGCTTTTGATCCGTTTTTATAAATAGCAGAATTTTGTCGTAAAAAATAATGTTTCTGTGGTCTTTTCCTGCAATTAAAATAAGGTTGGCTCGGGAACAAGGGCAAAACTAAGTGCTTGTGTTCGAGAAAAATTTCTCCCTCTCCTTCTCTCTCCCCCTCCCTGCACTCCTCATCTGCAAAAGCATGTCATTTATGACTTGTTATTTTCATTTTTGTCCATATTTTCCACATGGTAGTGGCGGGCAGATGTCTGATAATGGTATGTGAGACCAGCAGAAGGGTGTGTTCCACCTGCTTCGCTCTGTATGTTTTTAGTTCGTCCGTGTATATGGTGGGCAGAGTGAGTGCTTTCCCAAGGCATTCTCTGATTCCTCTTGGCCAGGCAGTGTGGTCTTCACATGACCAATCAAATATGTCAAACCGCCAGTGTTTTCCCCCCACATGTACAACAAGAAAATCTGGCTTCAATTATTATTGCACCCCAAGGGGAACTTCCAAAATTCCTCCCCTCCTCATTTGTCAGAAATGAAGCTCTCTCGTTTCCTGCGATTGGCTGAAATATGTCTTTTGATATTAAATCACACCGGTTTCCACTGCCTGCATGACCAAGACAAATGTTTATCATATTTATTTATGTCATTGGAGATGACCCTGCAGCTCAGCAATGCAGAGACTTGGCTGCAGACTCCCCTGTTATGTTGATTATGAGTAAGAGAGTCTCCTAAATAAGCTGAAGTTAAGAGATAATTTGGAAAGCATATGAGGTAACTGTGGTTTGTTTAATGTGAAAAATACAGTTTGGGGTTGGGGAGGGTGATGGAGGTACTGTTACAAAAGCCCTAATGAATCTAGACTGACACATCCCACCCAAATCTTGCAGGGCTCATGGATTGATTTATATTATACTCTGTTGATAAATGTGGTTCCAAATGTTGATTAAGGATCTGTTTCACTTGTTTGTATGTCAACAAATCCAGCTAAATCCAGTTATACACCTCTGATCTCTCATTGCCATTGTTTTTGTATTTGGTGCTTATTGTCATAACATCACGCTCTGGTAGAGGCCTTTCCAGTGTGGCTAAGGAAGGGAAACGCTATATGAAAATTGCCATTGACGTTGCCGAAACAAATAAAACTACTCATGCTGCCGCTACATCTGTAGCCATTTTAAGCCCTTATTTATACCATTTAAGCTCTCATTTGAATTCACCAGCACAAATAAACATATCATAACGAAGCGAAAGCCCTGATGTCATATGCAGATGTTGAATTTTGATTATTCCTTTTGCCTAGTGAATTCGTCAGGATCTTGTCTCTCAAAGGCAAAATACATGACATCATTTTTTCTTGGCACTGATGGGACACTGTTTGCTCACTTGACTGTAGCAGCTCAACTACAGAGAGAGCGCTGCCCAGTCCTGACATATCTCTACATCTCTTCTACCATATTACAGCTTGTGTATACTGTAGAAGTCCAGCATTTCTGGAGACAGAAATAGAAAGAGAGGCTGTAAGAGCCCGAGCCTCCAGACTACTGTGCCGACCAGCCAGGGTTTAAGCAATGTTTACTGCCAATGATAAGCTGGCATAAATCAAAACTTATAAAAGGTAAATGATTTCACCTGAGGCCTGCAGGGTTATTTATCTGAAGTCTGGTTATACAAGAACCAGAGGCTTTAATTTAATCATGAATCATGCTGTATGAAACGTGTGCTACTTCTACCACTGGAGTAGGCAGAGAGAGGAGAGCAGTAAGTAGTGGTTAGGGCCTCATGCCAGAACCTCTTTAGTTGTTCAGTATAACTTACTACCTGGTCTACTCCTATGGGAGCCAAGTAATTCATTGTAAAAGACTATAAAAAAGTGCACCGTGACCCAATGTAACCCATAAAGCAATTAATAAAATCTATATCTATGTTTTATATGTTTAGTTTAGTTGGAGCAAGACAGCGATTTGATGGATGTGCTCTACCTCTACATGGATACCATGTTACACAACTCAAATCCCATTAAGGGTTCTGAATTTTCTTCTTTTCTTCTGGTACATTATGTTGTCCTATCAGAGTCTAAACTTGGCCTGAGCATCCTGGACTTACTACAAACTACGTAATTCATGAAATGCCTTGTCCTTTTCCATCCCCAGACGTGCACTGAACCTTGGCATCCTTCGCGACCCAGGTTCAGAAGTGGAGGACCGTCAGTACCAGATCGATCTCCAGTCCATCAACATCGGAACGGCCCAGTGGGAGCAGCTCAAACCCGAGAAGGAGGGAGTTAAAGGAGGCCTGTCGGCAGAGAACGAGAGGAGCTCCCAGAACCCAGCGCTCGAATGGAACATGGCGAGCAGGTCAGGAGACGACTGAGTACTTACATGTTAAGGCTGAGCAAGGGATGCTGGGATATTCAAGATGTGTATACTGTCTTGTATGCACCAAGGTTTAATTGCTGGACACTGCCACCAACCCCAGACAACATATAGATAACATCAAACTCAAATGACCCCATTAACTTGTTAAAGCAGTTTTAAATATAGAGTGATCAGGAGTTTATAAAATTAACTTTTTTGTATTCAATATTTTGCTTTTCAAAATTTATATTTGATAAACATCCTAGTGCTTCTTTATAATTCTTTGTAATATAAAGGAGGATGTAGTTTTTAAACACCTGCTCACATCAAACCCTGAATTTGGATTTCCACATCCGTATGTTTCCTGCATACAAAATAATTAATTAATTAGGACATATTCATTGAATTAACTGAAATTGAATTTGTATCTATCTATAAATGTTTTCTTCTGCTGAAAACCTGACTGTTCCGCTTAAAACATCAGCTAACGATTCCTTTTCAGCCAGATATTTACACTAGTCCTTTAACAATCACTTGATGATGACTTTTCTTGTTTTTGGTGACGTCAAATCAAAATGCAAAACAAAAAAACTGATGTTCACAGATATTTATTTATACAGATCTCTTTGCCATCTGTTAATGAAAATTGTGCCCACACTACAATGTCAAACAGATCACAAAATGGCACAAATGCTCAGTCTTTGTTAGTGTTGTCCAACTTGTGGACGCAGACACAGAGGCTTTAATCTGTTATGAGGGTGAAACCGCAACAACGGGTTCAGTTGTAAACTTGTGTTAACTTAAAGGTGGAGTAGTAGATGTTTTCCTGGAGCATTTTTTTTTACTATATTTCTTAAAACCCCCTTCACACCCTGATTGCAACCAATTAATTAAATGCTCTAACACAAAATAAAAGAAGTTTAGTCACCTGTGGAATGGACAGGACTGAAAAAAACACCATCCAATCCTTTTAACTGGCCTGAACCCTCAGGAACAAGCATTGTTCTGTATTCTGGTACTCTCGATGCGTGGCTTCATGGGGAAGTCTGAAGGAAGGGGTTTAGACTTTTGAATAGTGTATTTTCAGAATGTGGCTTGCCAGAACCATTTTTCCAGGATCTCCCACCATACCTTTAAGATTTGCATTCTTTACATGATGTGGATTTGTCCTTAACACCGGTCCGTCTCCTAAAAGTTATTGGTGCTGACCTTGAGCTGCTGCAGGTGCATGATGTTTCAGCTGCAGGTTCATTACACAAAGACATGATAAATATGGACAGAATAGGGTGTGACTCCACTGTTTAACAATCTTTATGCTTTCCCTGAACACACAAACAAGTTTAAAAATCTAAATTTTGGCAGGAGTTTTTAAAAATACCCATTGTTAGAACTTCAAATGCTATCAGAAAATCCCCAATAGTGCTAACATACATAATAGCGTGTTGAGCAGCACAAAACAGAAAGTACTAGTTTCTGGATCAAATACCAGAACGTGCCCTTTTTGTTATCTGAAAGATGAGGTAATGTGATTATTAGCTCAAATATTGGGGGTTATTCAGCAATGACGTATTCATGAATCTACACCATTGATGTAATGGAAGAGGTATTAATAACTACCCATCAACCCTTGCCACCTAGAGTGAGGTAAAAGTACAAATACGGCACTGAGCTTAGTAGTTAATCTATCAGGAACACGGTGTGTATTTTAATTGGCTCTCAACATTAATGAGTAGTAGTTTTCACACAGTACCTTGGTGAAATGGTATGCAAAAAATGAGGTAAGTCTTTTTTATATCCTCACACTTTGTCAAACTAGCAAAGCAGTGTGAACACAGAAACTCAGAGCACCGTATTAATTTATGTTTATGCTCTTTATTGTCATCAAAGTCAGTTGCTGTTCCCCCGATCAGGTGCAGTGTGTGTGTGATCTACTGTGAGCGTCCCATATATTTTTTTATCTCATCAGTGTTGATGTGGGAGCAGCATGTAGTTATTGACTTAGCTCTCTATCACGGAGCCTCTCCATGCACAGTCATAATTACAAACCCTGTCATTCTTTTATAGACTCGGGAGCTAAAACAAGCACGAGTGTAACAGCCTGTTTGGCCCCACATCCTTTTTTTTCCACTCATGTTTTGAAAGGGAACAGGCCCAAAAATCACAGAATCGCAGGCAAAGACTCCAGATTTGTTCCCTGTCAACTAAAAATAAGCCTTGTGGAAGAATGCAGTGAAAAATCAACACAGGACTGATTGAGACTGAGCACTCTCGGGTCATCAGGGCTCAGAGCGAGGTTGGCCGAGATACACACACCTTTAACTGACACATGCACACTCTGTTGCACACCACACAAACACTCATAAAACCCATGAGGAACATTTATACTCTCTATATCTTTCACACACAGACTTACATTATGCTAGTCATTGGATTCCATCCAGGAAAGCACAAACTGCTGCTGGTGATACTCATACTGAGGCCGAGGTTCCCAGGCATGCCTTAAAACCCTTTATTGCAAACCACCATCAAGATTTATGAACAGGAGATCCCATACTTACATTTATTCCCCCTGTTTGTTTACACTGAGTATTTACATAAAGTCGATTGTTAGGGTCCCACTGGCCTCGGGGTTTAATGTACCTACTGTGTAATGGCAGCCTCCCTGGTTCTTGGCCAGGAGTCTCGGTCGCCTCTCATCCTCCATCTGTCTCTCTTTTCCTCTTGGCTCCCTACTGTCAAAATGCCCAAAAAATAGTTTAGAATATATTCAGTGGACTTTGTCTTTTTCTGAGTACTGCTCATATATCAGTGGAAAAAAGAGGACAGACATTTTAACAGAAGATAACCAGTGGAAGCCAGTCATTTGTGGGGGGAAAAAAATACATTATTTAGTTTAACCCAAAAGGACCCACTGTGACATATGTGTCACTGAATGTTTCTCTATATTTAACCATCCTCAAGTGCTTTATCACCATTTATTGTCATGTTGTCTTCTGTATTTAGGGTATTTCTTTCAGTGAAAATCAGGTATTTTTCCACATTTAATTTACTAATCCTGTAGAAATTCATAAAAGCTCAGAGAAAGGATAATGTTTGGGTCTTTAAAGGTTAAATCAGTTTCTGGCAAGTGTAAGTAATGTTTGACTGAAAGATACAAACGACTTCTGACCAATAACATGCAGTTTTTTGTCAATATGAACCTGTGATGGAAAAAAATATGTTTATATGCGACTTATTTCATTGAGGTTTTTTTTCTTTCCCATCAAAGGTTACATGTACAGTATACAACACACCTTTCACGCCATACATCACCATAGTAATGTCACCCACTGGTTTCAGTTTCAAGTATTTTTATTTAGCCATGATATCTTTTGTACACATTGCAGCACTGTAACAGTGCTCATTTTCTTTTATGTCCAGAATAAACAAATACAACAAAATAGGGAACAACTTGGTCATAAGTTCTTCACAAACAGCGTAGGTAGAAGGATTGTGTACTGAGGTTGTAATAGTGTCAATGCATACAATCTGTAAAGAAGAAAAAGTCACCCACTGGTTTCTACACTAGTTTGAAATTTAACCATTGCCATGTTGGCTTTTGGAGCCAAAAGTGACCATATTCGGACATAAGGAGCAGAGCTGCAGGAGTGCAAGGGTTTCTCCGTGCACTAATCCTAAATGCTACCGAACAAACTCAGTAAAATTACAAACTTCATCAAACACTGCACAACAAAATCATTTTAAAGTATTCTTTGTGTAACCTATTAATTGACAACTACAGTCAGAAAAAAATGCATTTTATCAAAGAAACAGGAACTCCAAAAGACTGACTCAGCAGGCGAGGGAGCTGTCAGTCACACCTGCCAGTCAAATCCCAACACAGCAGACAGACTTCTATTCAGCCTCAGGCCTTATTAACAGAGGAAACATTTAAAGATGGACCACCAGATCACTTATTGGATAATCCAAATAAAACAAATGAGACTGGAGTGAGTCTGGAAAAAAAAAAAAGAAATATTGGCTATTTTAATAGAGAAGTTCAGTGTAAGTCTGTGGGCTTGTTGGAGCCAACCCCGGTGGCTGTCAGTGGTATTACAATTTTAATATATTTCCACACGGGCTTCATTTGGAAGTACACACAAAATTCATTCACACTTTTTGGCCAAATCTATGAGGGTGGCTGTTGAAATGGAGAACAATGACTGTCCAGAGGAATCGAATGTGGTTAATAAAGACCTTGTTGCACTTCTACTGTTTGGAATTGTTTAGATAGAGCTTCTTAAAACATGTTTTGTTTTTTTTTTTATTTCTTAGTGCAGTGAGACATTGCATCCGTGTGTCTTACATGCATTTTTTTTTTAATCTTTACTTATTTATCCCAATAGTGACAATGCTTTGAGACACGACAGGTATTCCTCATATTGTCTAGGCCAGAAGCGGACCTATGTGATAATCTCTGTAAGCATCGGACCACCATGACTGCTTCTCCTGAACCTTCTTCTTCTGGGTAGTTTTGACTGTTTATTCTAAAATCCTCCTTGTCCTGACCTCCTCACACTGTGGCAGCCAGGCTCTGCTGTAAAAGAGGCCATTTAGGTAGCGAACTTGGACCCATTTTGGAGTCTTACACTTTGCCTGGCAATCTCACAGCTAAGTCTGACTAGCTCTTTGAGTAAAGGGCTACTGGGGCTCGGCCTACTCCCATATTTTCTTTCTTACTCTCAATGTGTCTCTGTGGATGGGAATGAGCCTGCTTAGGCCTTGCGCCAATGCCAGATTGTCTGAAAGGGCAATGAGGTGAGATTTTGGGCTCACACTTTGAGCTCCAGAAGTGTGTTGAATGCCTTTTGAGTTGAATCAACTTTCTTTAGACATTCTATAGCTGCAGGCTCTGGATTTGTATTCAGAACTCGATTACAAGATGACCTGACATGTAACTTAGCAGTTATTATTGCACTCGTAGGATTGACACCCAGTGTTATTTGGTGAAGAATGTAACGTCGATAGCGAACAGTACAAGGTCCACGTGTCTTGCCGATTAATCATTTTGTATTATATGGCTCAGGCTTTGACTGCTGACATTGCATGCAGTCAACTTATCATTTATGTGAACTCTCCCTCATATCCCTGATGATTATGGTCCACACAGTGCGTCAGTCCGATTCTGTGTGGTCAAGCTGAGGAGTCACTGGTGGCTTCTAAACACAACCCATTTGCCTGAACAAAACGTTGCCATTGTAGGTTTCTGCAGACCACAGATATGTATAATTTCAATGTAATTTGCCACTGAGGGATCCAATTGTCTTCCCTTAATAGACAGGAGGCGGTTGGTGTGTTGGATATAGAAAATCCAGGGCTTTACCACCCAAGACTGGAGTTTGCATCCACACCTCCCTCGGCTTTTAGGATTACGCAGTAAAAGCTGTGTTTGTGTTACATCCAGTGAATATTGAGCCAATTTTAACAACAGCTTTTTCTGCATTAAGAAAAGACCCTTATATCTTTCCCCAAACAACAGCTTATTACCATTATTATTGAAATTACTGTTATACTTCACCACAGATGATAATAATCTGTATGGATAAACATTGAATCATCTCATTATCAAGTCAGTGTTTGTCAACCTGGTTGAGAGGTTTACTTATGGATGTCATTGTTGACAGACATGGATGAAAAACACAGCAGTTTAATAGATGGCACCTAGAAATTCTAGTATCAAACCTTTTATTTCAGGAACATTGAGATTATATGTACTTGTGGTTCGCAGAAATGTACAGTGGCAACATTTTATTCTGGTGAATATGTAGCTGAGGAAACTCGTCAGTGCTGCTGTCATTGCCTCCTTGTTTCTTTTCTCTCCAAACCATCAAACCATGGTAGAAACAGCACTGGACACTCTGTTGGAAAATGAGCTTTGCAATGTACACCCAGGCTTAGCCACCGCCACGACCAAGTCAAAGCCGAACATGTGATTTCAACTGTTCCAACACACGGAGGAAAGGGGAGTCAAGTTCACAGCTTTACTTGTCTGCTGCAATCACCCACAGAAATACACCACCTCGGTTGTAACAAGTTTTGACACACACCACTTCCAAAGTTCACACCTTCCCCTCACTCCCTACATCGACCCCCCCCTTCCCTTCTCTTCTCTTCTGCTTTGGACTTGTGGCATGTTCGCTCTACAGTTTTTTTTGGGTTCAATTCCAGTAGTTGTGGATCAGCAGTGGCCTCAGTTGGCTTCCTGAGGTTTTGTGAGGAAATTCCAGCACCGTGGATCCACTGACAGGATCTGTCCTCGTCACAGTGTGTAGTTGCCGGCTAGGAAAGACCCCGTGTCAGGGAGCTGTGAACTCCCTCCACCCCTCCTCTCCCTCTCGTCAGCCGCCCATAACAGGCCCCTCTCTCTTTTTTTGTCCATGCCACTGATATCCCCACTTACTGTTCACACTGCAGACTTATACTAGAGAAAAGCCGTTCAGTTTTCAGCCTTTTGTTATTTGCACCACACCCACTCCTAGGTACACACACACACTTACACAGAGGCATGCACACTGCTCACCAGCTGAGTTAGAGGCCCCTATATTACTGGTAAATTGAGCTTTATGCCTCCTTGCCTGGCTGGTGAATGATAGCACCTGTCCCCTGCAACGAGACACTCATTGTTTCAATCCCTGTCTGAGGGGAGATTAGCCAACACCAATTGGCCTCACAGATCATTTCACCTCTGAATTAGGCCTCCCTCAAACTCTCTACTTGGAGAAATGTGTCAGAAAATAATCCCTTAAGGGCACTGGTAATGCACATTTGTGTAGCAGAAGTGAATATGATATTGGTTCTGGTTAAGCACTGTACTCCAGGCCACCTAGAAACAGGCCCTTTTCTAATCCTGGCCAACTATAAATATTGGAAGCTGTACCGCTTGATTGTTTTAATAGCAGCAGATGTGGCAATTAACACCACCTTATAAAGCCCACTTGTATATTTGTTTTACTGCTAACAAATGTTCCCACAAATATGACTTGATTGTGGGAATGAACATTAGTGAAATGGAGAGAGTTGGTGTGAGAAGGTTTCAGTTTGATCTTGTGTATACAATTAAGGGGTGTTCCCAATTGAAACTTGTCAAATAACGTCTCACTCTGTCTCCGTAACCATATTCAAGCTTCCAGCAAAAATGTGTTGGAGCAGAAATTTTGTGGAAATATCTCGCAGCTCTGGTGTACGAGAGAAAATCCAATTTGATGGGTCTTATTTTGAGTTGAGCTCGTCATCGGACTGGGTTGAATTTGAGAAACCAAAGCAAGTTTGAAAAGTGTTTCTGTCTGTCAGCTAAGGGCATAACAATAGCTCAGCTGTGAACATTTTGTGGTTTTGACTGTGTTGTGTTGACTTGTCAATCTTAGGCAGATGGGACAGTATTACAAAGATTTTACAACTATAACTATGACAAGTTATTAATAAATAAACGTTGAAGAGCTTTAGCTGGTCTTGCTGTTGTAGAATGTTGTCAGAAGAGCTTTGTCTGGTTACTTTGGTACTTTTTCACAGACACAACCCAACTGGTGCTGCATAGAAAGGGGGCTTTTCAATATGGACTACTGGTTTAAAGCTGCAGAAGCTGAAATCAGTTCAGTTCACCTTTATTGTGTCCCCTTGGGGTAATTTTTGTTGCAGCATGTACAACAACAAGACAATATAAGACACAATTAAAAGTTGGGGGGAGAGGGTAAAATACAGCGTGTTCAGCGACAAAAAACAGAACCACATGTAAATCAAATAATTGATCAATCACTTAGGTACGACTCCGACCCTTTTCAGAATTAAAAAGTGAAATAGCTATGGGGATGAAGGAATGCTTGTACCCGTTAGAGGGAAAAAAAACAGGATTTGTCACTCAAGACACACCTTCTTTTTGAAGCTTCTCATTTATTATAACAAATGATCTGGTGTTTGATGCCACTGTGGAAAAAAGCAGTATGGTCGCATTTGACTAGATCTTAACAGTGATCAGTAATTACATCGATTCAGCCTCTTTGCACCATTGAGTGGCCAAAAACCTCCCATCATGAGGTAGATTTTTGTCTCCAAATGAGGGGGTAGAATTCTAAACGACATCTATTCCAACCTGCTGAAAAGTAATTATTTTCCCAGTGATGCCAAAAAAAACTATCAAGCACTGCAGCTTTAATTGCATCTGTTTCTAATGTTTTGACCTGATTCTCTGCTCAGTATCAGGAGGCACCAGGAGCGTCGGGCCATCCTGACTCCAATCCTGACCGACTTCTCTGTCCGAGTCACTGCTGCTCCGGCGATTATCTTCAGCAAGAATCTGTCCCCTGACAGCGGACAAGCAGAGGTCAGTACCCACTCAGAACATTGCATTGTTCAATTAAAATTATTACACTGTCCTACATGAGGGAGTTTTTTCTCATATCAGATAGACTAAAAATAGTCAAAGCAAACTGAAAAGAACTCATTAATACCAAACATTTGTAATATCGAGGTTGAATATCAGAGCATTAATAACTACAGGTCCTGAGAGAGAGTTTTCCCAAACAGTCAGTTGGAGGTTGCATATTTTCCTTCATCTACGTTACACAGCTTTGTTCACTATTTATACTGACATCTTGTGCCCTTTGCCCATGACCTACTGCAGCCATGATTGCAGCCATCCGTTGTTCCTATGAAAATATGTAATTGATTATGTGAGATGTCAGAATTATTTACATTTTGCCTCTTAACATACAGTAACTTACTCATTAGGAACCCTTCAGTCGGTGCACCATGTAATGGAGGCTTTTGACCCTCAGAGTTCAAACCTTTCTGCTTATACAGCTGATGTTTTCTGGCTCGGCTCTCTGAAACTTCCTGCCTCTTTGATGCTGCCTCCGTCCGTGCTAACGTGCCCCTTGACAATGCGTAACAGCTAATCCATAGTTTGCACCGACGCACACACATTGTACGACTCCCTGAGATATGAGCCGGAGCCGGTAACAAAACAAACACAGCAGGACTTTTAACTACTTACTGCAGATGACTTACTATTCCTTTAATAAAAAATTTATTTTATTTATGAGAGTCCTAGTTACTTTTAATTGATTTATGCATGTTTACTTTATAAATGTACCCTAACAGCTGTATTGAAGTTCTTTATTGTAATCAGTTTAACAATAAATTTTCATTCACCCGGTCACATGTTCTGTAACTGTTATTGTAACCTCACGATACGATGACCTTATATGTTGGAACTATTTGTCCTGCTGCTTCAGCTGCTCCTCCTACAAATGGCAGCAGTGGTAGTAGTACTCGGATGAGCAGTAAAATGTGACTGGAAATACTGTAACATTTATATCCATGTATTCAACATATTATTAATACAAATAAATGTGATGGGTTTTTCCTCATAAAGTCAGAAAGTAGTACCATAATAGATTATCCGTGCACATGCAGTACACTTCATGAAAAATAAGAGTAATGTTTGGCACAGAAAATAAATCAATGAATAATAAAAAAAATTAGCATATGTATCAGTATATAGGCCCAACGTCTGTGTCAGCTGAGAATACTCTTATCATGTAACATGTTTTTTCACAGATGGCAGTGTTATATTGAATATTTTCCATAAATTTGTATGTTTTAATCTGTGATTATTCAAAGATAATGTGATAATATCAACAGCTTTTTTATATTTAATGCAAAAAACAAATGAAAAACACAATAAAGAAGCAGAAAGTAGTCAGTAGCACCCACAGTTTTGATCATTTTTAAACATCAGGATCAGTATCAGCCAAAATTTTGTCATCAGCGCATCCCGAAAAAAAATTATTTCAGCCATTTTAGCTTTCTAAACAAAAAATACTCTGGCCACATTTCACATAAAAACACTGAAATAGGCAAAGAAATTACTTATAATGACAAGTACTAATAGATGGTAAGTACCTCGAGATGAAGAGGGGAAAATGATGTGGAAACAGTCATGGAACAATACAACGTCTCCTCGTCTAAATGAGCTGTTTTCATACAGTCGAGTAGAGATTATGATCTGATAATGTAGTGATGTAATAATGATAGATTATCATAGTAAACAGGCTGAACAGTTTATGTTTATTCAGCAGCGGTCAGTGCTGTTGTTTGTAGGAGCTGTGGGTTGTGGCCCTTGTGTTTGTGTTTGAGCTCAGAGTGTTAGTGAGGTGAAGGTCTGTGGGTGGGACGCTGATGAGGACACAGGGAACAAGGAAAAGAGGGAACAAGTGAGTGAATACAGCAAGGATGTCAAACTCATTTTAGTTCAGGGGCCACATGAGGCCCAATTTGAGCTCAAGCAGGCCAGACCAGTAAAATAATAGCATAATAGCTATAAAATTAATAATGAAAATAAGGAGAACTCCAATTTTTTTCTCTATGTTTTAGTCCAAACAAGTATAATTATAGTATTAAAATGTTATCCTTTCACAAGTAATATGTGAATAATCTGAGCATCCATGAACAACCTAAAATTTCTTTAAAAAAATAAGTAAAATTTTAACAATATTATGCCTCTGCTTATTAGTTACACAACCTACATATCACAGTGGATCTACAAATACACAAAACATTTAGTAACAGGCATCTGGAAGTGAAAAATACAGCTCTTGACTTTAAAACCGCTTATCAAGAGTCAATGATACCCTTAATAATAATAATAATAATAATAATAATAATAATAATAATAATAATAATAATGATGATGATGATTATGATTATTATTATTATTATTAGTATTATAAATTTTATTTGGAAGCGCCTTTCAAGACACCCAAGGACACTGTACAGCAGAAGAGAAAATAGACAATGCATAAAATAAAAAGAAATAAACAATTAGATTAAACAAAAAAGTGCAATACATAAAGATGACAGTGCAATATGAGGGGTGAAATTTATGATGGGTAGGCTGTTGTGAAGGCTGTCAGTGTCTTCTGTATACGTTTTTTCACTTTGTAAATGAATTCTATTGGCTGGATTGAACCTTTTGGGGGCCAGTCTTGAACCCCAGACTATATGTTTGACACCCCTGGAATAGAAAGACAGTAAATAGACTGAGTAGGAAACATAACGTTAAGACAGAACAGCACCGTGCTGGAGGTTTCAAACAGTCCTGATGTTTCAGCCATATTTCCTGCTCCCTCTTCCCCCGTTCTCATGACCTCCCTCTGATCTGCCTTGTCTCTCTAGGAGGTGGTGGTGTGTGGTCACTCTCTGGAGGTAAATATGACCAGCAGTCTGGATTTCTACCTCAGCGTTGCCCAAGTGCAGCTCCTTCAGCAGCTCCTCAGAGACAACATGGTGGGGATAGACGCTCCAGAGAGCAGCGCTGAGGTACATGTCACGCAACACAGCTTTCATAAACCTACAGGCACTAAGGTAACCATTAAAATCTGCCTCTAAAACATGTTTTTCCAATTTTTCTTTATGACATTGTAATTGCGTTCAAAATTACACACACGTAAAGGCAGCTGCTGCGTGACCCTTCGGTTCTATTCACATGCTCACACTTCACACCGTGGCCCTGTGATCACCTCTCTCATGCTCATATGATTGATCTTTTGTTCAATCTGACCGAGTGCCAACTACTTGACATCCATCCATTTTCAAATCACCCCGCGATACCGTGCCAATTTCACTCCAAACTCCATCATGGATGTTTTCTTGATACAGTGCCCCTAACTATCGCCCCTGACTATTTTGGGTGACTCTAACACATTTAAATATTTACTCACTCTGAGCGAGGCGGTTCTCTAATGTGGCCTTAGTTTACTGTACTGTGCTCAGCTGCAGCTTTCAGGGCCCTTCCTATTGTTTACAGGACAGGGAGCTCCCAGGCGCCATTTGCCCCGTCTCACCGCTTAATAAAGCTTTCTAATGGAACACAATATAAAAATATTTACCAGCTGTGGTGAGGATGGGAGTCGCAGAGGAGGAAGGGGGACGAGGGAGAATTGGATACAATTAAGTGAGCTGACAGAGTGATTTTACTGTTATCTCCACTTAGGATTCTTTATGGGGGGATGTGTGTACTGACGTGCAGCAACTGCTCCAGATGACTCACATCCTGCAAAAGCTTCTGTAAGGAGATGTCGTAGGTTCCTCAGAAGCAAAACACATTAGGCTCATTAGACGGATGCAGGTACATTTATCCGACTCATAGACAGCGCATCATCTCGGAAGATTTGTTTGTGTAACTGAACAAATGAGGGGAAGTCACGGTGTGAAGTGAGCCGACTCCTTTATTTATTCATTTATGTTGTTATTTATTCATGGGGCCTGAAGGAGGGGCCTGCTGTGCATCTGGTCCTGATTTGGGTGATCTCGGAGCGGTCACCCCTGACTTGTAATGATTCATGGCTTGATTCTGTTAAAGGGCAGCTAGAGGCTGCAGAGGGTTCATTCAGGTTCAAGGCACAATGCACAAGTTGAATCACTTTTCAGGGAGGTCTATTAGCATCAGGTTGAAATCGAGTCTTGTGATGGTTCCTTTAGGTTTTAACCCACCACAAAAAAAACAAAAGGAAATGTTTTATATTAACCTTTTCATGCATACTGGTCACTACAATGGACAGCAATTCTCCTGCTGTTCTTTTATATATTCATGGGTTTTGTTGTTTTAGTTTCATTGGATGCTTATGCATCATCCCATACACTGCAGCTCATTCCATTACAGTAACTTTGCTGTTCTTGATAAACCTGATCTGCAGTAATATGGTTTGTTATAACTGTTATTAGACTGTAATTAATAGTTTCGTTAATGACAAAGGTTTTTTTGTTATTTATGATCACCCTGAAGTCGGTAATTACTAGTAATAGAGTATAATAAAATGTGAGAAAACATCAGATTGTCTGCATGAAAAATGTTTTTATTTCATAGTTTTCTCACAGTATATCACAAATTAAAAGCATGGTGTCCAACTTAGTGGACATTTTTGTAACTCCATGAAAATTATGGTCATACAAAAATTTCAATTGCATTGTTTTTTTTTTTCATGCCTAAAGAGGAATAAAAAAAATTGCGACAGGTTCTGATAATTCATGCACGAAAGGGTTAAAGTACACAAATCTATCATTAATGGGTTTCTAAAAGTATGCACTGTAGAAGCATATACTGTCTTTTTATGAATGTTCTTTTGCTGTTTACAGCTGCTGGGTCAGTAACAGTTTTCCTTCAGTACACTCCCAGTTACTGCTTTTTAAAAATAGTCAAAGAAGCTGTATATAGATCGGATGGTATGAGCCTTAAAAAGCAGTAGGAACACAAGAACGTCATTCTACTTATGTAACAAACCACAAACTACAAGTGTTAATAGTGCTCAAATAACTCCAATAAGCATCCAGTTAATGGTGGATATGAGCACCTTTCTAATATAAAGTGTTACCAGAAGGATATGGAATTTGTTGTACTGTATTTCTTCCCTCTCCTCCTGCCTCAGGTTTCTGTCGTTTTTGCCGGAGCAGCTGGTGTTTAAGGGTATTTCTCATGGGCACCCTGACAGTAGCTGCAGAGTGTTACATGTTCTTTTTCCCTTATCCATCTTTCCCATTTTATCCATGGATTGGAAACATCAACTTTGCGCTCTGGAATGCACATCTAACTGTTGTGTTATTGCTGCCTCCTGCTGAATTAAGTGAAATTGAAATAACCCACAGGTCCAGAGTGATGTAATGTGAAGAGCAGTAATCCGCTATTGAGAAATGAGGAATATATGCTTGGGAAAATACCTCTCTGTGCTCATTTAATGTTTTTTTTTTTTGTCACAGTTAAGAACTCACTGCTCTGTACTTTACTTTTTTTTTTTTTTACAGTCCTGTATTAATTTCTGTTGCATTATGTCCTGTTCTTTATGAGTGTGTTATAGTAGTGCCCTTGTAGAACATAATGTTGTAACTGTATCATTAACACTGAGGTCACATGGTGTGTGTCTTCACCTCTGTGCAGCTGCAGAGTACGGGGGTTACTCTGAATAAATGTCCTCTGGCTTTGAATTTTTGGACACTCTTTGTAAAACTATTTGTACCTCCATCTATCTCAATGTCGTAAGTCTTTTGGCGACTGCATCTGTCCGGCTGCTTGGCCCAGACTTCAGTGTAGGCAGGTCGGTGTGACGCTGCTGCGTTCCGGTCTGCACAGGCCCATTCTACAAGCTGCAGAGCCCTCTAGTGCTGACTTTGACTACAGCACGGTGGGATTACATGCCCCGGTTCTCGAGGCTGCTTCTCTTCACTCACAGTCTGCTCTGCCAACAGCTTGTCTACCCCCTGCTAACACATTAGACACACCACCACATAATATCAGTAGTATTTGTTCTAAAATTGTTTGGAGTATGAGTTTGGAACAGGCAGAGACTTTTGATACTGCCTGAGAAGATTGCAGAACAGAATAAACCAGATGCCTGTTGACCCCCTGCTAACAGGTTACAAAGGATAATCACAAAGCTCAGCTATGTTTCTATTTTAGCAATTTGGAAGCAGTGTCTTTTTTATCTTAACCTAACTTCACTCCTGATATTTATGATATTTGGCAGTTTTGTTTGTACTTCCTTTGTGCAACCTGCTCAAAGGATCCAGTTAAAAACAGGTCCTGGTTTTCAAGCATCTGGTGAAGGGGGATTGTTTTTGTTGTTGTGCTTCAATAAAGCATCTCCGCTCTCACAGTCAACGCCGTCCCCAGCAAGACTTTAAATTAAACACTGCTCCTCGCTCGCTCTGTCTTATTTCCAAATCCTTTGCTCTTTTTTTATTTTTTCTCTTCTAGACGTTTTGAGTACACACTGTTTGCCTCAAACAGATTCTCCACAATCCCGGGCGCTGATTTCAAACAGTTCCCATCGCCCCTCACAGCTGTGTTTTATTGTCTGGGTTAATGAATTTGTTTTGTAGGGGCTTTTGGGTTCCCTGGCAGTGGTGAGGCGAGCCAGGCGCGTGGGCAATGTGTGCAATTCCTGTGTGTGATTTCAGTCATTTCTAGTCACTGAGCCTGTGCTCTGAGAAAAGTTAGAATCTGTCCACACACACATTAAATATGACTCTTCCTTTTGTACAGACAGATGTTGTCCTAGATAGTTATTCCCTTTAATCTGTAACATTCTCTGTCATTGTCTTTTATAGCCAGTTCCAAAGCTAGACCAGTCTTCTTTTTTTTTTATTGAATCATGATTAAGATGCAAACCAAATGCAACACGATTACGATGCAGTCAATAGGCGGATTTGTTGCTCTACAAATCACAGCAGTATTAGAATGTTTATCACAGCATTAGCCATGGTCCGTCACAGTTTGACTTCATCTCTGTATTTTTTGGTTGATGTTAATGATGATAAAGTGAGGCTGGGCTCAGATCAGGCAGCTTTCAGCAGCAGGAGGTCTCGCAGCCAGGCAGCTATGAATAGATGATAGAGCGGCTTCTGGGACTTATCTCACTGCTCTGTCATCAGCACTGTCACCCGGCAACACAGAAGTGTATACCCTACATGTGCACACACGTACACAACTGCATACACACACACGTACACATGGCCCCCACATTCTCTGCATGGTAACTGCCTGCAGCCTTTTATTTGCGAGCCAGTGCTGTAATGCTGCTTTACGACTGAACAGCTGACCTGTGTGCTTGTGTGTGTTTGCATCTTTGTATTCTGTGTGTCAACTTGGCTATGATGTTATTTGTGCCTCTGAAAGGGCAACGCAGATGATTTTCTTTTTTTTCTAACTTCAACTTCCCCCAGGCTTCTCACTGCCAGACATTTGTCTCCTTTAACCACCGCTACTTCCTCTACTCACTCACTATATCGTTCATGATATCATATTTGTTGCCACCTCAGTGCCATCTGAGTGTAACCTCTCATTGGTGGCATCATTTTCTGGCTGCTCCCAAAGACTTTTTCGTGATTTCCCACCAAACTGGTAACTAGAAAATTGCTTTCCATGTCCTGTGTTGGTATCTCTCCCTCGGTCTGACACACACACTCACAGAGGCAGTCCAGGTCAACCATGTGCTTGTACCACAGTGTGAGAGGAAAATACCCTCTGGTACAGGGGAAGTCCCGCTCGGCTTCATCTTCCACCTCATCCTGGGATGATTACACGCATGGGAAACGGGGCTTTAGACTTCCTCCAACACTCATGCGCACACTCATATTAGCATACACACACAAACACACACTCACACACACACACATACTGATGCCAGTGCAAACAGACACTGAGCCAGTACCAGGTTTAAGACAAGGTATCAGCTCTAAATTACAGCTTTTACTCAACACACGTGGGGAAAAACCTCAGTCACGTACACTATTACCTGCCTTATCGGTTTTCCTCTCCTTTTCTGTCATTTCTATTTTGTTGCTGCTCTATCCACCAGCCCACACAGCCTTTCTCTCCCAATCTCCTTTTAAAGTCTTTAACCTCTCTCCAACTCCTCTCTCAGTTCCGCTTTTATCAGTTCCCTCGCTTTTCCATGTGCTTCGTTTTCTCTCATTCATCTCTTTTTCCCTCTGGGGACTGGCACAGCTCCTCGTAGGAAAACTGCCGGTCCTTCCAGCGCTGGATAGTTACGTAGCTCTCTGGCTGACAGTGGACAGGGCTCCTTCTCTTGAGACAGATAGACTTTGACAGTCTGTAGATTATGATATTACAACGCTATTACATCTGTGTAGTCTTTAACGCCTGAGCTAAGGACGCTCACAGGCCTCACTCTCATGCAGAGCTGGACTAATGCAGCACTTGGACAGTGGGGGAGACTGCCAGCCAAGGCGAACCGCTGTGAGAAGTGAATTTACAGTAGGCACGAACACGCCGGTCGGTAGCCGGTTTGGTTTGTCAGTGGGTTTGGACAGCAGTTTTAAGTTATTAGTGGGGAGGATTCAGTGTTTTATTGATGCATGGTTTTTTTTGTGCACATCATCCCCTCAACCACACTCAAATACAGTTAAATGTGTTTGGACAGTGAACTTTGTTGTTGAGTATTTTATGTGTTGTAAAGTTGCCTGTTGTAGAGGCTTAAGAGGAAACAGAACCATCTTGTTTTGTTTGTCTTTTCATTAAAGCAAAGCAAACAGTGATGCAGATCAGTCAGCAGTCAATAAGAAAACATCAGATTTCATCAGCTTACATTTTTGGACTTTGATTCTTGATAAATATATGAATAAAACCTATGAAAAGCATCAGGATCCTTCTCGCTTTTCGCTCCAAATGCTACTAAATGTGACACTGTGGGAGAATGGAAGCTCTTTGACCTGTTGTGCTCCCTTGTATAACAATTTAGCTCTCGATCAAGTAGGAGTATTAACTGAATGTCACAAGCACATGAGATGGCTTATCTAAGCCATGGTGTTGTTGACAACCTTGGCTCATTGAGCAACCTGGGCCTGGATCTTTGTCTGTGTATGTTTAAAGTAAACCATTTCCAAGGCCACTCCTCTTCGCGATGAGTGTTTCATATTGTCTCGTAGCTGTCGAGCTCTGAGAACTGAAGTTTCTGTCTCGACCTCCGATCCTTCCAGGACAGTGAGGTGTCAGAAGAGCTTTCATGTCCTCTGTTGGCCAACAGAAATAGGGAGACATCAAATGAGAGAGAAAATCTGCAGCACGGCAGAGGAACAGAGCAGACATAAGAGAGTGGAGACAGCTCTGAGAGAGGATGGCCAGATGACAGAGAATGCACGAGAGAGGAGGAAGGGAGAAATCCACCGCGATCAGACATGACAGAGAGAAAAAGAGTCTGAATCCAGTGTTTGCTTTGATTCTTGGCTCTGTCCAAAGTATTAGTCTGTAAATGTGGGAGCTGACGTTTGTAAGAGGTCAGCTCTTAACCACTCAACCTGAATATTAACCCTCTCTGAGGGCCAGATCCCTTTCACCCTGACCTCTTCCCATCCTGCCTCCATCTATTTTCATTCGCCCTGTTGCTGCTGAGAGCAATAATAAATAAGACTCCCTGCACAGCCAAGTCTTTTTCCATTTTGGCTGCTTTACATCTGTTAAATAAGCGTCGTTGTCTTAGCTTATCTTAAACATACATATTTTTATAACCAGTGTTCATCTTGCTGCCCTTCTTTTGTTATGAAACCGTATCTTTTTCTCTCTTTTTTTGTTCATGTCTGACTGACCCTCCTGTGTGAATCAACTGCTAATTGACAGCCAGTCATAACAACTCACCTTCTCTGTTCAGCCCCAGCACCGCGACCAGCCTCTGTCTCAAAGCATAACCATGGCACATTCTTAAATTGGCCCCTTGGAAACTCAATCTACTTGAGATCAGTAGCAGCTGAATTTGCTCTCTCCTCAATCGGTTTTGGCAAAATTGGCGTGAAAACTCCAGATAAAATCACGAAGGTTGGAATTCTATTAGAGCAGAGAAACAAATGGTGCCTTTGAGGGGAAGCAGCGGGCCCCCGCCATGAACCACCGGATCGGGTGTCGACTCAGGTGAGGAGGAGTCAGGAGGACCCTCTCTCTCTGCCTGCAAGGGAAAGAGGGTCACAAACCCATGAGACTCGTAAAAGCAGGGCACACCAGGCCAACTAGGGCAGACTCATATGTACACACACTGTCGTTGACTTTTTAGAGTAAAAAAGCTTAGAATTTTTGTCTGAAGAGGTGAAAAGAGGAAACAGATTTTTCCACACACCTGTATAAGCAAGATTCCACCTAGAATAACAGGTGATGGGGGATATTGGGTTCTCTATCTGTAACTTGAATATTGCAGTAAAAGTGTGTGCATGTGTCTGTTTTTTTTAATAGCATATGTATACGTGCGCAGATATACAGTAAATGTTTGCATTTGACTCTACCACTGTATCTGCTTCTCCCTCACTGTGATTTTTATTAAGCCTGTGGTCGACCAGAGTACTACCTAGTTCCTCTTGGACTGCTCTCATTAAACTAAATATTTACCCTAAAACAAATTCACACATCATTCCACAGACTTTGGAAGATTTTCCTTGGATGAAGACACATTTTCATTTTTTCCCCCTAATGTCCCTGCTTGTATGTGATTGAGGTCACGTAGGGGTAAAATATTAAACATGACAAGTCCCTAGATTCAGTGTGCTCAAGTACCGGCAAAATATCTATAATACATGGATGATAAAAATTTAAGAACTGCAAAATGTTCTCTTTCAACATACCCTCTACCTTATCACATGGTCAGGAACTGTGTGAACAAGTGCCATAGGTTTCAGAAGTGTCTTAGTCTCATAATAAATGTTATTTAAAAAAAAAAAATACTATGAAAATAGCTGTTAATTGCAACCGTACACGTGCTGTTATCTGTAGAATTGCATCTCTTCACCCTTGGAATCGTTGTGCTATGTAACATGCCCATTCCTCATGTCCATATTTTAAGAAACAAGACTTACATGATGTAAACAAGTGCTATCTATGAATGTGTGTCTAAAATGAAAGCGGTCTTTGTGCTGTAGGCTTGTGACCGGCCCTGAAACCTGATAGAGGCATGTAGTCCAAATGAAGTCTAGGCAATGATAGATATGTACGGATAGGTGCCATGAAGCCACTCGAGACCCAACTGAAAAACATAGCTCAGATGGTTTAGATAATCAAGAGGTGGACTTGAATTTATACCTCACCTGTTTCAGTTTGTCTGTTTGGAGGTGTTCCAGTGGTTTAGATATGCATGTCAACGATGAATCATCTAGTGCACTACACATATTCCAACACTTGGAATAGACACCAGCAAAAAAATCAATTTCTGATAATCCAAGTACTTCAGCCAGAGCAGAAAAAAAAGATGTGTGTGATGATGAGTTAGTTTTGGAGTTTAAAGCACTACAGGTGTTCCCTCTTCCCAATTCTGCTCCTGAATCCTCCTAGTGCAGCCAAGCAATCATGTTTTTGACACCTGAAATTGTTGCTTCCCCTCCATAATGTCCTCTTGAACTATGCTTGTCAAGTGTGCAGCCAAGGTATCCTGAGAGAGCAGGAGGTCGGCTCCAGGTTTTTCTTCTATTGCTTAATTTCAGTCTCGTCTTC
>JAQQZY010000009.1:33632579-33649482 GCA_030068375.1 Ostorhinchus rueppellii | reverse complement strand
GGCCCCCCCCCCCCCCCCCCCCCCCATTGAGGCCCTCTCCGACGATCCAGATGAGGGGACAGGGGGTCTTGCATCATTCTCCTTTGAGAACCTTACATACAGCACATCAGAGCCTTTGTTTCGCTCAGCCCTGGGAGCACATCCAGAGAGAAATTAAAGGAAGATTACTTCAATCCTCTTCTTCTAATTTCAGCTCTGTAAATAGACAGCGAGCCAGGATTGTTCTCGTCTTCATGCTGCTCTTTGAATTTGTTTTCAATCTTTTGTGTATTTTTTGTGTTTGAGCGTGCAAACATGTGTGCACAGTTATAGGTGTGTGCTGTTCACTCTTACACACTTGTGTGTACTTGCATGTATGTATTTTTGCAACTGTGAGTGTGTGTCTGTTCCCCAGAGTGAGGGCTGGTCACAGCAGCATCACTCACAGTCCTCAGACCACCTGGGGCTTATCTGCCCCCCTCAGCTCCACGCCTTCCACCCCATCATGCTCCAAACCGCCCCCATCTCACCTCTGATCGCTGTTGTTTTCCCTGTTGTTGCTGTTACTAAAGCAGAGAATACAGACATGGCCGCCAGGCAGCTCATGCAGGCGTTTCAGAAGAACAGTCCCATGACCTAATGAAAGGCATCTCCACTGCTGTTTGAAGTCTCTCAGACGTCTGCTTTCATGAACCACCGAGCCCATGCTGAAGACAATGCAGTTTGAAGTCTCTTTTGTTGTTTGTTTGTCAAAAACATTATGCCAAAGATAATTATGTTAAGTTGAAAGCTTGGATGAGTGATCTTGAAGGCCAGACTGAAACCCGACGATTACCCTGCTGCACTTCTCAGCCTTTCTGAGTGTGTACTGTACCGTGTTCACGGACACGCTTTACTTTAGCCACTAAATATAAATGAAGGTGTAGTTAACACACCAACAATTTGCACTTTGTGCTCCTTTAACGCTCTCTCTTGCTGTTCATGTCACTGTAATAACGTTCACTGCACGGCAGCACTGGAATGTAATTATATTGTATGCCATTTATTTTCATTCAAGTGCTCAACTTAATAACAGTCTTTACATTATTCCATGTTATGTTACTTTCATTCTATTTTCTTTCAGATCAAAGTATTTTGAATTTTATTTCACTTCATTTATTTGACAAAGGATATGATATGCCTGACATGCTGAAGTATTATACTTCTAATCTATTCTGTAGTAAAACATCTAAAGTTCACTCCAGATAAATTAAGTCAACCTTGATTCAGTGAAACTTTTCCCCATCACCCCTCAGTGAGACTGGAGACTCACATGACGCTGATGAGAGACTTGACTTTGACTGGTCTTACTCAGCTTGACTCATAGATATCTAGAGGTCAGTATTTAGTGACACATTAGAAGACATTTTCATGGTTTGATGTGATATACACCCGCCAGTGAATAGTCTCCGACATCAACTTGAGGTTCAGTGTCTTGCTCAAGGACACATCCACATGTGGACAGAGGTCAGGGATCAAACCTTTATCCTTTGAGTAAGAGGACGACCTGCTCTACATACTAAACCACATCTACAGAGCAGAAGTACATACAAGTACTACATCAGTAACCTCAGCAAAAGTACTAATACAATGCTGTGAAAATGTTCTATTACAACTAACAGTACTGTGGGTTCAAACTTACCTCTTAAAAGTAGATTTTATGTGAAGTAATCAGTCAAATGTAGTTAGACAAAAGTCAGTGTTAATTATTTTCTCTACGTTAAAGCACTTAACTATATTCCCCCGCTGTCAGTAAAGTGAATGTTTTACAGGGGCGTTCCTAGGCATGGGCGACCTGGGCAATTGCCCCTAGCGCCACTTCATGGGGGGCGCCTCCGCCGCATCTCCGACAGCCCCCCCCCCGATCCTCCGCCGCATCTCCGACAGCACCCCCCACCCCCCCCGCTCTTCCACTGCACCTCAAAAACCCGCCGGGCCCCAGATGGGGCTTTTGCCCAGGGAGTACATCGCTCCAGGAACGCCACTGATGTTTTATGTCACCATTCAGTTGACTTAACCCTATACCAGTCGCCTTTTCACTCAGGAATTGCAGGAGGAGTCATCCATAGAAGAACCATTTACTGTTGGCATTGTAAAGAGTGTTGTTTTTCATGGTTGGTCTCAAATGAAAGCTGACGGTCTCTGCTTTCAAACGGTATGTGGTTTAAGCATCGTACGTGTTTGTACATGCCGTGAATCATGAATTAAAATCATTAAAAAAAAAAAATTTATCAGGAAACATCGCCCCCTGGGTCGCTCACGACCCAGTGACTGTTAAAGGTTTTTTAATATTTGTTTGTGTGAGGAGACCAACAGAAATAATATAGACGTATTCTATAATTTCAGAGTACTACTTGCTGTTGGTGTTGATTTGGGCTCATAACTGACAGCTCAGTTTTCCCAATTCATGTGATTTTATTTGACACACTTCATACGACAGTAACTTGACTTGTCTTGCTTGACTTTTAGCTTGGCCTCAACTCGATTTGCTTGATTTTCACCACAGAAATGTTGGATTACTTGAGACTTGATGATTCAGACTTAAGATGTACTTGTTGCTTGTACATATGTGACTTTTTCCCACCTCTACTCAGTTTTACCAAGTGTTTTTTTTTTGTTTTTTTTCAGTCACAGCTGCCTGTATGACCTCTCACCTCTGGCATCAACAAGGCATTTGGGCCGTTCACTGGGTGCTTTGTCTTTTTCTGACAATTCTCTATAAACCTAGAGAGTGAAAATCTTACTAGAGGAACTTTGAAGTCAGAGTTTAACATAGATAGAATAACTGAAGAGTGATGTAAATCCTACACTGGTATTTCTTTTCATTTTTTTAAGTAAAGGATTTGAGTACTCCTAACTCTGCTGTAATGTAAAGTCATGTTGTGTCATTGTGGCACCGCCTTAAAAAAGCTGCACATTGTGTAACAAACCCAGAGATTTTTCATTTCACAGTAGCTCACCCACAGACAAACACTTTAACACCCATTTTCAGGCCCCACCGTCACCATCAACCCCACCTCACTGGGGGAGTCTTGGCATGTGTAAACATTTGAGCCTGAATATTAGATTAGAAAATTACCCCTGCTCAAATCCCAAAACTAAATAGGGACGGTGACAGCTAATGAGAGCCAGTTGTTTAAAACTCCATTCCCATGGAAAATAAAGAAATACAGGCATGAAGAGACGACAAAGGAAAGAAGGTCTGATGATGATACCGTTGCTGTGGAGGCCAGGATCACTGCAATTAAGACAGACCCCAGGGTGCTTCTGTCTCTCATTCACTTTCACTTGTGCTGTAGCGTGTCTTATAATTACACCTTTCCCACATCTGGCCTTCATCTTTGTTTCATCAGAGTCACCAAAGAGTCTGAAATATTAGCTGTCTGGATCCAGTTGTCCGGTGATGTAGAAGAAGGAGTTAATATAGATGTTTTCATACTACATGTACAAAGGCCACTCATCCATTTATCAGCAACAATTTGTTCTGGCAAGTTCTGCATGGAGCTTTAGCCCTAGACAACTTTATCATAAAATATCAATGTTTTCACTGCCCTTATGTTGTTTACCACATGGCTGATACGTTGTTTATCATTAATGATGGAAGCTTTCGGTGATAAAGTCCATTCAGCGGCATTCGATTCCAGCCAAGAGATTATGTTGGATGAACGGAGAGAGTCTGTGTATCATTTCTGAAAACTTACATCATGACGGTCGGGCCACTTTCCCCCTCTGTTTGTTTTCACTAACACAGTTTGGTGTTAATCTAGAAATTGTCTTCTGGCATTTTAGAACACTTCCTTTCCTGAGTTATAACAACTACATCGCATCCTGCTTATACAAACAGTCAGTGTTATTGTAACGATATGGGGTAATCCCTGCGTGTCCTCGCTATCACCCCTAACCCAGCCGTTGGATTTTATTGGTGGATGTGAATCAGGGTTTTTGGTTTAGATTGGTGGATCTGTTGAGGATGACTGAAGCAATAAGTCTCCTGTTGAGCTTTAAGGGTGGTGTCTGCGAAGCCTTTTAAATCATTCTTGATTGCCAAAGATTAGAAGTGGGGCACGGTGGGTTTGGCGAGCCTCTCCCAGGGCCTGGAGCTGCGAAGGCCTAGGTCTGAAACGCAACGTGTCGAGCAGAACGCCGTAGCCTGCTGTGCGTTAAGGCTCTGGATGCAGATCTTTTTAATAGGCAATGGCAATCTGCATTCTATTTGTGGCAAAATATTTGTAAGCAAACTAATGTCGTGTGCAGGCGTTGGAGAGAACCAGTTTTGAAGTTCAATCAATTATAAAACAGAGGCTTTGGCCACCACATCTCCCAGAGCCAGGTTTTTGTGGAGCAGCACACTGTAGTTCCCAGATGGACCACATTAACTTGCTCCTTTCACAATTTTTCTTTTCATTCTCCAGCCTTTATCATTTGCATCTTTGTTTTTGGGCCAGGGCTTTTCCAAACCATAAAACAGCTGAAAACTGAAGAACATCATCTCTATGTTCATGTTTTCATGTGCGTTCATCTTGTTTTGTTTTTTCCAGTTAGGTGTTTCACAGGCCTTCCTCCATTCAGATGAGCCATTCCATGCTCTCTTTCCTTCTTCCAGTGTAGGTTTTGGATGGAAACTGTTCCCACTGACCCACTCCTTTAGGAATGTCAACACATAGAAATCGTTACCTGGACGTTTGCTTTCCCCAGTATACATGGAATCAGGGGAACGGGAGTTTCTGACATGCCAGGAAAAATCAGTGATTATTTTTCTGATTCTGTCCAAATCACAGAGAGAGGGAGAGGGGACTTTTGGAAATCTAGGAGGGTGGTTTGACTGTGAGAAGACAGAGTTTAAAGTGGAGGATATTGTCTCTCTTGCTCCCTTGCGGAACATGCTGTGAAACCCTGGAGGAGCGAACCCACCCACCAGCACTACTGGGTGGATCGAGCTTGTTAAATCGGCCCCACTCGGCGCCCCGAGCTTTTGGAGTTCTCTGTGTTTAAAGTACAGTTGACAGTCACTCTGAAGCACTCTGCATCCATTTGCAAGCAACAGGGTCGCGACCTTCCAGTGCATCTTTGTTGTGGTTCAGTTGAAGTGCATAGCAGGTTGTCTTTGTTATTGAAACAAAGTCACATGTATTAAATGACTGCTTTGATGCCCTTTTTTGCTTTGTGGCCGCTGTTATGGCGTACAAAGAGCGGTGACTTCATATTATAAATGTCTTCCCCCCTCTGTTTGCCACAAGAAAATAAGAGAATGAACTGCGGCCTTTATGGCATTTGGTTAAGTATTATTGTTATTATTTTGGATTAGGATGAGGTATTGCTGCATTGAAGTTTTCTTCCATCAGCACAAAAGCACAGAGGCCTGCTATCAGCTTTACGACTCTGGTAAACAATAGCGGGTAGCACAGCAGGGGCCCAACCTGTAAACCCTGATGTAGTCAAGATACAGAAGTTAATTTCCATGCAGGCATTCTGCAAGCAAGTAGCTCCAGTGAATGGTTCTACCAGACAGATTTAGTATTATGACTTCCTATGTAATTCAATGGGAATTCTACTGGATTTACTAGAGTACATGGGAAAGGCATGGTAATCACAGATCATATCTAACCATGAAAGGTATGGAGAACAGACCAGATCCTCCACTGACCTTAACTGACCACTTCATTGACTCGAACCGCTTATCAGCCGTCATATTTGTAAGAGTGAATAAACAAACCCATCTTTCATCGCCGTCATAAACGACAGAAATAAAACTGTTTTTATTTGTGAGAAACACAAGCAGACGGTCGGGCCTGTAATCTCTTCTGGCTCTCAGTTGAAACGCTGTCCCCACATACTTGTCACCTTCAAGGTTCTCTCTGAACAAGTAAGTAATTCTCTAATGATGTCAAGTTGCTGACCCCCTCCACTCAACACTGATGTCCAACTTCCTTTCATAACGCCGCCTTGACCCTCTCCAACAATCAGCGCCGTTCTCACTTCCTGGTGATGTCAGTCGACCATGCCGTCCATTCATGAGTACAGCTTTGAGTAAAACGTTTAGTGTTTTGTAATGTAATAGCCTCCATATTATGCCATCAGACTTATAGATTTGGTTCCTTTTTGATTACTTTTGTGACAGATGTTTTACACTGTTCAGCACACTTAAGTTCACACCAACATTGTACAGTAATGTAACATATAGTCACATACGTTATATTCAGAGGTCATATTCTGTATCTGCAGGATTTTTTTAGCATCACTAAGCAAAAATTCCACAAATTCCCCCTCTATTGGTCTGAGAGGACATGAAACTTCTGCATCTACTTCATTCCTGTGTTTTCAGGCTGTAGAAAATATTCCCTGTGGGGCAGATTCTGGTGTTTTCAGACAGGTATGGGGTTAACTGTAACTATCAATCATATATGACCTGGATGTTATTCTTCTACTCTGTGCAGTTTCCTGATTCAGAAACTTGGAAACAAAAACATGAAACATAATTCAAGAAATCTTATCAAGTGAAATTCTCTTGCTGCATGGGCAGATATTTCATTTGTTTTCAGGACGTTTTCCCTCAGATTTAGTGTTTTTATTTTGTTTTTCGAAACCCCTTTTTTGCAGTGCAGTCTTTTCGTTTAGACTGAGAGCAGAGAGCTGCAGAAGGACGATGTGCGTTTTCTTATTCTGATTTCAGCTCCTGTAGCTTCAACTAGAATGTAATTGAATCTTTTTTCTCAGTATCTGTAACTTGTTGCATGTAGTTACTCCCAAACTCTGATCTCATAAGCATCTTGTGTGGCGTGTTTTAGTGCCATTTTGTACTTTCTCATGCTTTTCCTTCATATTGTCTTCATCGGTAGTTGGGCCGGTAGCCAAGATTTATTTTTACTTTTTATTATCTTTAATGCTTTCATGCCTTTCTTGAACGTTTCTTGTCTCTAAACCAAACCAGGACACCCTGGAGCCTTTATTTTATAAAATGACTGGATGCAGACTTCATTGAGTATATCTGCTTGTTAAATAGAGCCTTTTTAAAGTAATAATAGTCACCTTTGTTCAGTGCGCTGTATTTATTATATTCTTTCCTGTCAACTACCATGGGCCTCCCCACCATCTTAAAACATCCAGATTTTCATGTTCCCTGATCTCTGAACCTGAATTGCAACCTACTTTTCATTCATCTGGAAACAATCAGCGGCATATGTGGTATTCAGATGTAAAAGTTATGTTGTCATATTCGACTAGCCAGCCAACACTGTAAACGGGTGGCATTTGGATGATGTGACATTTGCTTCCGCATATTAGCCTTCCTCTAGCCAAGCTGTTCTGAGTTACACTGACAGAAATAGGGGTCAGAAGTCGTACAGATGCACTCTGATATGATTGGCACTTGGGAGACTCATGGTTTCACACTTTGGGGATTATCCTCCATTTTCCAGAATGTTCTGCCTAGAGACTCTGAGGGGATGACCTCATGATTGGCGGGGTAGGGGTTGGGGGTTGAGTATATGTGTGTGTAATCGCACATTCGTGATCATGATCAGCTAAGTCCAGAGAAAGATTGCATTGGGATCTGGAAACAGCGCTTCAGTGCAGCCATTATATAATAGAATCGAAAGTAATGGTTGGAAAAGGGGATTTCAGCTGGGACTGGGCCTTTAGCTGCACTGCATGTTTGTATGTTGAATTTATTGCCCTCTGTCAATGAGTAAATTGGCAAAAGGTTAAAGCATATAGAGCACAGAGCCATAGGTTTATGTTTTCTGTGTATACCTGTTCTCCTTTTCAGTGAGTGAGCACCATGGGGATATAACTAAGCCCAGAATTACAGAAAGGAAGCCAGTTTTCTTTAAAACTTGAGCTGAGATCAAACCCTGGGAAAGGAACTGACTTCATGTGGGTTTGTGTGTGTACATGTTTGTGAATGCACTGATTGCATGCGCTGATTCAAACTATATGAACAACTGTGTGCTGTGGTATGTTTTCTCGTTGTCTCTTTTCCTTTATGCCCCTGATTGTGTTCCCCATTATCCCTTATTCCACTTGTAAGCACATCTAAATATAGACCAAGAATTTGCTTAGGGGGCACTCTCTTAGTAGTGGTGGTTAAAAAGAAGACGGGGTATTTGCTGTAATTGTAAATGCATGTGTACAGCCTTAGCTTGGGAAGAGAGACAGAGAAGCGTAAAGAGTATCTGGCAGTTTCTCCTGGCTCTTGCGCTTTCCCAGCTGCTGTGCAGCTTATTTGTCCCTTCAGCGTGGGGCGCTTCTCAGAGTGGACGCTTTGCCTTTGCCGAATACCTTTTCAAATACCTCTTTACCTCAATACAAGTTTCAACCGCTTAACACAACACACATGGAGACAAGTCCCGGCTCTTTTCTGCTTTCTCTCCCCTCCCCATTGCTTGGAAAATCTTACATTTCTACAGAAAAGAAGTGCACACATCCTGTCCTCATTAGACCGGGGAAAGGAGACGGATCTGGCAAGGCCGATCCTATGGAAGCCCTACACATAAGCCCGGCCGAAAAGAACAGAACAGGCAGGCAGGCAGGCATGCCGCGGCGTTTTATATGGCTCTTGTTCTTAGCCTTTGATGGCACTGTTTAGAATAGGAAATATCTAATAAGTCAAGTATTTTGTCTAATGTGCTGCCAGTGGGTTTAGTATTAGCCTGGAGGTCTTGAAACACTATCTCCGCCACAGCAATAATATACATTTAAAATTCTCATGGAGTGACTGAGTGGGAGAGAGCGATGTAAAGAGAGGAAGGGGGCAGCTGAGCGAACATGCTGTAATAGCAACCATGTGCTGGTTGGGTCGGGGGGTGGGGGCTGGTAGGAGGTAGGACGGGACACACCTTGAGTGTTGAAAATTCTTTGTGAATGCCTCCTCTGTTTTTCAATTTATCATAATCATGTTTCAAGAGACAGCAGTAGCTAATTGGAAGTGATGTTATATCCATTAACGTGGATGAGAAACATGGGCAGTGACCACAGCAAAGGCCTAAATGTGTTAAACCAGTTAATGAAAGTCATGAATATTTACACTTTCCCCCTGCATTCCTTTTTTTTATACGTTCACCTGAGCCCTCCTGTCAGAATCATCTCCACTCTATGAGAAAAATCAGTTCTTTTCTCTCCAGTAATAAAATATTTTCCAGGAATTTTCTGAAAAGGAAACTCCTCTGGTTGTTGCAGCTTTTTCCCAGCTTTTCTCTCTCTCTCTTTTTTTTTTACATGTGTCAGTTTTACACAAACATATCCAGTAATTTATTATTTGCTAGGTAGCATTTAGCTTTATGTGTTTGTCTGTTTCCTCCCCCTTGGGAGCTAGTGGCGGCTTCTTTATTGTCATGAAGATGGCATTCTTTGGTAGCAGAATAAAGATGCCTGTTTTCATTGTCGCTTGAAACCCAGCAACCTACTCACATTGATTTATATCATCTGTCACCGAAAGCTTTTTATTGCCACAACGGCTGGAACTCTCCTGACATCCGTTAGTTGGAGCCAAGCATAAAATCTCGGCTGCTTTATACACAATACCACAGTCGCGGCACGAAACAATTCGATTTGCCGGGGTAAGGCCCTTTTTAAAAGGCATTTCCAATATTGCAAGAAGTGCAAAATGATTTTAAGACCGCAGGAAAAAGTCCCAGAGCATGCCTTTAATGTCTCTGTGGCTATAAGATGCTCTCCTTCTTTGGTCAATTTGTCCATGGTTTCAATCAAGTCAGCTATTTGGTTTGAGTTCCCTTGTAAAGTCAGGATCCAAACAAGAGAAAATAAAACAGCTCCATCCATTTCAATATGGTTTCAGATGAATCGTTGGTTTTAATTTGAGTTGAATTCTCACATAAAGGTTTTAGAGCAGTTACACAGGTTGTATCAAATGTGTTTGTGTGAGGGTTCAGGTAATTCTACTGTTTACTCTATGTTTTGATCATTATTAGGTTTTCTGTTGTTAGACAAATTTAACCCTTAAAGCCACAGGTGAACAAATGCATCTGAAATGTTGATCTAAAATGTTAAATAACTTTTGAACCTTGGTTGTTTTAAAGTGCTTTATAAATAAAGTTGGATTGGATTTTTTGAACATTTACACAGTAAATTAAATATAAGAAAGTACCTGAATTCCACTGAAAATTGCAAAAAGCAGAGGATAAGAGTATACTACATTTAAATAAATGACTTAGGAAAGGTTACATTGAGAGAAAAAATAATTTGTGTTACAAAAATTGGTCTTCAGCAAAGCAGATTTGATAAATACGCAAATTACATTATCAGTATTTTTTTTAACAATGCAAAACCCAAATCGTTTTCCTACAGAAAAGAAACTATAAGTATAACCAAGGTCTTTTTTTAGTTTTGGTGTTGGTATCTTTCTCCTGTTGCTTTCACTGAACACAGTCCCACCTTCCATGTCCTCCATACTTTTTCTCAGGTGCGTCGACATGAAAAGAAGCGCTGCAGTCGTGACCCTGCAGCAGCTGTCGAGGCCTCGTCACGCCACAGCGGAACCGGACAGGACAGCGGCTTCGGCAGCGACAGCGCCCGCATCCGCATCGTCCAGATTGAGCAGCAGAGCGGCGCCAGCCACCACTGCATCGCCCGGCCCTCCCACAAGTCCACCATCACCAAGAACCTCAGCTTCATCCCTTTTGACATCTTTCTCACCGCTAGTAGGCTGTCTGTCATGACCTACGCCTGCTCCAGTCCCCCGAAGGCGCTTCCCTCATCATTGGACACCCCCAGCACCCCCGAGAAGAAGGAGCCTGGGGAGAAGGTAAACAAACGCCTGTAACATGGAAGCTCTCACATGAGTCAGATTCTGGATCTGTCAGTGGTCCATGTGTGTATAATTAGTCTTACCATGCACATTTACAGTACTTTAGCAGTGTGGCGGTGTGTAAGTATAAAATATCTACATTATAGTTTCCAAATTAACTTTTTAATTCGAACATTTGATTTGTGGTTGATGGGGGTAAGATCATTTTCCACAACTATGGAACAGAATTCAACTGACAGAATGATATACTTTGTAAAATGTATATATTAATCCAGTCAGTCTGTCATTGCTCAGACAACTACTCCTAGCTTTGAAACTGTATAATGTGCACAGCCTCTTTGCTTGTGAAGTCAGATTATAGATTACCGTGTTGTGGCATGAACTGCAGATGGAAGACAGTGATTCTCGGCACAAAAACTCTGACAAACTATTGAAGTGTCTCCGCTTGGTAACATTTACTGTTGTTAAAATCAATCAAATGGAAAAACCACAGGGCGCTTGTTTCGATTAAGAAAATGTATTTTGAATATTCCGACTGCTATAATGATTATTGATTTAACAAAAAACAAAAGCTAAAGCAGCAGCATTATCTTAAATCATAGTTAACAGTTGCACAAAACACAGCTGAAGGTGCTTAAGTTGTCTTTAGATTTTACAGACCATTGCACATGTAAATGCACATCTCTAGTGGTATTTTTCTGCACCTTAAAGAGTAGTGAAGTTAGTAACTTTGTATATCATCGCAATTACATGACCTCAAAAAACACATGAAAATCTTCTGGATATAAAAACTGTCTTGTACAAAAAAAACAACCACCTTTAAATTCTCTCATGTGTTTTAAGGTGGGAAAGAGTGCCCTTAACCAGCCTGAGACGCTGTCTGAGTCTCCTCCAGCTTCAGCCTCCCCGACTCCAGACCCAGCCTCTGCTGCCCAGGGCTCCCTCGCCGGCCTGACAGCAGAGGACATCCTCAACAGCAACACCTCCCAGCCGGCCTCCCCACTCCCCAGAGGCAGCCTGTTGTCCCTGGACGGGCTGCCAACCCCCAGCCGTTCCTCGGCCCGTCAAGCGCTGGGTGTCACTATAGTGAGGCAGCCCGGGAGAAGAGGGGCTGGGGACCAGGTGTTGGAGCCCCTGCTTTACCTCCAGGTGATGCAGCCTTCTGCTCTGCTCAGCTGCCACCACCGCAAGCAGAGGATGGAGCTGTCTGTGTTTGATGTGGCCTTAAGAGGAGTGGCTTCAGACTACAAGTGCCTTGGTAAGGGAGATCAAGCACAGACAAACCTATAAAAAACAGAAGTTGGTTTGACTTTTTCAATGTTGCTTTTGTTTTGTCAGTTTGTTCCATTTCTGTGAACATTTAGTTTTAGTTGATGAGGATAAACCAGTTAAGATGTTGTAATCATAATCAGGAAAAAGGATAGGATTTTATATATGAACCTTATTTAGGTTTAGTTTAACACCAGCACATTATAACCACATTAATACCACATCATGACACTTTATAGCAGCATATCATAAAACCGGTATGTATATAACATCCTCGTGTGACTTTTTTTTCCTTCTACTTCTTTTCCCCCAATTGAATCTTCTTATTTCCAACTCTCCAGATCCAGGGAAGACTCTTCCTGAGTCTCTGGACTACAATGTGTCGTGGCTGCAGACAGTAGCAGGAGAGGTGGACGGTAAAACGGGCATCCCTCCCCCTCTGCTCTGCCTCCAGATTAAAGATTTCCTTAATGGACCAGGTGGGAAGCATCCACACACTCACCCACACACATATAAAGAATGTTCAACGAGTACAACTGTACAGTCACGCTAACATGCATGTTTATTTTTTTTAAGCATCCGTTTCACATTTGATCCAGTTTCAGGGGAAATGCTCACTGCTGTGAAGCAGCGAGGAGAGCGCACACATGCACACAGAAAAAACACACACCAGAGGCGAAGGCAGAGGTCTTTTACACAGTCCTGTGGATTTTAGTGTGTGTATAAAGTCCGACCTCTTTCATAACGACTGGTTTTCTATTTTTGGACTGATTTGATATCCATATGAGTCACTTTAATCCAAGGTCGACCTTTGGGTGTGGCTGACATCTTACCCGAAAAGAATTGCAATGAATAAAAGTGTGAGTGGGCTTTGGAGTGGATGAATGTGAGCTACCGCCTTATCCCTGTGAGGGTTTCGTGAAGAGTATGTGTAGGCGCAGGACATCCTTCAGAGTTCAGCTCCTTGAACCCAGCAGGCCAGATGCTGTAGAAACAGACGCAGACACACAAACACTAACACCGAACCGCAGGCGTACCATGACATACAGTATTTCATTCATATCCATAACATGAACACATACTGTGCATGTATACAGAAGAGAGCCCCATGCTAGAGAGTAGGTGTTATTCATGATGGTTTTGGGAAGTGTAAAGCTCCCTCGCCTACACACATCCCTTCCTGCTGTCAGCAGGAAGCCCTCAGCATCTTTGTCCACCTGGACCCACGCCACAAAGCACAATGCGGCCCTCTGTACGCCACAGTGATCGCACTATGGAGTCATACTCTACCAATGTCCATCTACCCCTCTGCTCACTCCAGATGACGGAAGTGGTCGAATTAGAGAGGGCGTGACCTTTCCCTGAGTCAGAAATGACATCAGCACTTCAGTCAGGTTGAGCCTATGGTAAATATGATTCTTTTCTGAAGGGGATTAACTGTATACATGTGAGGAAGGTCAGTTTTTTAGGGGAGAGTATGCACGGACCTCTGATATTCCTGTGGAGAGGCACAAGAAAAACGATCAGCCACAGACGTAAAGTAAATCATCCAACAAAAAAAATGTTTAAACCTAGATTACATCTTCATAAATGTATGTATTTTAACAGGATGTTTAGCTGTTGGACTAAACAGGATATGGCTTTTCAGGACCTTCTAGATGATTTATTTTGTGCAGTAGGTGCATCTGATAGTATTCAGTTGAATTGCAGACATTGACATTGTACAATTACTGTCACGGATTTCCCTTGAACTAGTGCAAAACCAGAGCTATCCTCGTCTCACTCAGATAATTTCATTCATAATCACTCACATTCATCTCCTCACCTGCACGTGCACTCACAAATAACCCCCCCATATGACTCAGACAGGATCCAGGCTCAGGACATTGCCCTGGGTCAGACTCTGCTGGAAACATCTAGAATTGACCACACATGCTACTGGTTCCTCCTCACCCACACAGGCCGACAGGGGCTCACAAACTCTCATCTGTGGTTTGTTCTGGTAGAGGACTCTCTGGTGGAGATAAGCATCCTCTGCAGGGATGAGTGAGCAGAGGAAGAAGTTACAAACTGTATGACACACCGACAACATTACATGAGCACAATATTCCAGTCTTTGCTCTGAAAAAGACAATATCCACACATAACTGTTCAGGAAGATCTGTTAATATTCCATTTTACATGATCCAAAGTTAAAAAGCTTCCACCAATGACGGGTTCAGGCCATCTTTCTTTCCTTAAACCACCTTCTTTAAAAGGTTAGAATTGTGATATTTGCAAAAATATAAAGAAAATGCTGTTGGTATATAAGTTTTTCATAATGTTTGACAGTGGATCAGAGTTGTAGGATTTTCTTTCGGACATCCATCTGTACCCGGGCCTTGTAAACCTTTGATTATTTAGTTTGGATTATGTTCAAAGCACAGAGCTCATCAAAACCCAATTGAAATTCATATGTCAAATGCACTTTATACATGTGTCTCCAAATCCAAATGATACCAGCATCTTCCGTGTGTCTTCATCAGGGAACGCTACATCTGTGAAGCCATATTTTATTTAAATCCCAGAATATGCTGTTTGCATGACCTGTGTGCAGTGTGGACATGGACATAATTCTTTCTTTTTTTCTTTTTTCTTTTTTTTTTGTCAACACACAGGAATGGAAATATTTTAATTTGTATTTACCGCAGTGCCGATGTTATTAATAAATGCTGAATAAGAATAAAACAAAAAAGGGAACAAGACTGAAAAAGTGGAAAGTTGGATACAGACAGTATTATGAAGAAGAAAGAAGAAGTAAATCCAGCGTTGTATTTATGTATCCCCTGTTGTTTTTCACAGATGGTTTATTTGCAACTGTCTGTCTGTCGCCCTGTGTGTGCGCTGTGATGTGCATGTATCATGTCTGGCGCCTCTACTTTGATTCGACAGTGCTTCACATTTGATTTATTTCAGCGACGCACAAACGGAGAGCAGACCGCTGTGAGGCCACGTCTTGCTGTGTGTTTACAACAATGTGCTCGCAATTTCAGCAGCATTTATTCTACCAGACCAATCAAAGCTGCCCTCCCAAGGATGCTGAGTGGGAACCACTTGTAACATGTGCGCTGTATACTGGATGGTGTTTCAGCACTGACCCTCACTCAGCAGCCGCTCATCACATACACACACACATATATAAACACTGCTGATGCAGATGCATACAGGAAGCCAGATTTCTGAAAGCCAGGAGGGTTCAAGGCTTGACCACCAAACAGGTCCATAAAAAAGACAGTGATGGGTTTGTTTTTTTTCATCAGAGTTCGGTGATTGACCAGCAAACACACACATGTACACGTGCACTTCCCTTCTGGCCTTCTATCATCTTTCTTACTCTGTTCCAGTTTCTGAGAGGGTCAATGAGCGAGTCCAGAGATGTAACTGCTACCATTTGGAGATGGGAGATCAGCCTTCCCTCAGTAGAGGAGCAGCAGGTGATAGATTAGCTAGAACAAATTGGAACCATTACTTTCCCGTGTACCTGGTTCCCGTCAAGCTATGGGTTCGTAGAAATGTTGTCAGTTACTGTATACAAGCCTGTGCCCCTCCGAACTGTCCAGAACTGCTCTAATTTGAGGCAGATGGCATCAGAGGCGCATGTCACTGGCCTTACTTGGTACATGGCTTTTTTTTGTGACAGTGGGATTCTGCAGATACCCCTCAAGAATTACTGGCTAGTACAAACACAGACATGCACACATCATGTAGGAAAACTCGTGCCCTTCTTATACAGACCCTGTGTAATTGGACACATTGCCACCTGTGTCTGACATGGGCTTTCTTCTGACAAAAGTCAAGCGTAAAAGCCAGCTAAAGAAATCAAAGGTGGGGTGGGAATGAAAACAATGTTCGCGGTGGGTGCACACACACCAACACTCGGTTCAAAACTGGGACGGCGTCATGCATGACCTCGCCTAAAAGCCAAAGTAACCTGGATAATAAGCATATTTGATCTCCTCCACCACTTTGCAGAGATATATATGTGTGTATGTGCCTCTGTCAGACCTTGATCTCCCACTTTCTCCAGTGCTAATAGAGGCTGACACCTGAGAAGGGCCAGTCTATGATTCCCTGCAGCCTGTTCACATTAAGGCCCATTTTTTAAAGATACATGAACACCAACACCACCTCTCAACCTCCAGGTCCGAAGCTCACTCCATACACAGTACTTTCACTGACAGTCTCTGGCTTAAAATAGCCGTTAGTCTGAGGTTGAAGTCAAGGTGTTCCCACTAAAAGTATTTGTGTGTGAGTGAATGCCACTGTTGGAAAAACCCCTCTTTAGACTAAGCCTGCTCAGTGATGAAAGCCTCAGCACCTTTCCTATAACAAATGGAATTTCTTATATTTTTTTTTTCTTCTATTAGATCTGTATTCCGTCTGGCTCCTGTAAAACATAGCAGACACATATGAAAGTAGTGATAAATAATGGTGCTTTTCCACCGCATGGTACCGGCTCATCTTGACTCTGCTCTACTGACTTTTTTTGGTTTTCATCAGGCAAAAGTTGTCAGTTGAACCTGCTGTTTATTTAAAAAGAGGTACTGCAGTACTAAAAGGTGTTCAGAAAACACAGCAGATTGTTGATTTGTCCCCCAAAAATGTTACTTTTTTTTCCACTTAAGTTTATATTAAAATTTTATAAACACAATCAGCAAAAACAACAGAAAGCGAACAAACAAACCTTGCTTGGAACCATTCATTCATTTTCCTCACTAGGGTCACGGGGGTCGCATGGAGCTACTTAGGGCGAAGGCGGGGTACACCCTGGACAAGTCGCCAGTTCATCACAGGGCTGACATATAGAGACAGACA
>JAQQZY010000009.1:33620622-33632479 GCA_030068375.1 Ostorhinchus rueppellii | reverse complement strand
CCTATCAGTGCATGTCTTTGGATTGTGGGAGGAAAGCGGAGTACCCGGAGAAAACCCACGCAGACACGGGGAGAACAAACTCCACACAGAAAGGTCCCAAGGATCGCCCAGGAATCAAACCTGGGTCCTTCTTGTTGTGAGGCACAAGTGCTAACCACTGCACCACCGTGCCCTGCTTGGAACCAATACACAACATTACTTTAATATTATTCAGTCCTTCCACCATTCCAGGTTCTGTAATCAGTCCATTTATTCAGATTTTTGTCCATCTGTGCCTCTTGTAGTTGCAGTTTGTGAGTTATTTTTTCTATTGTATATATTCCTTCAGTTATTGGGATCCATTGGTGCTTTGTTGGCGGTTCTGTCTTTCCCCAGTTCCTTGTAATAGCTTTTTTGCAAGCCACTGAAAGTACCTTAACTATGTGTTGTTTCCCACTACATTTCCATCAGACAAGTCAAAAATGTCACTTTCACCATGTCATCATTGTGTAAATGCTCCACTTTTGTCTCACTCATCTTTTTCTTCTGAAGCCCCCTCCTCTTCTACAAGTAACCACAACAAAAATGAGAATCAAGAACAGCATCCCACGTGTCATGTAGAAGATAACATCGTTGTAGTTTTATTCGGTTATCATTGTAATGGCCAACTACACCGACATAATCTTTGCACCTGTAATAGAAAAGTACCTGGTGTGAAAAGTGGGTCAAGCTGGTATCATGTGATGAGAAGGCGGCATTAGATTTGTAAGAAATGTCTCAGTTGTTCACTTTTTCAGTGTTAAAGAGGTGTAGTCGTGTATATGACCTAGCGAGGTCTTTATCATAGTACTTTATTACATCTTAATACATAAATATAGGAATTTTCAGTATATCCTGTATAACTTATAAGCCTGCGATGACTTATAAAGGGTTATATAGAAGTGAATTTTTCCTCCTGTTGTGAGGTTTTAGTTTCCTTTTTTTATGCCGAGATAGTGAAACCAAATGGAACGTTGGTTTAAAGCCTGATACTCACATTCCCATTGTGTATAGAAACAGCCAAACTTAAGGAAATGACACAGATGTACTCAACATGAAGTCATATAATACTGTGCAGTTATTTTATTAGAATTCTGCAAAAGATTCATCGTTTGACATTGCTCCACTGCAGTAAAAACACTGATGTGCTCCATTGGTTGCTGGATAAAACCAGGGGGAAGCTGGACAGATGCTGCGACTCCTTTCCCAGTGTCTTCCATGGAGAGTTCCCTCTTAGTTCACAGAACGTAAAATCCAGATATGCTCCATGCTGCCGTCGGTTGACAATGTAAGGTGAAAGAAATGTCCTTATGATCTGTCTTTCCCATAAGGACCGCTTAAATTTAGACAGTGATAGTCAGTGTTAGTCATTTGTCATGGGAAGCATTATGAGTCTTGTGAACTGTTCCATGACATTTTCGCTGTACTGCACTGTAATTTGCACAATGTGGATATGTGAAGGCAGGAGACAACAAATATGAATCATTTTAATGGACTGATGATAGTTGCGCTTTCAGCAGGTGGTTTAAGGTAGAATGTTGTTGCTAGTGTCGTTGTTGACATGCACTGATTTTAACCCTGATGTGCAGAAACAAATGAAATGTATCTTATCAGCGAAACATTAATAAATATATTGTAATTGTTGGAAGTATAGGGAGGTTTTATTCCCAACCAACTACCCGATAAAAGCAGGTCATGTTATTAAAAGCATAGCATCGTATCGCCCTTTATCGGCTGCAGAACAGCGCCGACCTCTTAGTCCAGGTGATTTCTGTTGAACAGGTAATAAATCCCTAACCATAGCTAGAACTCACTGAGTGAAGCAAAGAGGATGGTGTTTTTGGGCTGGGGGGCGCAGAGAGGGACCCATGGAGGGAGGACAGCCCATAATCAGGACCAGGTCTCCCTGAGTAGAGTGCCAGACAAGGACCAGGACCAGGATCTGGTGCTGGCCCTGAGAGTGATCAGAGACAGCTTTACATGATTACAGTTGGAGAGGAGAGGGGTGGGGGCCGAGGTTGATTAGGTAGATGGGTGGAAGAAGAGTTGAGGATAGAAAGGGATGAGGAATAGAGGAGAAGCAGAGGGATGGGCTTCATGAAATGGAGGGGAATGTGAAGGAGCAGAGGAACCTGGATGAACAGCTGCATATGGGCTATTTATTTCACCACTGGAAAGTTTCCTGGTGATAAGTCAAGTGGAAATGATAAGCTACATTGCACAGCAAATTCCTCCTATCTGTACTCCAGTTCCTCTCTCCAGCCATCCTTCCATTTGACCATGTGCCTCACTTCCACTGGATTAAATAAGAAAGACTCCTGAGGGCAGAGTCAGTGTGTGTCTATGTGGGTTTCTTTTTTCTTGGCAGCGCTCCCGCTCTTGTCATCCAGCGCTCCTACCTGGGAAGGAGACAGACGGGAGGCCTAAAACCCTTAAAAAGCCTCTAAACACTGCTGCCTTGATGAGACCATGAAAAACAGCTGCGCTTGTTTTCGGCTGCTTCCCTCTCCCATCATCATGACCAAGTGGAAAAATAGGATAATGGAAGTGGTGTAAAACGGCATTGAGTTAATTCATGTGTCTCTGTAAATTCCAGTCAAGTGTTTGAAGGCTGCAGTGCACCAGAGAGCTAAGAGGTAGAACAGGAGAGTAAGGGGTCTTAGATTTATGTGGCTGGCATGAAGAGAAGATTCTCTTCTGCTGTTCTGAAGTGTCACGTTAGGATGTTGCAGAGAGACAGCCCGTAATTTTGACAGTGCATATGTGTGCATATAAAAGAAGGAGAGTCTGAGACTGGACCCAGCTGTCCTGTAACAGGTCTTTGCATGCGAAGCCCAGTGATCTGAAGAAGAGAGCGAGGTCCGGAGTTTGATTTACAAGACGTGGTACCATGCAACATCCCGTGGGTTACACAGCAACAGTTCGTTCTCAGCAAAAAACGCCTGTTCTTAAAACCCCCAAATGGATTGTGTCCAGTTTATGGTGACTTTTGAAATGAGAAGTAGTTTTTAAAGAGTAAGAACCTCAGCCAACAGTGAATTTATTCAATTTGTGTCCTGGGTCTAATATAGTTTAAAAGGCCCGAAAGACTAAACAATCATTCACTAGATTGCCAATCATAAAAACTAATGTGCATATTTATTTTTTCAATGACCTTCTCTGTCATAACACATTGTTGATTTGTTCCTTTAAACAATATAGGCATGTTTTTTTTATTACCTGTCCAACAGTGTTGTTCTCTAGACTTCCTGCCCGGCTTTCTTTTTCACTCGCCACATCATAAATACAAGTAGAGATGAGCACAGGAGATACTCCCGTCTCTTCTGAACAATCCAGATGGAGATTAACTTTGTCAAATTCTACAGACAGCTCCATTTTTATAAACATTAATGCTGTTATTTAATGTTGTCTCTTTTTCTTTGCTCCCTCATGTTTAATCTTTTCTTTCCTACCCTTTCTGTCTTTCCACTCCCTCCACAGCTGAGCTCAATGTGGAGCTCTCACGCCCACTTAAAATCAACCCCACACTGGCCAAACTGGAGCAGGCCAAGGCCTACCTGAACAAAGTCTTTCCTAATCACCCATGGGATGCCTCCAGTAAAGCACAGTCCACCTCGTCCACTCCTCATTCTTCACCTGCCAAAGCCGTCCCCAGGGCCTTCCCTCCTCGTGCAGACCCTCATCAGCCTTCGACCAGCAGCTTCAGCACCCTCGGTTTGTCCTTCCACAAAGTGTCTGTCCACACAGCGCAGATTGTTGTCGTCATGGAGACGGAGGCTCATCTAATGAGACCCAGTGTGACAGTATCGGTGTCGGCCATGAAGGGAAGTCTGAACGTAAAGTCAGGACCAAGGATAGACGGTGAGTAACATACAAACATTTTGTTTTAACACCCACCCACTTGATTTTTTTTTTTTTTTATGGCTCAAATAAAACACTCCAATGACCGTTCCCTCTTTCCATGTTATATCACTAACGTACAGAGGGCCCAGTCATTAAATCACTCATTGTCTTCAAGTGTGAAGTCCAAAACATCAAACTGTGTGTTTGATCCACCTCCTTCCACCGTATTCCAAAATATCGCCACTTGTTTCAAGAGAATTCTCAAAGCAGGTGGAGCTACATTGGAAACAACTGTAGTGACTTCACCCCATTTGGCAGAATTTAGCCTCTTTTAAAGAAACCACAATTTTAAGACTCAGTAATGCACTGCACTAAATGTACACACTGTTTTGTGATGTGTCATTTGTCGAGTACCCAACCTCAACACGTGACCCGACAAGATTCGATCACAATCCTTTGAAAGTGAGGCTCAGCTGCACGGAACTTCACATAAATGATATAAATAAGCAGCTGAGAACAGATTGTTCTGAGATTCATGTCATTATGTAACAAAAACAGGATGTGGATAAACTGGTCAGTGCACCACATGCAAAGATTTTATTTGTTCAAATCACAAATGTAGACTGTTGGTCTTTCTTCTGGGAAATTGAACATTTAATGATCATATGAGCAATTTTAATTAATTCCTACAGTATATTACACTCATCGCTGCAGGGTTGAAATGGATGTAAAGAAGTGGAGGCTGACAAAATGGGATATTATGAATTTTTTTTCTTAAGATTAATTATTGACAGTACCTCTAGAGCGCTTAGTCAAACTTTCCACTGTCCACCCATGTTTGTTCAAGAATGTGATGTTTCAGGCTTTTTGGAAGATGTCAGCTCTTCTCCACTGTCCGATGCTTATGTTGGGAATATTTGACAAGCAAATACCAGCATTGCTTTTCCAAATCATATTGGAATATTGCTTTTTACACATGCTAGTAGTCCTCATCTTCCAAATACAAGTTTTTTCAGTAAACTGTAAAGTGAGATGTTTGTGTTAGTCTTTGACCTAATGTTATTGTGAAGCCGTATTTGTTCAGTTGCGTGGATGTGTCTGTTTTCGGGCCTGAGAAAGACAGATATTTTCATGCATTTATGTATGAGTATGTGTGAGAGTGAGATGTTTGTTTTCCTGTTCCGACCAAACCCTGCGTTCATCAACACTGACTATTATCCAGGAGGCATCACAGTGTTTCCATTATGACAATCAGAACTGCTAATGCTAATGTAAATTAAAAAGCTTCCAATTCCTCTGTGCCGCTGGGTGTGAGCCGACACACTGTAACAGATGATCTGGGGTTTTTGGTTTGTGTCTCAGTTTTTGCAATTTTTTTGGCATGTCCTCTGAACTGGACAGCAGATGGAAACAGAAGGATGAAAGGGAGTGAGGGGTTGATGATCCACATGAAGCAGAGGCGGTCTGCACCTCAGTGCCACTGAGCAACACGTCCTGTATAGACCAGGACTACAGAGGGACGAGGACAGAGCTCGAACTCAGCTCCCTAAGTGCCTGCATCTGTTTTACAGATGTTGTTATATAGGGTTACTTCAGATAAAATGATTGTCGAAAATGTTAATTAAAACCTCAAACAATTTGCACTTTGTTTACTCAAATCTGCATAACTGCACGGTGACACAATGCTCAGCGCTGCTGCCCTGCGCTGATTTCCACCAGCTTTTCAGCTTTCATCCATCTTTGATGTGTTGACTTTGATAAACACAGTTGAAACTGCGTAACCAATACAATGGAAAAAGAAATAAAGTTTAGAGACAATTGTGCTAATGCGAAAGCTAATCCTCTCCCACTCATTTTGCTTTCAAAGGCTCTGCTATTTATAGAGATTATTCTTCCTTTTCACATAACAGCATCAGATTTGTAAATACTAGTTCTTTTATTTGTTTACAGTAAACACAGGAAATTAGGAGATTAGTTTGCAGTGAACTTTGTTTTCATGGTTATGGTTTTCCCCTTTACCAACACCTTGATTCAGAGCCACTGCTACTCAGTGTTCAAGTTTATTTGGACATGAATAAAAATGCATCAGTGTTTACTGACATAGAAGTCATGTGTCCTCACTTCAGCTCCAGAAACCTGATGGCATTTATGTCTGTTCTGTTCAACATACAGTAATAACAGCCATAAAACTAATAGTGTCATCTAAAGCAGAAGTTTCATTTTACCCGTCGTATATCAGATCTGTGAGATTTAACCCATGAAGACTCTGGGCTACTTTTATGGAAGCTCCAAAATATTTGTTTCCTCTTTATTTAACCTTTCTTAAGTGATTTATCACCCTTTATTATAAAATGTATCCTCTGTGTTTTATGTTTTTTCAGTGAACATTAGATACATTCCTGTATTTAATTTACTGATCATGTAGACATTCAGAAAAGCTCAGATTAATAAGATAAAGATAAGATAAAATAAAAGGTAAAGATAAAATATACTTTATTGCCCCCATGGGGAAAATTTTCCTGGGCTCCATAATGCTGCAGTTTATAGGAGGACAGAATAAAAAAGAATAAAAAGAGAAGTATCAGAAAAATAGATTTGCTTCTGATATATACATGTATACATATTCATAGATAAATAAGTTATTGCACAAAATGTGTACTGCACATACAGGTCTGATATTATTGCACAGTTTAGCTCATTACTCTGACAGATGTTACTGATTGTTTAAAGTTTACGTTTATTTTTATCAAAAACAGGAGAACGTGACTTTTCAGTAAAATATATCCTGAACTGAACATAAACCCAGTGTGTCCATCCACTGGCATTGATCCAACTCCATGAGTTTTACTGGTGAATCAAAGTTGTAGAAGATGACAGTGTTTCCACGGTAACAGCGGAGCCTCTGAACGTCCAGATGGGTCATATCTGATGACCATGAAAAGATGACAAACTGCATTTTACACTAATTATTGGCATGGATTGATAGACTTAGTGGATAAACAGGTATTAAACAGTTTAGATCAGTAGATGGTTTAGGTTAAAAGGTGGACGTTTGGGTCTTTATGGGTTAGAGGTAAATTGTTTGTTGAGGGAAATTCAGATGACAAACTGAATTTTACACCAATCATTTACATGTTTTGATGGGATTAGTGGATGAACCGGTATTAAACATAATAGATCAGTAGATAGTTTTTGTCTTCTGTTACGGTTTGGGTCTTTATGGTTTCACATCCTTCACATTGATCCTGGTTTTTCAGTTCTGTCTACTTTGGAATTGCATCTTAAAGAAAGTATAGAAACTCGTCTTCTAAAGTTAAAGTTAACTAAAGTTTTCGTTGTTATTCTGCTACCAGTACCGTTCGCACTCTTATAGATCTTCATCAAAGCGCATGCAGCCGTTTTCCCAGGGGGCATCTTCACATAGTGTTTCCAGATTTGTTGCCATCGAAGGGAGACAAACTGTCTCCAATTACACAGACTGATTGTTGGTGACAATAGACGTATCTGCTGACTTTTAGCCCTCGCTGCACAGCCTCCATCACTCACCACTCCGGCCTCCTCAGTCCGTTCCATACTTCAGAAAAACAATACCCTGGAACCTTACAAAGATAGAGGTTTGGATTCCCGTTCCTGTCCGGCCCGAACCCTTGAGCTGCTGTTGCACATCAGAGGGAATGACCCATCTGGGACAGGCTGCACATGAGAGATGGAAGACAGAGGAATGTAGTACTACTACTGCCACAGTATGTACTACTACTGGTGCTGCTGCTGTTACTCTCCTGGTCCTCGGTGTCAGGCTGATTGATGGAGCGCAGCAGAGATGTCAGGATGATGCACAGTGAAACCAGAGAGGCAGGAAGGGTGGAAGGAAAAAAGAACCGAAGGAAAGGACAGACGGGGTATTAGGTCTGAATCTGAAGTTTAGACCCTGTAACATCTACAGTCAACAATCACATCACCACTTTGATACATTTATCAAATCACTACTCTTACAGAGTTTGTGCTATTAAAACCAAACGCCAAAATGTTTGGATCATTAACCCATAAAGACCCAGTGATGCTTTGGTGGCAGTTTCCAAATGAATTTTTCCCTTTCATGCACAGTGGTCACTACAGTGGACAGTTATTCAGAGCTCACTTCTTGTACATCCATGGATTTTATTGTTTTAGTTCCATATCAGCCAACACAGTGGACACTTATGCACCATCCCATAATACACTGACATTCTTACCATCACTGTAACTTTGCTGTTCTTGATTAATCTGATCTGTAGTAACATGTTTTAGTGTAAATCAGTTGTCAATATTGTTAGTCTCTAATTAACAGTTTGGGTTTTTTTTAACAAAAGGTTTGTTTGTTTGTTTGTTTTGCATTTTATCTCCATGAAGTGAGTAATAACTAGTATTAGACTATGTTAAAATGTGAGAAAACATCAGCTCTGCAGCATTAAAAATGCTTTTCTTTCATTGTTTTCATATCACTTTCTGCTATTAGGTTTAAGTACATATGTTTTTACTTCAAAAATTAAATGCATGGTGTAGCTGAGTGGACATTTTTTATCCCCGCTTTATCCTCACTAGGGTCACGGGGGTCACATGGAGCCTATCCCAGCTACTTAAGGGCGAAGGCAGGGTACACCCTGGACAAGTCGCCAGTTCATCACAGTGGACGTGATGTTACACAGTTACATTTTTTGTAACTACATGCAAAAAAAGAACAAAACTCGATCACATTATGTTTTTCATGCCGAAGGAGGAATAAAAATCTTGACGAAGGTTGTCATAATGCATGCACGAAAGGGTTAATTTAACCTTTCCTAATTAATTTATCACCATGTATAATAATATTGTACTCTATTTTGCTTTTGTTTTCAGTGAAAATCTGGTATTTTCCGATATCTAATTTTCTAATTGTGTAATTGTTTATTAAAGTTGAGGGTTATTATGTCATAAACACAGGAAACTGAAGACATAGTTGTTATTGTAGATCATTCATTTATCAGACGGTGAGTTGTTTGTTTACCTGCCGTATTAGTTTCAAGACGAGAAGAAATAGTGACTTTTTCAACAAAGATATCAATAACTGAGCAGAAACCAAGTCTCCATCCACTGTAATTTATTAAACTCCATTGGTTCTATTGATGAATCAATGTTGTAGAAGATGACTGTGTTTCCATTGTAACTACGGAGCCTCTGAACGTCCAAATGGGTCATATCTGATGATAATTTAAAGATGACAAACTGCATTTTACCTCAGTTATTTACATGTATTGATAGGATTAGTGGATCAGAACAGTATTAAATATTTTACATGAGTAGATGCTTTGTGTCGCTGGTGATGTTTCCATTTTCCAGCACACCTGACGGTCATTTTCAGGTTTCTGCAGAGCTTGACGATGGGCTGATCATTTGAATCAGGTCTGTTGGAAGAGGGACACATCTAAAACATGCAGGACAGTAGTTCTCGAGGACCAGGATTGGGCACCCCTGGTCTACATGATCAGTGAATTAAATATATTAAGATCTAATTTCACTGGAAAAAAACAAAAAAAAAACTAAATACAGAGGATAATATTAGAATAAATGGTGATCAGTTGCTTATGATAGGGAGAAAAATACAATTGGAAACTGACACAAAAGTACCACTGGGTCTTTATTGGTTAATTAATGTTTAAATTTGTTGTGGTTTTAATAAGTTCTTTAATTAAATTTCTAATTAAAGTAAAGATGGATTAGCTGTCTTTTGAGATGTTTTCAAGTGGGCTTTAAGATGTTCCACATCTTATCTTATCTTGTTTTATCTTCTAATCTTATCTTAACTTGTCTTCTCTCAACTTATTTTATCTGATCTTTTCTTATATTATCTTGTCTTGTCTTAACTTATCTCTTCTTAACTTGTCTTGTCTTAACTTATTTTATCTTATCTTGTCTTGTCTTATCACCCAATACTGCCCTGCATTTACATCAGGACCATCACCCCCCCAAAAAAAGTCTTGAATTTCCTTTTTAAAAAGCCTTTAACTTGTTGAAACCTGCGGAGTCCCTGATCTAATATAACCCAGGACAAAAGGTAAAAGCAGAAGACGAGCAGACGGCGCTGTGTGAGTAGTATGTTATTACGCTCACCCCACCACCCCCTGTCTTCATCAGTGTACATTCATAGCTGCAGTGGGGTGAAGACCCTGTCACTCCCCCCAACACACACACATACACACACACACACACACACACACCTTCATCCAGGGAACATCTGGGGGTCTGTACCTGGTCATGGCAGCCCCCCTCTGCCAGGGGACAAGATGGAGAGAGAGGGGATTAGGTTGACAGTGAGGTGTGTTACCAGATCCTGTGCTAATGAAAAGCAAGTGGAAGCCCCACATTCCTCGCTCCGTCCACCGCTCACCACTCCCCAAGGTAGGGGAGCATTTATAGTTCAGTGAAAGAGAGGAGGGGGGGGCGGGCGAGAGAGGGAACAGATGTCTTAAGGTCCATGAAACAAGACCCTCCCTAATCTCTCAGCTCTCCGTCGGGCTGCCCATAGAGTGCCCTGATCTCATAGAACACACAGACATGGACGGGCTCCGTTACTGCACTTTTACATGCATACAGCGACATGAACACACACACAAAGCCTCTCCTCGGCCCGGACCCCCTGCTTCTTCACGGTGATTTACTCCAGCACACTTGTAAAGGAAAACTTCTGTGCGAGGAACAAAGTGAAAGCTACCCGTTATTTATTTACGTCTTCATTTTTTTTTTCGTCTTTTTGTTTCCACGGCCAATTTTTGAGTTACGATCATGTCAGTTTGTTTACTCTTCTGAAAGAAAGCCACTCTTTTCCATTTATCATATCATTTCTGTTTCAACAGTGGAGCAGGGCGGAGGAAAGCCAAACTTAAATTTATATTTGGAAATATACCCCGCTGTAATTTGGCAAAACTAACCCAGCTATTATGTTATTTTTCTCATTACATTAATAATATAAACACTGTATGTCATAGAGAAGACCTGAGGAAAAAACAGCCCAGCAAGGTATTTAAAACACACAACCACAGAGTTCAGCTCCAGTTGTACGTGATGTGTAATTTATGAAAGAATTTGCCGTCTTTCTGAAATGATAGTCTGATAGGTTAAAGGTTTAAAGCTCCTGTGTCTGCACGCTGTACTTCAGACAAATGTCCAGTAAAGAACGGCTCCCATTTTATAAAGAGTCATGTGATGACGCTTAATAAGAAGTGCTAAATGAGATGAGTCATGTAATCAGTGTTAGAATAGAGCACTTTTTTTTTTATCTTTGCTCTTTGGGTTCAGTCCAGAGTTGTGGTCAGATTTAATTAATGTTGAGGTTTTTTTGTGGAAAATATGTAGTTGTTTGGGTTCTTTTTCTTAGTTTTTATTAGAATTTCTTTTTCATCAGTACAATACAGTGTACACATTCAGATACAGTTCGATAAGTTTCCTCTCCAGCTGCATGTGCATCTCCACAAACCTCCACAGGAAGGAAACCAAAGAAAAAAAACAACAGTGACAACAAAAATAAATAGAAATCCACCCCAGAATACTAGGCCCCACATACAAATCCCAGTCAGAAGCAGGATGGTAGCACCTTAATATACAACATGAAGTTATGCATCACAGATAAGTGTTATTACAGCAATAAATGTGTTCCATCTTTTAGTAAAGGTGGATTTCCAAAGCCTGCGTGAGAATGTTGGATAAATATCCCAAACTCTTTCAGTCCATGTATTGTACGAGGGAGGGTCCGGTTTCATCCATCTGATGGTTAAAATTAGGGTTGTCCCGATCCGATACTTGGATCCGATCGGCCGCCGATATTAGCAAAAAAATGCGTATCGGATCGGCCGGCACGGAAAAATTCCGATCCAGACCCCCGATCCAGTTTTAAAAAAAAAAAAAACAAATCCGATCCGGGTTTTCCAGCGCACCGATTTAGATAATCCATTCCATTTTTTTGCTGTGGTTTCCCTAAAATCCG
>JAQQZY010000009.1:33590442-33606144 GCA_030068375.1 Ostorhinchus rueppellii | reverse complement strand
TGACTAATGTATACAGTCCATAAAACAGAACAGGTCAGCCCTAAGGTACTGGAAAAGAGGTCAAGTTATAATATACCATAGAAAATAGGACAGCACAAAACAATACAGCTGTACTTCCTTCTTCAGACACTTCCATGACCATCGTTGGTCAAACTGCTGTTCCTCATCCTTATATTTCTTTTTTTTTTAAAAATGTATATATTCCTTTAAACTGATTTAGGTTTTTACTTTGCTTTAATTGAGCTAAATAAAATTTGATTTGATTTATTTTTCTAAACTTGACTCTCCATCCTGTCCTCCGTCTTCCTCTCTCCTCGTCTCTCTGCAGGTGTTTTGGGGTCAGGAACACCTGAACTGTCTGAAGCTGGTGGAAGAACACCTACAAGCCTATCTTCACTTGGACAAAGGAGAATCAGCTGACTTCTCCTCAAAGGGAAAGACCTGCCACTCCCAGCCGCCGCCCTCGCCTGGTTCACCCTCACCTCGTACAGAACACAGCTCTGATGACCTGCGCACAGGCCATTTCCAGTACATCCAGGACACAGGTGAACGTTCATACAATACATGCAGGGGTTCCCAAACCTTTAGACAGACGCCAAAGGAGACATTTGGTCCCTCTGTGGGACAAATGAAAAACAAAAACCTTGTGACAAAAATAGCTGAATGACTTCTGTGTTTTTTACTGACTCAACTATATTTTACTGATTCTCAAACGGTCAGAACTGTGTTGAATAAATACACTGCTGCTAATTTTACAGTAGAGAAAACTGTAATGTCATGGCTAGTTAGTTTGCTACGGAGCAGCACAAGACAAAACAAGACACTTGAAGCAAACCATTCAAGTGAAAACAATCAAACATGAACGCATGACTGACTTAATTTTACACCACTGATGTCAAATATAGGGCCCGCGGTCCAGCCTGCCAAAGGGTCCAAACTGGCCTGATAATTTGTGAAATGCAAAAATTACACTGAAGATTAACAATCAAAGGTGTCAAACTCATTTTAATTTTCAATCACTCGTCATTTTTAAGTGGTTCAGACATAAAATGCACAATAACCTATAAATAATAACAGCTTCAAATTTTTCTTTTTTTTTGTTTTAATGTGAAAAAAATTACATGATGAAAATGTTTATATTGACAAACTTTCCTTTCACAATAAAATGTGAATAACATGAACAACCTGGGATTTCTTAAGAAAAGTCATATTTTAATAATATTCTGCCTGACACTACTTTGTGTCTGTGGAGGTCCATTGTGATCTGTAAGTTGTAATGCACATGTGTAAATGAGGAGATGAGGTATGGTATTGTTAAAATTGCACTAAAACAAAGAGAAAAAACACTGTTGTTATTATGGTGATATTTTACTGGTCCAGCCCACTTCACATCATATTGGGCCGAATGTGACCCTTGAACTAAAATGAGTTTGACACCCCTGTTTGATACTTTTACACTGTCTCTTGAAAGGGTAATCTAGCACCTTTGTCCAACACTAAGCACATTTGTTAATTTTAAACATTTTCCATTGAGCACCATCTTCATTTCACAGGACTTTTCTGTACCAAACACTACTAAATTCTTCTTTGTGTTTTCTTTCCGGCATCATATGCATAATTTAGGGACGCTCAACATGGAAAATGGGCTTGCATATAATATTGTCATGCATTGCACAGCCCATTTTTGAGTCCTGACCAACATACTACACACAGAGTAAGCTTGGTGACATATTTGCTTTGTGGAACTTTTCATTTCCTCAGAAAAGTACCATAGATATTCAGCAGTAGCCCAGACATTTGGAGATTTACTGCTCATGCTGTTTTCCTGATTACCTGGCATCCGTAGCACCGGTTGCAAACAGTCCAAGTCTGTTCCTGAAGAGTATATTACCTGGATAGGATTTTCCGGCTTATTTCAAGGTTGTTAAATGGATGGAACAGTGGGAAGCATGACAAGATGAACAGAAATGGTCAACCATTCATAAAACTATATGAGCAAGTTAGATTTGCCTTAAAGGAGAAGCTTCATGCCAAGAGAGATGTCACTTTAAGATACACATCAGCTTAAATCAAAGTCAGATCAAAGCCTGTGTGAAAAGGAGTTTCATCAAACATGTCTGCCTGGTTCCACTCGGAGGAACATGCTGTTTATTCCCCTCTTTGTGCTTTGTGTGTGCTGTCCTCTACGTGCACACACACAAACACACGGGAACATTATACACAAGAGGATCAAACTTCTCTCTGGCTGTAGACCAGCCGTCCACTCTGTCAGCTGTGGTTGAGTCTTTGTTTGTTGCACTGTTCCACTGGTCTTTGATGCATTTAATATGTTGGCTAAAGCGGGAGAACGTACAGTAGTGAACTAGAACAGAAAGGACAATCTGTCTGCAACATGTTGTCAACAGCCAGGGAAAACCAAGCCCCAGAGTCCAGAGAACAGAGAGTGCCCCCCCTGGGGCCTGACACAGGGATGGATGGGATAGATGGACAGAGGAGATGAAAGATGGATGAAGAGAGGCGTAAAAAGCAGCTCTGTCTCTCACTTTCTCTAAGTTCAAGCAAATAAAAGGAAAACCTCATGAAAGTGTCTTATTTTTTCTCGTCCACCCTGTGTGCAAAAGAACAATACGCCGTCCACTTTCAAACAAGCAGTTTACCGCTTGACATAAAGGGAAAAATTAGCCACAGACAGATTTCACTGCCCCTTGAAATGTGTTTTCAGCAAAGAACGTCTTTGTGTTTGTGCCCCAGGTACCCCAGGGGCCAAACAAGCAGTTCTCTGCTTCACTGTTTTTTTCAAATAAACATTTTTCCAAAGGACTTGAATCCCAAACAGCAGCCACGACTTAAGTCAAACACCACTCAGAAGTTTAGATCCAGTGTTATCCACTTTTTGCAGGTGCTTGGCACGGTTCAATCAATGACTATTTACTCAATAGTGAAAATGTTTACTCAGCCACTTTGTTTATATACACATATAAACATGCTGAAAGCGTGGAAACTTCTGCAGCATTCTTTAAAACATATTGTTGAGCACGGCCTGCATTCCATAGTGGAAATAACCGTATAAGCATCAGCAGACCAGTGATGTATGTAGGTTAAACTCTGCCTTTACCACAAAAGGTGAATTTTGTAATTACAGATCATGGCAATTATAGAACACTGTGGAATTTTCATTACCTTTTTTTCATCCTCTGTTTCTCTTTCTTCACCACATATTTGAACATGTTCCCAGAGGCACGTTAAGCTATTCAACAGCCATTCTGTTATGAAATTTGAAACATTGGCTTTTATAGTACAGAAGTAAAACTACCATGCAATAAAAACCTACTTGCCAGTTTTATCTTTTTCTTACTCATTTGTTTGGTCCAGTTTGCTTTTAACTTTCTCTTTTATCTTCCACTCATCTTTTGTTCTCTTATCTTTAACCGCATACTCTCCCGTTTTGTTTTTATGTCTTCCTGTAAAGCAATAAGCACTGATGGATTATTCTGATATTATTCTTACTCCTCTTTCCTTGCAGCTTCCCAGAGACACCCAGGACCCCATGAGGTGGTGTTTTACAGCGAGACAGAGGATAGTCCGGGGGTGATGCTGTGGCGATACCCCGAACCCCGCGTCCTCACCTTTGTCCGGATAACCCCCGTCCCATTCAACACGACCGAAGATCCTGAGATCAGCACTGCCGACCTGGGCGACGTCCTGCAGGTAAAGACGATGTAGCTCTAACATTTCATGCAACTCCATTTTCATCTATCAGGATGTGTTGTGATTCGCTTGAGCCCTGCTGCAGGAAGAACCATAAAAAACCCATAAAATGAAAAGAAAATCCACACATACCTCGCTCTAGTTCCTGCTTAACATCACCTGCAATGAAAGAGAAATAAACTGTCTTGGAGCTGGGCTTTGTGCCATTATGATTCCCATGACATGACTCATGAGTACTCCCATACCCTCCATGTTATTGAATGACAGAGACCCCTGCTGTCCCTCCAAACATGTAATACACGGTCGGACAGCTGTGGAAGTCATCTCGTATGCTCTGGTGTGAATATCCAGGTGTCTCCAAACCCAGATGAGGTTATATTTTGGCAGAACATAGCAGCTACTGAGTCTGCAGGGCCTCAGCGGGGGACAGGACATCCCACTCTTTCCTCTATCACTTATCCCCTATCTTTCGAGGTTGTCATCTTTGAACAGGAGTGTTTTCCAATTATTTTCTCTGACATCCTGCTTTTATATTATCTTAATGCATTTCTTGGGTTACATTCTCTGACACTGTTGCATTTACGACATTCATTTTAAGTCTTTAAAGTATGCCTGTACTGCTCATGGTTACGACATTAATTGTGCTTTAGTTATTATTACTTATAAGCAAAAGAGGTGTAAATTCAGTTAAAAAATGGCCATAAATGCACCACACTGGATATTTTTATTATGTGAATTACAAGTAAACAAGCAGCAGTCAGTGAGTGAGATTGAGTGGAAAGTTTATGCAGCCATCAGCTTTGCACTGGCCAATAACGTGTCATCTTAGACTGGTGTCTGCTGCATGGGGTCAGTCACCAGTCCATCACGGCTCAGGAAATCAAACAGTACAACATTTCTGCATCATGTCGCCATGCCAGACTGACAGAGCAGTGACTTAGTACTCATACATACATGACAACAGCTACAACGTAAGCTACCTGACAGAACTGCTAGTATAACATGATCTTTTGAAATAGGGAGCAATGAAAATTCACTACAGGTAGCCTTTTAGTATGAAAACTAATCTAAACCTTCTGAAGTTCTATAATTTATGACACAACCATTTAATCTGCCCATTTAGGGGTACTTTTTCTCCGTTTGTGCACTTCCAGCAGACGTTTTCCATCTTCCCTTTATCTTCCTTTCCGTCAGATTCTTCCTCCGACTCCCAGAATAATTTTGCGTACACTGCAGATGTTTTTTTCAGTCTGTTTGTGTGTTTCGGCTCAGAAGGGGTAAGATATTAAAAGGTGCTGCAGATGTCTGACTTCCCACCGAGGCCTCACAGCTGTAAAGTCTGTAACAACCCAAACTTCTAAGCCTCATGCTGATTGGCTGCATATTAAGTTACAGTAGAAAATAGTGGGAGCTGGTGTGCGTAGGCGTGGACTCACTAAAGGAAGAAGCAGTAATAGACAGGAGTTAAGACTCGAAGAGGGCGGTTAATGGGGTTAGATTGACAGAAAGGAAGAGAGCACAAAGAGGGAGAGGTGTACAGTGATGGAGAGGGGGGAGGGTCCAAGAGAATGAAGATGGATGGTCACGGGGGAAGGGGGTGTCTTCAGCGATGCTTACAACAGCCTCTGTGTAAGAAGATCTGTGTGAAAACGCACCATCTCCCGTCCAGGGGAGGGAGGGGCTTTCACCAGCTGATGAAATGAGCGTTCAATGCAACAGCATGTCCAGTCTGACATGATATACATCAACCTGACAGGAACCTTCCAGAGCATCTCACACACAGACATGTGAAGACAAGGATACGTGAACGCCCAGATTTATGCCTCACATGGTTTAATAAATCAGCATCACACACTTGAACCATGTTGTTCTCAGCAAGAGATAAATGTATGACTTCACTTCTGCATCTTAAAGGTAGAATGTGTAACATATGCATTAAAATACAAACAACGTGGCTTGGTGTTTGGTGACCTGTGACTTCTGTTTTATAAAAGTTTAGTTTAGTTTAGTTTAAAGGGTGTCCATGAACCTTAAAAAGTTTTAAATATGATTGTCCTGAATTAAGGCATTATTATCTTTAAAAGTAATCCTTAAATCTGTCAGTTAAAAGTCTTTAAAAAATCCCACAGACACAATAAATGATATTTACTGTATTTTCTTTGGAAATCTGTATAAAGAATTAGTCAAATGTGTTGTGAATGAGTGGTGCAACCAACCATCATTCATGGGTGGAGAGGTTCAGGTATAAACTTAAACGGCTCCATCATCAGTAGTAGAAACATTAGTCATGGACAAATGGAAACGTAACTTAATGTCACTAGATTGAAACTTGGTTAAGACTGGTTCAAGGCAATGATTAGGTTTTAAATTTGATCAATGATGCCTTGAGAAATATCTCAAAAAGTAAGAAACTTGGCTTCTTCTGACCTGTAGATAGATAGAAACCTGCAGTAGATGAGATTAGATTAGATTAGATTAGATTAGATTAGATTAGATTAGATTAGTTAATATGTAAAGCACATTTATACCCACAGTTCCTGCGTAGGTCATAATAAATACAAAATGTCATTATAAAATTTTAGATGTAAACAGTTCATTTATATTTAAATTCCAACCTGATCCAACGCATGTAAGGATGGTGTTTTCTCCTTATTTTTGCATGAGATATCCAGATCACGTAATTTTCAGTTGGTATTACATATTATGTTAGCTAATGTTACTTAAGTCATTTCATTAGAATAAAATGATCATAATGTGAATAAACTTCAGTAAATAGAATCCTAATGAAACGTACAACCTACAGCGGTGGTGAAAACAACAACTCCCATGATACCTTTACGACTGCATCAAACCCCATGTTTTTTTTGTTTGTTTTTTTCTTGTATTGACTGTGAGACCCCTGGCGGTATGAATTACATACTGTGCATTTAACTCCATGTCTGTGTCTGCGTCTTATGAACATCTTCGGTTGTGTGTGAGTGTGTATTGCACAGCAGGAGATGTGGAACCTGTGGTTGATGAACATGTGGTTTCCACATCTTCCACTCCACTCCTCCTGTCATCTGGCATGGTCTCGTCTCTCCTGACAAGTCTGTTAAAAGGAATCAGGTGATGAGCCCTCCGTGGGGAAGTGCTGAAAAGAGGAGGCTCCAGGCACCCAACTGTTCCCGAAACCACTTCATGTGGGGACGAAGCTCAGAGGATGAGACAATATGTCTGAAGAGGAAAGCATTAGAATCTAAGGATTTAAATAGGTACCATATTTTTGACAGCTAGAACTATCTAAGCAGTTGTGCAGATAAATTTTAGCCTTTATTTTACAGAGAAGGTGGTAGAAATGACTCTGCCAGTGCACCATAGATCAGGAGCGAGTCCTCTGAGAGGGCTTTGGCCGGAGCCGGCTGCAGACATGCCTGCAACTGTAAACTTGGACCGTCATAGCAGTGGGCATAGTCACCGAGGTATTGTTGGGAACATTATGAAAACCATCAATTATAGAGTGTAAACTGTATGTTAAACTGGTTTCCATTGTTGAAAGCTTCTCTGATGCATTTTGTTAACGCTGCTAAAAACAGTATCGCGTATCATGGAATTTCTGAAAGAAGTGATTGTGCTGTAATTGGAAAACATTTGATCTGTGTGTTGATATGTTACACACTCGTGCTTACCTCATACATCCACGCCCGTTGTGTATGAGCAGAGGGCTTGAGTTTGTGTGGGGTACACGAACAAGAACCCTTGGTCGTGAGCCAACGTCATTTCGATTCCACATTTAATTGATTTCAGCCTTTGGCAAATAATTACTATTCAATCTTTGATGCAAAACTTAAAAGTCTTCATTAATTCATTTTTATTTCTCCCAAGGCCTGAGAGAAAGCCCAGCTACAGAGATCGGAAATGCAGCCCTACAAATTAAACTAATGGCTCAGCTTGTGTTCCAAAGGAATTTCATTTACTTCACATTTCAACTTTGCAAAGAGGCAGTCATAATTTCTCAGGCCTCTAAAATTACCATGTGGCCACGCGGAGATGGAGGCTGATAGATTTTGAGAAATGGAAAGTGAGAGGCGGAGGGAAAGAAAAAGAAATAAGGACAAAAGAGAGAGGGCCCCTTGCCATCCTGTCATTCCTCTCTCATTAAAGCAGTAACGTTTGTTTTTTGCCGTTTATGACTGTTTACCAGCAGGTGGAGGGTGAACGAATGCAGGACAAAAACAAGTGTGTTCTCCTCATACATGCTTCTTTTTCACCCCATCTCACTTTCCTCTCTAATTTTGTCACACTCCCCCCTCCACCTCCTCCTTTCCTTTGCTCCCTTCCTCCACCCAGCTGAATGGATGAAGGTGGTGGTGGTGGAGAGGGGGTTCTCGCTCTGAGCCATGCTGCTCTCTTGTCCCCAGAGCAGATCATATTAACATTTTATAAAATCAAGATTTCCTGCATTTAAATAGTTGTGGTTTCCCAACTGGTTCCAGTATCTCAGAAGGGGAATTCAACCCTCCTTCCATTACTCAAAGTCAAATTGCAGCCCGTGCTGTTTTTACATACAGTAGAAGGGGAGCGCAGATTGATACAGGAGGTGGTGGTGTTGGGGTGGGGGGACTAAAACATGACAGATCCTTGACAGAGCATCCACAGGTTCCCACCTGTAGAGGCTGAAGTGATGAAAGGATAGAAGGAGAGAGGAAGGTGACTCATTCTCACCTTCTCGCCGCCGTGTGGTCCAGTTCTGTGAATCATAAGCAGGTGTCCTTACGGCTCTTTTTCCATCCTTCTCGCTTGTCTTCCCCTCACTCCTGCCTCTCTGTGGGGTTCTGCAGCCTGAGAAACATGGAGTAAACACAGGAGCTATGATTCAACCTGACCCCAGCTCAGGGGAGAAGGAGGACATGTAGCATGTCAGAGTGCATCGTCAAACACTGTGTTCTCATGTACGTCCACACTCACCCAGGCTTGATAAATGTTCAAATTTGATCATCCACTTTTTGTTTGAAGTATCTGCCCAGTTCTTTCTAACTTTTTCAGACTAATGTCACTCCATCTGCTCCCCTGCTGTTGCTTTCGTGCATGGTACTGTGGGACGGGATGGCTGCACTTGCCATCATGGCCTGAGGCTGATATCGTAAAACCCTCCGTGCCCTGGGATGAACCGGACGACCTTCCGTCATAACCACCACTGCAGCTGGTTTGTTGTTAATACGACAAACTCGGGTCCACCATTAGCTTCTTTGTATTCATACGTTCGCTTTCACCAATTAATGAAAATATGCAGCCTTTTGTTCGGAGGTAGAATCGGAGGGGAGTCAGTAGGTTATTTCACATGAGAGCAACACATTGAACCAGAAAGAACGAGAGTGCATCGTAGCCAAGATAACTATTATTTTAGTGGGACAGCGCTCAAGCAGACCTGCATTAGTCACAGCTAATGCACTATAAAAATAAAATACTGTCCATGTGGTTAATTTGATCTGGAGTTTTTACACCTCATCCACCAAAACTCCAGTCCCCCTTAAAAAGTTTGGCATTACAGAGCAAAGAAAAAAAAAAAAGTGGAGCGCGAAGATCTCTGCATGGGCTTATTCCTGATTTTCCACACTGATTAATGTTAACGTATATTAGCCCACCTGAGACAGCATAGCAGGAGTCATTTTCAGAGCAATTTTCATTACATCTCCTGAGTAAACATTTGCTCAAGCCGATGTCAATTCAATTTGTCTGCTGGCTGATAAGAGGTAGCTAGCAGTGGAGCTTTTAGACACATAGGCATCAGTGAAATAACAGAAGACCTAATAGCGATGTTGATACTGTTAATAAAAGTAATGGCAGGCAAAGCTTTGGATGTCATGGCCGCAGCCTCAGATGTAGCTCAGGGAGTCTTCAGTTGCAGAGACATATCGGAACTTTCGCAGTGATCACACCTGTGTTGATAGTAGAAATTCTTCTATATACGGTGTGTTTAATTTAGTTTTCCTTCCATGAGAGAAATCCAAAAATGTAACTTTATGAAGGGCAGTAGGGCTGGTAGTACGTATTGGAGGTGGGTGACAAGAATGGGAATCCGGTCTGTGTCTACGTAATGCTGCCATCTGTCCTGGATGTACATTTATTTGTAAATAGATGTGAAGCTTTAAACTACTCAATGGAGCTCTCTAGGCTTTTGAATCACCTCCAAAATGGAACTTTAAGTTAAATTTGATGATAACCCGTCAGCTGTTATTTGGTCCTGCCAGGCCCGTTCTGATTTGTGATGGAGGAAAACACAGATTGGACCCATCCAGCCAAGGGAATGTCAGCTATTCAGGGATACAGGTTGTTTATCAGATAAGGTACACACACAATCAGGCAGCGGAAACTGACAGGGCGCAGGCTGTATTATGCACGCACATACACATGCACACCTGTGTATACACTTATTTATACAGGCATATTGGCTTTCATATGTGCAATTATACATGGTCTTTCTCTTGAACATATATACATTCTCCACTTGACATATACACAGGTGCCTTTTCCTCCCACAAACCAATGCCAGAGGTCCCAAGAAACATAGCTAAAAACTTTATTTAATCTGTTTTTTTCCTCTTTCCATCATTCTTTTTTTATCGATTTCATCTCCACTCTTCTCTAAGGCCAGGGCCAAGTCCAAGGGATGGGAACATGACGCACATTCAACCATGCAAATGTATTCCACTGTACCATATATGTACCTTAAATATTCTCCTCTGTATGCCGTCATGTGTATAGAATATCACAGGTGAAAAAAAAACACCCTCTGTGTTTTAGCAGCTCAGTTCTGGGAACTCTCTGTGGAGATTCAGTGAGTTTCCGCTCCAGTGGCTTAGTGTTGGGGTTGCGGGTGCACAACTCTGTCAGGTACAATTATGAGAAATTGATTCCAGGAAAACCTGTGTGGCATTTCATACATGATGTAAGCTATGGTTACCTCACCCGTTACTCTCTTGCAGTACATCGGCATCAGTACACATATTAATGCAAAAACACCTCCGCTTTACGTATTCACACACACCAACTTGTTGACAGTTCCCTGAGTTTGGTAATTGTCTGGGGAGCAGCAAACCTCTGGTAAACAACTGGATTGTCACACACATGTGCATGAACAAATGCACTCGTTCACCAGTGTACTCCACACACACACTTAGACATAAGATGCATTACTGCCTGGCATCCTTCAGGTGTGCTGCTCAGAGCTCCCTGCCACTACTGATCCATCAGTAGCAGAGTTGTGCAGGTGGTCAGTGGAACCTGAGAAGCTGCTTTAGTTCACACAGGAGCACCAGACACATTTATGCTAATTTTGGCACAATGTGAGAGGAATGACTGGAGCCCTACCAGTCATCACATAATGTGAGAACACTCACACAACATGATTATAATTCAGTGTGAGAAATGGCTCTAGGACTAATGACCATCTTGTAGTGTACAGTTGCCTAGTGTGTAGTTATGCTGCGGTCATACAGCGTTGTCATGGCAATGACTTGTCGTCTTGCTGCGTTGGTGGTCTGTGGTCAAAGTGTTGCAGTTTTTTCCGACTAGACAAGAAATTAAAGATTGGTTTGTCTGAAATGAGTAAAAATCAAGGTTGTAATGCAGACACCATAAAAATATCACTTGCTCATTCCTTCTCCAGGGCAGGGATTCCCCTCGTCTTGAAAGGGTCATTAAAGTATCACACCACTTGATGACTAGCAGACCACTGCAGCTGCTTAATACTTTATGTGTAACTTGGGGATCGCAGGACTAAAGGAGTACCTGTTGTGCAATAACGAAGCCTTACAGTAATTGGGTGGTGAGTAATCCGGGTTACAATGGTCTGTTTGTTCGGTCTGAAGTTCCAGTGATGGTCAAGCGAGGGATACAATAGTAAGATATCCACTAGTGTCTGTCTGACAAGGAGATGTGTGGGAGACGTGGATGAGTAGTCGCAGAGGCTCTGCATGAGCCTACCAGACAGCCAAAAGACAAGATGGAAATAGGTTGTCAAGTACAAGGGCGTTGGGATAGAAAGAACCACACGCGCTATCATTTTACAGCAGATCTTAGCGTTCAAACATTTGATAACTGAGGCGAATGTCAGTGAACATCACCTGGCAGACGTCATCAACCCTGTTGAACATTATAACATTCAGAAAATGTGATGATGAAAAAATGAAGTCTGATATTTAGGGTCTGTAACATTTTTTCTTCTTGGACTGAGGCAACCCCACACTCAGCTGAGATGGATATAATTTTATTAGGAATTTTTTAGCAATCCCACATATGCGTGTTTGACCTGCAGAGTTTAAAGATGTTATAAATCCATCTGTTAGCGAGTGGTTGACTCGACCTGATGAAAGATTTTTGCACCAATCACAACACTGCTTCAAAAACAGTTTAAATAATGTGAATTAGGAGCTCATTTTGCACATATATATTTTCAAAATGACAAGTTTCAACTGTCAGTGGACGAAGGAGTTTGCAGTTAAGCCCAAGTGACAGGTGTCATTATGGATTCTGCATGTTGTACAGAAGTCTGTTCACACTGGTGTGGCATGATTCAACAAGACAGTGACAATATTTAGCAATAATAGGTATTTCAGCCCAAAAAACAACACTTTTTATTTGAAGTCACTTTACAAAAATTGTAGTCCTTGGACAAATGTGGTGTTCCACTGCTGAAGGAGCCTGTTTATGTGACCATAAAAATCTCATACCTGAAGTAATCAGATAATTTGATTAATTGGATCTGTCACATTTACATGCATTTAAGAAAAGAGATAAGTGAAAACCCCTGGTTTAGACATTTCAGTCCATTTTCAGATTTCTTACATAGAACATACATAATGACCGTAGACTCAAACTTCCTGTTCTGCCTTCATATCCGTTTTCTGCAATTTCACTTTTTTTGTGTTTGCACATGCACAGATGTAAAAGAATGAAATACATCAGATTAGCACATATACATGCACAAAGATTTAGGAATATTAGGGAGAAATCCAAGTCTGTTAATCCAATTTCTTATAACCAGATTACTGATAAAACATATCAGATTATGCCGTTTAAAATAATCTGATAACTCTAGGAATCAGATAATAATCATAATATTAGTGTGAATGTAAACGGGCTCATTGTAATAATAATAATGGATTAGATTTTTATAGCGCTTTTCAAGTCACCCAAAGCACTTTACATTATCAATCCACTATTCATTCACTCTCACATTCTCCCTCTGGTGGTGGTAAACTACATCTGTATCCACAGCTGCCCTGGGGCAGACTGGCAGAAGCGTGGCTGCCATTTCGTGTCTGCGGCCCCTCTGACCACCACCAAACAATCATACACATTCATACAGCAATGTGAGTGGCACTGGAGGCAAGGAGGGTGAAGTGACTTGCCCAAGGACACAATGGCTGACTTGGAGAGAGTAAAGTCATCGTTGATCAGTTCAGATCTGATGAAGACTCATGGATGAGAGATGAAACATATTTAAGAACAAAACCAGTCCAGTTGAATCCAAATTAACTAAGGATGAATGTGACATAAGCCTCTGCTGTCGTCGTCTTCTCTTCCAGGTGCCATGCAGCCTTGAGTACTGGGATGAGCTCCAGCAGGCCTTTGTTCCATACAGGGAGTTCAGCCTATCAGAGAGCAGCGCCTGCCAGCTGCAGTTGCCCAGCCTGAGCCTCACCGACCAGCAGAAGGAGCTGGTGGCCTCAGACCTGTGGAGGATAGTCCTCAATAACAACGGAGAGGGAGGAGATGAGCAGAGGTGAGCGTGGTCTCTGTGTTATATCTCGGACTAATTATGCTTTTAGGCGTGTGTATGTGCTGTGTGTAGCATGGATGCCTACAACATGGATGTGTGTATGTGGACCAACAGTACAAGTGCCGTCTGCTGTGAGAGAAAACAGAGAGAGAGCGCACCCAGGCCGACGAGCACAAAGAGCGAGCAATGTGTCCCTCGCCCCACATCTGGTGTGCAGGAGCGGGGAGCGGGCTTGGAAGGCGTTCAGATCGGCCTAATGAGATTTCCCAGCACACCAAGTGCCTGTCAGGGCCCATCCGGATTCCTTCCTGCTTACCTTGAGTGTATCTAATCGAGGGGAAGCTAGAGGAGTAAAACCCCCTTTGGGTTGCCTCATACGTTCCTAGGCCCGGCCCGGCCTGGCCTGGGTTGGGCTGGGTTGAGCTGGGATGGGATGGGTTGGACTGGGCCTGCCAAGCACTGTAACACCTCAAAGAGCCTGCGTTTACTCCCCTCATCTCAGTACTTCTGCTTCCACTCGTCATTTCTCTCATGTCTCATCCAGCATCCCTTTACATCTTCCACTCTGTTCCCATTTTTCATTTCTTTGACTTTTTCTCACCCGCCCCCCCAACTCTTAATTTTCTCTCTCTTCTTCTCTTTTTCTCTCCACAATTGTAACTTCCTTCGGGATTTAGGGAACTTTTAGTGGATGAGAATTGCCAAGCCCACATTCTGTGTGGCTTAGAGAACTCCAGAGGAGCAAGAAGGGAGGAATAAGAAAACATGTAGGAGAAGAAGCAGGGAAAAAACTCTGCAGTACCAGATACAGTGTGAAGCAAAATATACATCTGCATTTCATTACAATCATACTCCAAACACTACATTTCCTTTATGTTTAAATTATTTGTCTTTTTTGATCAAAATTGATTCCCCTTTCCTTACTGACTCGTTTCATCTCCCTTACTTTAGTTTCCACCAGAAAAATAACTTGGCCGCCCTGCCAACTGGAAGTAATGAAAATTGTCAACATATGATGCTTATCTTTTTAAGGAGCGCTCTGCTGCACCAGCGTTTTTCAGGTCTTGAGCGTTTCCTGCTGGAGTTTTTATGGTGGATCATGGTAGCAGCAAATTACAGAGCAAATGGTCATTCACTTCAATTACCTTCCATTCAACATCATCAACCATGACATGCAATTAATGTCCATGGAGAGGTTCTCCGGGAAACTGCGGGAGTAATAGTGTACCTAAAACTCACAGCCTCGGACAGCGAGGAGGCCCTCATTATGTTATTGTCTCATTTCATTCCGTTTTTTCTTAACAAATGCAGCATTTGTCTTATTCTAGTTTTCTGACAAGGATGTCACAGTTTGAAAACCACTGGATAAAACACAAGAGCAATCAGCTACAAATAAGAATCAGACTATTTTAATTAAGGGAGGAGATTTTTTGTGGTTTTTATTCCACAGCTGTGCCTTTGCATTTGACATGAGAAAAGATGAATTAATAGAGAATCAAATAGGTGTTTACTAGTTTTTCAATCAGCGTTGTCAATGCTTAATCACAGTTGTATATTTTATATTTTTTCCTTATTGTTTTCATATGAAATGTCAAAACGCCTTCAGTTTGTTATTGTCCTTGATTGCTTTGCAGTTTTGTTTTCAGCGTCGCAGGCAAAAACACATCATCGCACATCACATCATCTGTAAATATTTGTTTTGCACTACACGTTATTTCTTTCTCGCTGCAGTTCCGATAGTGACTGTGGATCGGTGCTGCCGTGCGATCAGCTGGTGTCTCCCATGGCGTTGGCCGCCTGCACCCGGGTGGACTCATGCTTTGCTCCGTGGTTTGTCCCGTCGCTGGGCGTGTCCCTGAAACTGGCTCAGATGGAAGTTCACCTGTGCCATCACCTGGAACAGCTGGGCACCGGTAAAACACAGAGTCACAGAGGAATGACTTTAAAGATGCAATGTGTTGGACAAATTGTATGTTTTGGACCACTTTCTACTGATATAATAGATCTCACACATATGCAGCAGACACTCAAACTACAGTCATTGCTTTTCATAATATAAGCCGAGATCTGGAATTAAAATAGATGAAGTGGCAAGTGTATCATATTTAAGTAAATATACTAATGGGTAAATGAATAACCACCACCCCCACTCTAACTGAATAATGCAAAACTCAGCCTACCTCAGAGCAATAATCACAACCCATGCACCTTGTTTTTAATTGTACCTTATA
>JAQQZY010000009.1:33567610-33579433 GCA_030068375.1 Ostorhinchus rueppellii | reverse complement strand
TTTGGGCGCCCCCCCCCCCCCCCCCCCCCCTTTGCCGCCTTCACTCTGTCTTCTGTCTCAGAATGGAAACCCAGAGGCTGAGGAACTTGTATACAGCCACTACGTGATCTGTAACGACACCCACGAGACTCTGCGTTTTGGCCAGGTGGACACAGACGAGAATGTGCTGCTGGCGAGTCTGCACAGCCACCAGTACAGCTGGAGATCGCACAAGTCCCCACAGGTATCGCACACACTCGGCATCCTCTGGAGACTCAGAGTAGAGGCTGCACAGCATCTGTTGCCCCTCAGTTTTGTGGTTTTGGAGTTCTGAGTAAAAACACTCACATATGCATGTTCATACACACATTTAGCACTTTGACATGCAGTGTATGCAGCAGACATGAACACACATACATGTACTTGGAAAACTGTTACATCTTTGTATTAGGGTGTTTGTAATAAGTATTAGTTGGTAGGTAATAAGGCTCTTATGAGATGCTGTTATTGTACCAGTAAGACTAAACATAGAGGAGCCAGTTGAGGTTGTCCATGCAACTGGTTTGTTGATGTCTTAGCTGGTGTGGGAACAGGAACACCTCCGTTTCCTTCTGGAAGAGCAGAAGACGGAGGCCTGGGAGTGGGATTCGCTGTTACGGCTGCTGCCCTTCAGCCTTGGATCAATGAAAGATAATGTACTTATTAACTTAATGAGGTTAAATCATGTTATGATTGAGTTATTAACATATTGTTAACCTCAGCACAATTGCCTAAGTCATATTTTTGGCCGAATTGTGATATCTGTGTAGTTTTACTCTCCTAGTACGGCTGAGTCATTCCTCATCATTGGCTATGACCTGAGAAAAACATGACAGGCAATTACACTATGAAGCAAAAAATATATATCATTTTATTAAGTCATTATACACTGTTACCCGTAAAGTTGGAATAGAACATTTTTACCTCTTCTCACTGAAGAATTGTGATAATGTGATTTATTATTGACAAATAAAGTGTCAGTGGGACTCAGTATGGAATCATTGCCCCCATTTAACGGTAATTACTGATGTGTATTAACAAGAATAAAAACAGGAATGTGTCTGAAAACAAAATTATTCCAACTTTATGAGCAATAGTGTACATTAACAGGAATCTTAGGCAGGGATTTATGAGGGCTATACTACTTATTAACTAAAACTTATTAGAAATGACCTGTACAATATATATATATATATACACATGTTTACATAGGGTGATAACAGTAGAACAAGGCATCAGTGTTTAAAACAGACATTACCTGTACCGACGTGCACATGCATATACACTCTTGGGTTTTATACTTGGATACACACATCTTGTACATATTTACAGGTCTGCACTTATTGGAACTTGAACAAACAAATAGTGTGTATTCATGCACAAATGTACACACATGTATACTATGAACACACTGCCGCTATCAGTGTGCGTCTGTCAGCGCTCTCAGACAGTGCCCTGACAGCATTGTTAAAGAAGATTGATTATATTTAACCCTTTGTGGTTTTGAGGTTGAGCGGAGGGTGGGCTGGCGATCTGTGGCATCTGTGTGTGTTTGGTACGCACATGTTTCAGGACCCCCACGTGTTTCATGGTGAGTGTGAGAAAGTCAAGCTTGAGAAAAGACATGGCCATAATTGCTCGCAGTAAGTCAGTAAGTCAAGTTGTATTAATCATCGACCATGGTTAATCTTTGCTCTTACCTCACTCTTATTAAAACACACACACACACACACACTTGGAGAGTGGCAATCTGGCATATCAGTACGGCAAATACCACATCTCATTTTAGCAGTGAGCCAAAATGACCTCTGTATTTTCAGGGATGTTTTGGAAGAAAAATAGTCCGAATGGGCCAAATGTCTTCATAGATGAAGAATGTGATTCCAAGATGGTTCTGTCATGTGTTATTCCATCATGTGTTTGTGGTATATGAAATATGTGTTCTTAAGATGAATATGATTTGTGAAACTAGATAAATAAGAAATAGTGCAACTTTGCCAAATTCACTCCGTTTACTTATTGAGCTTGATGATAAAATGCCTGCCAATATGTCCGCCTCAGCAAATTGTAGCACACACCTAATTACATTCAGGGTTATAAAAATAGTGACACTGATAAGAGACGGGCTTGTGTTTCTTAAATGGTTGCTTGTTCCTGCACAGTGTGTTTTTATTGCTCCTACAAATCAGTCTCCAGATTGAGTCTTAAGTGATTGTGCTGTTTTGCTTGAGTCCCATGATGCTTTGGAGTGTCTAACACAACTCTGATCACCATCAGCCATCATTCCCTAGATGCCCATTCTGCTTAGAAATCTTAGTTTGTCCTTATTGTTCTGTATTCCATGCAAAACATTGTCCATTCAGACACTTGTGGTAATTATTTGAAAAAGCAATGAACTTAAAAAATCCCAACCGACTCATTTTCCTCTCTACATCCCCCGACTTCTCCCATTTTCTTAATTTTCTTGTACTTTTATGTCAGTCAGAGTCATTATATTTAATGAGAAAACTAACAATGAAAAAAGTTATTTCATCAACTGAAATAAAAATTAAAGTTTTCCATAAACATCACATCACAACTGAATAAAACTACAATGAACAAGGCAACACAAACTGAAACAAAGTCGAATTGTTATTGTTTTCAACCTCAATTTGCTTTGTGGCTTTGCACAATACGAGACTTTTAATAAACAATGGTTTCATAAATCACATTTGATCTCCTGGGTTGTTTCACCGTAACATTTCCAGCCCCTATAAAGACTTTCCTCACAATACTGAAAAACAAACAATAAACTGAACTAAAACGACTCAATTCCTCGTAGAAAAATAAATGTAGCGGTACTTATGCGCTCATTTAACTGAACTAAAACCTGAAGTAACAGAGTGAATAAAAGCCAGTATTTAATAACTGTACAAAACACTTCTCTTCCTTGTTCTTCTCTAGTTTTCTAGTTTATTTGTACTTCACATCTTTCTCATCTCTTCCTAAATTTCAGCTGCTCCTAAATTTTGCTCTTTTTTTTTGTTTCATGTTTTCCATCAAAACAATTGTATGAGCAATATTATCTAAACTCTATGTAAATAATATTGTTCATACGATTGCTTTTGTAAATGTGATTGTGTGTGAGGAACTGAAAAAGTGTATGTTAATGGTTTGTATAATGGTTTGTTTTGTGTTATTAGAAATATATATAGAAACAAAAGTGTGTTAACAAAGCAAAGGAAGCAGAATTAATTTAACTTAGTTTGTAAAATGGGGGTGGAGTCTATAAGTTATACTTGTTCCTACTCCTTTTCGAGTGCAGAAAACTTTATTTGTTTGATCATGTCGTATAATTCTGTGTTGTTTGATTCTCTGTGCTCGAAATAACACTACACTAACTGACAAACTAACTAAATCAGCTTATATTTTACTTTTTTTTAACTTTTATATAGGATCTAATAATCCGCTGAACTACATTTTATGCCAAATCCTCTAGACAGTTCTGGTCTATTATCGATGGATAGAATATCACACAGAATATTACTGTATATATTATATAATAGTATTACATAGTATATTACTTTATATTATATAAGAATATTATTTTATAATATTAGATAGAATATTACACAAAATATTACTTTCTTTGTTGATATTTGTTGATGTTTGATTGTTTTTTTGTTTTTTTTAGTTTTCTTCTTTGTTTGTTTTTTTGTTTTCGCTTCTAAAAATTATAAGGACATTCTATATTAACGTAATTATCAAAGATTATGTGTCACATGTTATTGTTGTTGTTATTGGTATTAAATTAGTTATTATTACTATTATTATTATTATTATTATTATTATTATTATTATTATTATTACAAGGTAATAATTGCTGTTATTTACGTAGAAACCATGAGGAATACAGATTGGGAGTAGGAGTATATAAGTTTATACTTCTTCCTACTCCTTTTCGAGCATGTGTCACTTTATTTATTTGCTAGTTGTATTATTACAACTTACATTGTTGTACGTGACATTGTTTACCATCAACCTTGTAAGTATCACTATTGATATCTGGTTGATGGGTCTTTTGTTTTACTTTCTTTGTCTACATGTTCGAAATAAAATACGAAATGAAATGAAATCTCTCCTCGATAAAGACATTTCTATCTTGTCATCTTTCTAAAGCAAAGCCAGGAACCAGACTGAAGCTTGTAAACATGTTCACATCGACTTATTTCCATCCTTTTATTCTCATTCCTTCCCTATTCCCTTGTCTACGCACATCAGTAAACACTTTCCTGCTTGGGACCCACAGCGCAATTAGTTCAGTCATACGAGGGCTATGCTAATGTTACGCGTATAGTATTCTGTGTCTTTTCTTGGACATGGACTGTAGGGACCCACCAGATCCAGGCCAAAACACATGTCAGGCCACACACCCTAAGCTGTAGTTTAGAAAACATAGCAGTGCAGTATTCCCCAGACACGTGTTGGGTCCAGGTCTCTCTTTCTTCCTGATGCTCACCTCCATCAGCTCAATGACATCAGCAGACCTGGACAGTCTCCGGCCTCCACGCTCTTTTGGGGTCTCACTTGGACATTTGTGCCTTTCTCTCAAGACTCTCCAACAATATCAAAAGGCTTCCCAGCGCTGTCCTTGTCCCTTTCATAATCCCCCAAACACACAGCCCTGATCTGGGTGTTTATGAGCACACTGGCTGACATCATTAGCCTCGTTTGGCTGGGCCTGCCACTGGCCTCCACCTGCCTCTCCTGCTCTGCCTTGGACTCCGGCTCGAAGGCAACTGTGTCCTTTTAATCTGTGTCACACCCCAGTAAGTGCTGTCCTCTCATATGGGATCAGGGACTTGGATTAGCTCCATCGGCCTTGCTCTGAATCGGGACCCGGGGGTTGTGCTGTGTTCTTTGGGTGCACCGGCCTCTTTTTTTTTTTTTTTTTTTTTTTTTTTTTTCATTCATTCGTTTCTCTTTTCGAGACTGGAACTAAAACTAGTAGATGGAAAAATTAACTGAAACATAAAAGCAGCAGTTTTCTGTAGACAAAATAAAAACAACAATGAAGCAAAATCAGATTTATTTTCGTATTTCTCCAATCTTGATCGTGTATTAGAATGAAATGGGTGCCTTTTATAGGACCGGTGGCTTTAGATTAGAGACTTTATTGATCTCACAATGGGAGAAATTCAATAGTCAAAGCAGCAGTGGAAGAAATAATGTGTATGCATAAAGATTGTGCAAAAGACAAACACTATAAAATAGTAATAGTAGTTGTAATAAGTAATAAAACTCTTGAAAACAGTTAATGGCTATTCTTTCATTTTACTTTGCGGATCAAAAGTTTCCTTCTAATACTTGAAAAACTAATATCGGAACCAACAGAAATGACATTTTTACTATCACTGTGCTTGTGTAAAAAAAAACAAACAAAAAAAAATCAAATGCTTAAGACTTGGTTAGTCATATATTTTATCCATTATAAAACATAACTATAACATAAAATAAAAATATTTTAAAGAACAAAAAAAATAAATATATCAGCTGTTATTAATGCCTGTCTACACTAATACATGTATTTTTAGAACAGATATTTTCCTCTCTATTTGGGCCACTCTTCCACATGTAAAGAGTGTTTTACATCATAAAAACTGCGATTATTCAACTTGTAGATCTTCTAAACTCCGGTTTGTGTGTGTACATGTGTTCAAGGAAAATACACAGACTCCTAAACGATGGTTCCTCATCCCATTTTCCTCATGTCTATTATTTCTTCGTGCATTGAATCTGCATCAAACCCAGGTCTATGAATCGGTTTATGACCTGCAGTAGGTTGACGTCAGCACCGATACCTTATAAAGACGGACTGGACCGGTGATGCAGACAAACCCACAGTGTGTAAGAACACTTAAGCTAGTGCACGATAACAGCTGATGCTGTTGTTGCTGCTTCACTTTCATGGCAGATTAAAGCCTGTTACATCCAGTATTATACACAGTGTCCACAGGTTGGACAGCACATACTGTATATTATGGTTTGTCCAAGAGTTTGGACCTGTTTGGGTTTTGGGTTTGTGTTGGAGGAAAATATCTGTTTACAAAAGTACCTGTGTTGGGTCAGTTGTAGAAAACATTAGACTTGTGGAACACATGACTTTCACCCTGCGGCTGCAGGAGGAGCTGGGAATAAGACGGTGGAGAAAATGAACAGACTTTACGAACACTGACAAAAAACCAGCTGAAGTTAAATACAGTACATGTTCATCTTATAATGGTAATCCTCAGATCTCAACTTTTTGTTCTTCTGTAAAAAAATAATAAAACTACACCAATATATCCATCAAGTTCATTATGTCTACTTAGTAAATGTGTTTTTTTAATTTCTTTTTTTCAGACAAGTTTAAAACATCTCCTTTTAAACTTGTCTGAAAAACAATCCCAAAACTACCCCATTTGGAGACAAAATGGTACATTCTGATATGCTTTTATTGATCTTATTATGTGCGCAAAAGTAGAAGTTGATGAAGCACAAGGTAAATTTCATACCTAAAAGCTCCAGTAAACAGTAATAGACTCCTGTAATGGATAGAAGTTGTATTTTCCAGACGGTTTTTATTGGAAGTGGAAAATAATCCATTTGGCACAGTTTGTGCCAAATAGAATGTCTGCCTGGTTTTATCCTTACTAAAACCTGTTTGGAGGCTTTACCCTTTGCTCTAATTCTATCACCTTTTGTACATTTGTTGTCAAGGAGTTGCTGAAAGTGATCAATGTCATCTCTCTTCATGGAATCATTGTTAGGAGGGTGTTATCCCCTGTCAAATAAGGAAAAGGCACAGGCGAGGACAAAAAAAAAAATTTAATTTCTCTTTTAGTTTATTCCAGTTTACTCTGGCTTAGTAATACATACAATATTTTAGACAATGGAAATATATTCTGTGAGGTCTCTAGATGTCTATAGACACCAAGAACATCAATATGAACCTTCTGATTGTGGAGTAATTCTTCATTTACTTTGGGTTTGTATTTATAGGCGTTTTTTCCCCTGAAAATATGGTCATGGTGGAACAGGTTAAAATGCTTAAAAATAAAGAGTGTAAAAAAAAAAAAAGAAGTATCTGTGTTAGTGTAGACAGGACATAAAAAGCACTTCAATGCAAAAAAATGAATTTAAAAAAGTAGCACTAGGGTGGGGCACGAAACTAGAAGTATAACTAAAGTTACTCATGCACCCTTAAAGTAAAACTAAATTGAAATGATTATTGTTTTTATGTCTCCATTTAGTCTGATTGTTGCATATTTTGCTTGTCTTTACTGTGTCTTAGCTGTGTCTTGTACAGTTTTACCAACTCCTGTTAAGATTGTCACTGTCAGGAGTTTATCTTGGCGTCCTAACTTCATCCAGCGCGCACACACAGACTGATGTACAACTTTCCCGCTTCTGTCGTTAATGGTCAATCTCATTTTGTCCTCATGGCTGTGGTATGATGTGTGCGTCCCAGCTGACCTGTCCTCTCAGCACAAACACACACAGTCCAGAGCTACTAATTTGCTGTTGTAAAGTAATCTGTCCCCCCTTTCTCTTTCTGGCTCCCCTGAGAACCCACTGGACATGAGATCATCTTGAAAAATCGCTGGGAGAGAGTGAAAACGGTGGGGGTGAGGATGTAGAGACGAGGGTAGAGTGGACAGGGGGAAAACTTGTAAAATGAACAAGGAGGGTTTGCGAGGAGTTGTCGAGGTGGATACTGCGCAGGCCTGCGTGAGGAAAAAACGGGAGGACATGGAAAAAGGGAAGCCAGGGCAAAGGATGAGCCGTGTTCTTAGCACTCACAGATTGGCTTCGAGAGCTCCACAGTGGCAGCTCGGCCAAAAATGTGTCCGTCCCTCCCACTTTCACAGACTCTGTTCATTATTCACACACATCCCATTACGGAAGCGCAGATGAGCAGATTTGCCAACTGGGCTTTACTGTGGTCCTGTAAATGCTCTTAATATGGTATCGCCACTGCATTAAGTGTGAGCGGAAGAGAAAGACCTTCCTAAATGAACAGGCCCGCTGTTGTTTCAGCTTGAACTCAAACAGGGAGGTATATTTAAAATCCTGCAATGTCCCGTGTGCGCGGCTTTGTGGGAAAGCGCTTAATGTGTGTGATCCTGAGCAGCCGGACCAGCGTACACTTCCCGAGATGTTGACATACCTCTGAATATCTGTCACTTGTCTCCGAAGAACGCCCCAGCAGAGTGTTTTCGCAGTGAAACACGAACCCCGGCTCAAGTCACACTCCCTCTCACTGCTCCTCTGTTTCTCCCCGTCTCCCCTCCGCCTCCCCCGCTTCTGCCGTCAATCAGAGGCAAAAGGTGCGTTAAAAGGGTCGATTGAGGCAGTCACGTCCTCAGAACCCGCTGTCATCTAACCCTCCGTCGAATGCGTACCCACACATGCACACTGTGATAAAATGTTTCCTAAGGCCTGGAGTCTGTCAGAGCTCGCAGTGCAGTTTATTTCTTTCAAGTTGAGCATGCCTTCACACCCCTGCGTTCACCAGCCAAGGTAAGGAAGGCTGCAAACACAAGAAATACCTTCATTTTGTGCTTCGCTCCTTTAAATATAACTTTACTAGAATGAAAAGTTTGGTGATAGATGAATTGATACATCCTTTAAAAGCACCAGAATGATCATGAGTGTAACTACGCACTCTATAATTACACACACAAACACACTCACTGTCTCCACCCTGCTGTTTTTCAGGGCTCTGGCGTGTGGTGTGGTGTGGATGGTTGAAATATCTGGCTGCTCGGTACAGGATGCAGCCAGGCTGATGGAAATCCCTGTGGTTACTGTGGTTAGCAGGGCGAGGGGCGTAAAAAGCCCCCCAGATTTGAGAAGGACTTTTTAAGTGCCTACAAGGAATATTCACAATTTGTATAAATTGTAATTTAGCCGAGCTGCAGGCCTCGGCGGCACAGCGCTGCTTCTCTGTTTCTGGATGTGTATCTGTACGTGTTGGGGTGTGTGTGGTATGACTCCGTATGAGTGTGTGGTTCCCAGGGGTAATGTGCTGGAGATAGCAGCCCAGAACTATTAGTGTGTGGTTAGATTGGCCGTGTTGTTGGAAGCAGGCATGACAGGGAGGCATTGGATTGACTGTGTGTGTGAAAGGAGAAAAAGAGAGTATTTTTGCTTGTTTGTGTGTGTAACAGTTTTTGTCCTGTGTCCATGTTTATGCGGTTGTGTGAGAAGACTCCTTATAGCCTGTGAGTGTGTGTTCTGCTTATGTGGCGCAGGCACTTCACTGTGTCGACTTAATATCCAGAGCAGTTCAATTTTTACAGCTCATTATTCAAAATAAGTATATTTAGACCTAAAAATGACGTCTGTTTCTCCATTCTGAACCATTGTTTAAGAAACTCTGCCCTCCAGTGCAGTGTTGTGTTTGTGCTGTTCATCTCAGATTGTGGCTTAAACTGTAGTCAATTAGGTTGACCCTTTGGGAGACATTAGCCACAGTGAGGTTAACCCACGCATTGACTGATCAGCGAGTGGGAGCGAAAGAAGCTGATGAAAAAGACTTTGATCCCTGGAGAAAACCTACACTTTCCTGCCGGTTATTCTCAGAAATGGGTTGGGTCCAATAGGCAGTGTGTTATTTTTTATTCTAAACTGATACGTAAGCAGAGGTTAAACATTGGCTACTCACTGAATACTACATTTTTGGTGACCGTTTGTGTCGAAGTTCACTGTAGTGAAGAGTAAAACCAACCACTCAGGCTTGAAATTCATCCCCCAGCGGGCCGTTATTAAAGTTCATCAGTATATGACAGTAAAGGCATTCATCCTGTACCATCACACCGTTGTCCTGTCCAGGCACGTCTCCTGAAACAAAGAATAAAAGAAAAATCATAGCCGTTATTAATGCAGTGACGTAACATTTAGCTCCTATGGCAACAACATACAAATTGTGTGTGAGTCAGCTGGTCAGAAGCTAAGTCAGCCCCTGGAGAGAAAGGATTAATATCATCATGGCAGAAAAACACAATAGTCATCGTTAGGCGAGGTTACAGTCTCATTCAGCTATGCACGATTCACATTCCTGGGCCAGATTTTCATGGTAAATGACCAGTGAGAAGGATTTGGCATTCTTAGTCAGCGCAACAGAAAAAAAGTGCACCAGGAAATCAAAAAAAGGCGATGGAGAGGGAAATGAAAACTCTGTCAAACATTATTTTGTTTGACTGCCTGATCATTTTAACTTCTCTAAATGGAGATGAGTCCCAGATGACACCAACCCACTCATCCAGTGTGTTAATATTTAACAACATTTATGAATTTGAAACGTGTATATTCACATATTTTGGTGTTTTAAAGCATTAGTTATGCATGAAGTTTTTACTCTTTTAATACTAGTAGTACTAACACCACACTGGGCAAATACTCCATTGCAAGTAAAACTTTAAAATACATCAGTATTACCAGCATAATGTGTCAGAAGACTTTATTAATCCCATGGGGAAATTACTGTATTTTAATATGTACTTTAAGTCATTCATGCATGATTTAGAGAGAACCTTTATCAAGATTTTTTTGAATCAAGAGTGTTTGTATTCCTCTTTCAGCAAAAAAAAAAAAAAAACGTGATAAATTTTTAAATTAACCTGTTTTTCATTCATTCAGATGGACTCAGATGGACACTATGCATTTAACTTTTGAAGAAAAAAAACATGTACTTACTGATATGCTGTATGAAAACTATGAAATACATCCATTTTTAATGATGTTTGACATTTTCTCACATTTTAACACATTCTAATACGAGTCATTACTCATTTCATGGAGATAATATGCAAAAAAACCCCAATCTAATAACAATCAGCATTTAATTTACACTCAAACATGTTACTGCAGATCAGGTTTATCAAGAACAGTAAAGTTATTGTAATGGTATAAATGTCAGTATATTATGGGATGGTGCATAAGTGTCCACTGTGTTCGCTGATATGGACCTAAAACAACATCAATGAATATATAAGAGAACAGCTGAAGAATAACTGTCCACTGTAGTGACCACCATGCATGAAAGGGTTAAGTATGAAAATTAAATGTATTCATTATGCAGTAAAATGGTCCCTGGGAGGGTTTTTTTAATGATGTTTTGGATTTATTTTACTGCTGTAGATGATGTAGGTGGTGCCTTAATATACAAGACTGCATCATATTTTCATATCATATCACATTTTGAAGAGGTCAGGAAGTGTGCAGTAAAAATAATATTTCGCAGATGTGTATGAAACATTGACGGCAGTAGTTTGATTACACTGCAGTTGAAGAGTAAATATTGTGATTTACAGAACCGTGCACAAGTCTTTGGCCATCTTTAGTTTTGTTGTTTTTCAGGGTTGAAATGAGCGCACATATTTATTTCTCCTTCTCTTCAGATACATGAACATACAGGAAACAGGGAGGTCACACTACATTTTACTGCTTTGGTTTATAGAAGCAGTTTTTTCCTTGAAACTTGAGTTTTTCCTGCTGCACATACTTCACATACACTACCTGGCCAAAAAAAAGTCACACATGCAATATCTGCACCACCTTTGGTTTGGATTCCAGGAGACGTTCACTGTGACAACTTTTCTGCCACATGATGCTTCTGCAGTGTCACAATAAGGTTCATAGTATTTTTTTCATCCATAGTTGCATTAATTTCTAATTATTGATGATGTAGAATCAGGCTGGTGCATCCAGTCTCCATCCCATCCTGAATTAGAGTCTGGACTTTCTGTTTAATCCATGTGTGGAAATGAAGTCTGATTGTCC
>JAQQZY010000009.1:33552507-33563859 GCA_030068375.1 Ostorhinchus rueppellii | reverse complement strand
CATCTTCTACAACATTGATTCACCAGTAAAACCCATGGAGTTGGATCAGTGACAGTGGATGGACACACTTGGTTTATATTCAGTTCATGACAGATTGGATTGAAAAAGACACTTTTTCTTCAGTTTTCTCCGTTTTTGATATAAGTCTCAACTTTAATGGACATCTACATGATCAGTGAAGTAAATGTAGGAAAATGCATGATTTTCACTGAAAAAACACAAAATACAGAAGATAATATTATATATAATGGTGATAAATTGCTTAAAGAAGGAGAAAAATTAATTTGGGAACAGACTGGGTCTTTATGGGTTATATGTCGTAAGGTTGCAGGGGTGGGCTCTGGCGTCCCTGTGACCCTCTCCAGGATAAATGTAACTATTAAAATTTGTCAAATTGTAAGGGGCAAATCAAATACAGTTCAAGCAAACAACTTAACTCAGCTAATGTGTGGCAGAAGGACTGATAAAACTAAGAATGGGATTATAAATACATTTATAAGTTGAATCATCCAGACAGTTTTGGTCAATTAGTTGTGACATCATCATCAACATGTGCTGTGAACCCAAACTGAAATGTCAATAATAAAAATAGGGACCGACCAAACACTTTTGAGACTTTTTTAATATATGCGGCACTTGACCAGAATCTGTGCCATAAATTTGTATCATATGATGTAAAACTTAAATCTCCTCCGATCTCCATCACTATCCTAAATACGACTTATACAGTGTAGAATTAAATTACATCTCATTGAACAGAAACATTGAAAATATAATATAACATGAAACCTTGACCAATCCTTCTCATTAGCTGGTCTCTCTCTCACACAAACTGTCTTATCGAAGCCACTCCCTCAGAGCTGCTTTTAACATGTCACAAATCATCTATGTTTTACATGTATGTAATGCTTAGTGTTATATATTCTTCCTCTTTTATATAGTTTTATCACCTTTAAAGTGTCTTTGAATACCCTTAGAATTGTTCTATAAATGAAACATATTATTTTGTTTATTTGTCTCAAACTTAAAGTAAGAAAACAAACAAACAACAAGAGCAAGAAATCAATTATATATGCACCTATCAACTGTTATTAATCACAGAAAAAATTAATGAAATGCAATACATTTAGCATAAATGTACATTGTATCAATTTATAATAAACAGCTTGAGAGTGGACATCAGAACACGGTTACCTGCGGCAGCCAAACAAACCCTTTTACAGTCTCTGTTGTGTTTGAGGAGTGCATAAATGTGGTAGATGGAGGGTTTCTCCTGACCCGTGGTCTGGCAGGACCTTGTGAGTCTAGGGGTCACAGTGGTGATGACGTGGTTCAGCACCATGGACAGTACTAGCCTTTACATTGTAGAAGTGGAGCCTCCAGGTAACATCCAGTTCCCATTAATATCTAGTCTTTTAGTGTATGTTTGACTTAATTTACCTGATAAATTAAGTGGTTAAATCCACAGATGTTAAATAAAAAAAAATGAAGTGCTTGTATTCAGTCTTTTTTTCCATAAATCTTAGTTTAAAATGTACCTCTTTTTATTAATAACAACTGGAATTCTATGTTCAACAGCATCATAGATACCTCTATGATAGACTGTGGATGTGTTCATGCCTTTGTCCTCCCATCCTTCAAGTGCCATTTGTAATAAGCCCCAGTGTCCCATCATACTGAGCAGAAATAAACTGGAACACAGGATGGGTATGTGTTGGTAAATATTTGTGTGTGAAGGCATGCATGGCAGTGTGTTGTACGTGTTCAGGATGTTACAATAGCTTCCTTCTGTCATATTCCTGCAGAAGCCCAGGGCAAGCTTTTGTTTTGCTGTGTGTTTACAGAGAGTTAGGCAAGGTCCCTGTCCTTTCAGGGGTCCTCGACCACTGACTTCATCCCCCACCCTGCGGTTTTCAGACCTCTCTTCTCTCATACAGACCTTCTTTTGTCAGCTCCCTTTTTGGTGCAAACACTTGCCGCGTCTGCATCTCCTGGAACCCTTGAGGCCCTGGATGTCTAAGATGCCTTGGTAGAAACCAGAGGGAAACTATGGAACAATGTTAGTCAAGCATAAACCTCTTAGCGTCTCTTCTGTCAACCACGGACCCACACAATGCCTTCTCTCTGTACCTTCCTCCAGCTCTCAAACCGCTTCTTAGACTTGCAAATCTGGACTTTGATGTTGTGCTGCCTTGCTTCTTTTGTCAGAGAGAGGGAGCCAAGGAGAAAAGAGGCATTGCAGACAGCTGTTAAAGCCACCATAATTCCCTCATGTTACATGGGTTAGCCCTCAGTGCCCTGGCAAGGATGCTGTTGTGTCTCTCTGTTTTCTCTTTAACTCATTTGCGCTCACTTTTTTCTTTTACTGCAAGTCAACTTTGTCTCCTCCTTCCTGGAGGACAAAGTAATTCTTATCCTTTTGTTCTGTTGTCTGGGTAGAAACCTGTTTTTCATTTGTTAGGTGGCTAGCTAGCTCCCTGGTCCCTGAGTTATTTCACCAGAATAGACTGGCCTCTGTTCCATATCCCGTAGATAAGCACAAAGGGACATGTGAGATTCATGTCATTTTAAAGCAACAAAAAGTTAAATATAGATGTAAAGCATCCTTTAAATCCATCTGATGATTGGATCAGTCTCCCTGCACTGGTTTGAACCAACAAGGAATCCTGTTTAAACCTGATTAAAGTCAGGTTTAAGTTTAATGTCCTGTACATACTAATGTAATTATCCCAAAGGCTATTTTCCTCCTATGTTTTAAAAAATATTCTGTCAATACAACTTTCAATTTGCCAAACATCTCTGTACGCACTAGTTCACAAAAATGACAACAATCCACCACAAATACTCAAGCAAACCATAGTTTGTGTTGGACTTGTACTCAAATGATAATGGACACAACAACAGCAGAAACTTAAGTCTCTCATGAAGCTGAGCACCAAATAGCTTTTTATACTTAATAAGTTGTACTAACTTATATTTAAACTTAATACCCTGACTGTTTTTTTTACCCTTTTTTTTAATCCTGTCCTATATACTGCTCTTTTAGTGCAGCTGCTTTTAATTCTGTACTGACTGCACTGTAGCTGTTTATATTTATTCTATTTATTCTCTAAGTGTTGGGTTTTTATTGTTAGTAGTTTTATGTGATTACTGTTTTTAGAGTTTTTATTGGATTGTACACTGCTGGTCTTGAGTACAAATTTCATTTCATGTGCTCATATGGAATGATAATAAACCTAAACCTAGACTTACACACCTACATGGCCTATATTAGAGACCAAAATGGAGAGAAAAATGTTTGTCTTGCAAATAATCCATAGAAGAGTGGTCAGGATATTCATTTTGTTGCATCAAACTTCCTAACTAGCTTTAAATTAAGATAAAACATATACCTGAATTTAACACTAATATGAGTTTTTACACTTAAATGAAATGTAATATGCAAAATTTAAATTCTATTTGACTAAATGTTTAACTGACAACTATGGTTAACTTTAAACTAACAATGATGTGTACCTTTGAAATTGAAACAAATTCCCGAAAGTAAGGTAAAAGTCAGACTGTTTTCTTTCTATTGTTCAGTTTTTTCTTAATTAGATCTTCTCTTCCAAATCAGCATGAGTATGCAAAATAAGTTTTTACCTAGCTACCAAATATTATAACTGAAGTGATATAAATCCACTGAACATGGAAGACCCCCCTCATTTATCCATACTTTCTACACTGACCTCTGTCAAAGGGGTTATGCGATCTTTTCTGTGTCGGATGAACTCCAAAACTTCTTTAGTATTCATCAAACTTGGATTTTGAAGCAGATCCTTGAGGTTTTTTACTTTATTTTTTAACACCAGAGAGCCCCAGTTCATCCACAAGTCTGACTCCATGTCCCATTGAAGAACAGGCCAAAATGGAATTGTTCTGGAACATTTCAACGTCAACTTTTGCCTGAAAGGGTCTCCAAAAAGTCATCATCAGAGTTCCATATAATCCACAGCATAGACATACAGTTGACCCTCCACTCTGTCCTCACTGCTGCTGATTATATTTACTGCGCTTCAATTTACTTGTTTAGCATCACAGCTGTGTCGCACATGTTTTCTTATTCTTGATAATTTTCTTAGAAATTCTTAAATTTCTTAGAATAACAAAAATATAAATAAAAGCTTAATCTGTGCTAACATGATGTGTTGAACATGACACTTCATAACATAAATGCTGATGTATTCTGACTGGATATCAGAGTTTCTTTTGTTCATCAAATTGTTCTGAATTGATTGCAAAAGTTCTTTAAAAACATATCGTTACGGCAGTTGTTTTAGTTGTGGTTCCTGGTGTAGACGACCCTCTCCCCCAACTCCATCAGTGATTTGTTTGTGGTTTAATACTATGGAACCAAAACAAGACTCTTGCGTCTCTGTGTTTTGTTGTTTTGGGGGTTTTTTTGTTTCGTTTTTCGTCAGTTTCACTCAAATTCACACAGATAAGCTTGAATAAACTGTGCAGAGATTAGTTTTTAATTGCGCAGCAGACCTTGTTTATTTTTCCATCTGGATTTAGTGATTGTTAAACTCGCTAAATTGATTTTTGTTGGTGCAGGCCTTTCCTAGAGCTGTCTGTACCTCCACTCCATGTCCTCACGTCTCCAATGTCCTATTATAGTCTGCGCGCGGATGGAATGAGGGAATGGTAGTAATGGGTAGACGACCAGCAACCACTGCGGCTTTGTCAGCCAGTCTGTGTAGCATCCAGGAACGCTGATTACATCTCCACTGCGGACAGACACTTAATTTGCGCTATGTACGCCCAAGCACATTCCTGCTAGAGGACAATAGACGGATAGCGGTTACAGTGGCAGGGGTGACTCGCTCTCTCTGCAGGAGGACGGTGGTTGGACGACATCTGATGCGAGTGTGCTTGTACTAAAGACAGAGTTCATCTACTGTGTATTCTTCTGCCTTTGGCCGACACCCACATCATCAAAGTGCACACACTCAAGCTGCTCACATGAGGCCAGACTCTCTGTTTACCAGGAAGTTAACAGTCATAGCTTTGGGTATGACTTCCTGATAGCTTACGGTCTTTTACAGGAAATCAACGGTTTTCTCCCAAGACTGGATTAAGCAACGGACCAGAGGCATGACATCGCGTCCGTGATGGAATCTGGTCGTCTGATTGACTCACTGAATATAAATTACAGTTTAGAAGGGCAGTGATGATATTTCTCAGAAGTTAACACTGTTTCTGAATGTGTCAGTTCCGTGTTTGGGTTCTGATTTTAGTATCCATGGCAACCTGGAAGTCTGGGTAATGGTGGGGTTTAAAAAGTTCACGTGGTAGTGATGTTCTGATAAGGCGCTCGCATGATCTGTGCCTGAAGTTTAGCGTCATCACTCTGGCGCTCTGATATTTGGTTTAGTGGACAGGTGTTCCTTGTTACATTTAGGTTAGTCACAAATTCAGCAGAGCCCGTGATATGAAAACATATGTCACACTGTGCTCAACATTCAACAATACCTGAACCCTCCAAGTTGTTTAAGCTGATTGGATTGTGGCAAAGTCTGTAAACCCAGTGGTAACGTGTTTACATACAAGGCATATCACACTTGAATTCAGCATTCATCACTGTCATGTTCCAGCACTGTGAGGCCGGTAAGCAATTCAGTGAGGTGGGCCCTGAAGCCAAGAACCAAGGAGTTGTTCGAAGAGAAAAAACAGTCACTCTTCTGACAAAAAGTTAAGACTTTACTTCCATGGCTGCTTCTTAACCACTAGGTGCATAAAAAAGACCTGGTGAGAATGTTTTCTTGCAATATCTTTGTAATGAAAAGTTGTTATTCCATCAAATTCCAGGTTTTCCTCAAAAAACCTGTTACTCACATCACAGCATTAAATTTTTTAACTCACCTTTTATAGATTTTTCCATAAGTGGGTCAAAATGGATCGCGTTCATTTTCAGTGGAATTTCATCTGAACCTTTGATTCATTCTATATTCATTCATTCTACAGTAAAACCAAAGGATTCACTCACAAACTGGATGTTGACATTGTTTTATTTCTGTTATATACTATATATATTGCTTTTCAAAGTTTCCAAATATATACTGTATATATTTTTTAAAAATTAAATTGTTAAAAAAAAAATTTAAAAAAATTGAACTCATTCTTTTGTGGACCAAACTATAATTTAAATATTTTGGACCCGCTTATGGAAAAGTGAAGGGTCCAGATCCATGTGCATTCATCCATCTTCTGAATCCGTTTTGTCCTCACTAGGGTCACAGGGGTCACTTGGAGTCAATCCCAGCTATTTAAGGGTGAAGGCGGGGTTCACCCTGGACATGTGGCCAGTTCATCACAGGCTGAACATATAGAGACAAACAACCACTGTCACATTCACACCTATGGGTGATTTAGATTAACCCATTAACCTATCAGTGCATGCCTTTGGATGGTGGGAGGAAGCCAGAGTACCTGGAGAGAACATGCACACTCCACACAGAAAGGTCACACCCACTGATGCTGGAATCAGGACCAGGACCTTCTTGTTATCCACTGCACCACCATGTCACCCAAAACCATGTGCATCTAAGGGTTAAATGTTTTTCATTTCCTACCAAAGAGCAGCGTCATCTATTCACTTTTTTCTTTTCTTTTCTAAGGAAACAATTAGTTTTAGATCAAGAAAGGATAGACAGCCCCATTGTTAAATCACTCAGGTGATTCATCCTCATGGAACGTTAATGAATCCTTGGTATCTTACTTTAATCGCCATATTTTAACAAACATGTAACTGTGAACGTCCATGAAGATACAGAGTGATTCATAGTCAGACTGTAAAGCATATCAGTAACTTTTAGTCCATTCATATCTAAAGAATTGAGAAGAGTAATTGTACTGTGATTATATTTATGATGAGATCATTTATTTTATTGGTATGTCAATATTTTTGGTGTGGTGACATCCAGAGAGTTTGGACGAACGTGTGTGTTTTGTTAACGTTGTGGCTTGTGTCCAGAGTTGTTATTGGAAGTGCTACAGTATGAGATGGCCCTTTGTCAACTCATGCTCAGTATCAGTAAGAAGATAACAGACAATAAACAGTGCAAAGAAGGAACACAAATGAAAATGTTATGTGGTTCACTCAGTTTAATAACGCTCACACACATCACTCTGGTACCAAAACTGGAGCCCAGTGCAGTGTTGGAAACCGAGTGTCCACCAACAGCCAGCTGTAATCATGGTGTCTCCATGGGATTTAAGAGAAAGGAGGCTATATCAAGGTTTCCACATTACTTTGCTTTCACACCAACCTGACAGATCATTACTTCGTTGACTTTGGATGAATTCTTCAACTCTGAGCAAGTTGTTAATGGTGAGAGTTTGACAAATTTAAAATGAGTTTATTTGAAAATGAAATCAGATTTAATTTTCATCTGAGGTTACAAACTGACAACTGATTTTCCTTAAAATATTGCTTTACTTATTCTTCATTCAGACCTCCAGGAGTAACAGCTCTACTAGAGTCTACAGACAATAAAAGAACACATATAAAGCAAGTCAAAACTCTCAGGAAGAACTTAAACTTGGTTGTACTGATGCTTCAAACTGTCACCAGCAGGAGTGACAAAACACACTTAGAACCAAAACCAGCAAAAGAAATCACCACTGTGTATCCACAGACTGTATCACACACTGAATAAAGTATAAAACTCGTTGTTTACACATATCTGTATTATAGTATCATCAAGTTTTCTTCAAAACTCATAGACGCTTCTTTTAACAATCACTAAAATAAACACTGTGTCTTATAATCTTCATGCACTGTAACAGCTGATAGTTTACATTAAAGCTCTGTTAGCTTCAAGGATTCAAGGAAGTTTGTCGTTCAATCAGAGAAAGAACGAAACTAGATACCGAGGACCCATATTAGCCATCATAATAAATAACTAATGAATAGTGAATATGTTAAAATCTTCTAAAACCAAGGCTAGTAATACAATAATTAAAAGATGAAGTAAAATATAGTCTAAAATTTAGCTTAACACATAGAATAATGCCACTATCTATAGCCCTAACTTTAACATAGTACACACTGGTGTACAGCTCAACTCTGTTTTTAGACAGAAAACAGCCACAGTAAAACCACAAATCACCTCTGTTTTCTGTTCAGTTTCTGTGTTAATAGCTGCACTAAAGACCTGTTTGGAATCGAACAAACAAAGTCAGAATGGTCACAGTTTAGTCTGAACCATGGATCAACAAACGACAACTCAGTAAATATAAGAACCTCATACTTTATAATAACTTTATATTTTCATGAGCCTCAGAATCAAACTCACTGGTGTAGAAGAAACTCTGACATTTCAGCATCAAACTGCTTTCTTTTTATTTAGAGCTGTGTCCAGTGGAGAAAACAACAACTTTTGTCACCAACTGACCTTCACAGACTCTATAAGTTGTTTCTTAATGGTTCTCATCCCATTTGGTCACTTTTTGACACTATGGTCACAGACCCTGTGCTGTTAGCTGGCCTCACAATGGCAGATAAACACAGTGACTCGCTACCCCGCCTCGTGGTTACATTTTAAATTGCAGATACCACATATTAACCCTTAAAGACCCAAATGCTATTCTTCCTTTCTCTGAGCTTTTATTAATATCTACAGGATTAGTCAGTTAAATGTTGAAAAATACCCGATTTTCACTGAAAGGAAAACCCAAAATACAGAAGACAACATTACAAAAAGTGGTGATAAAGCACTTAAAGATGGTTAAATATAGAGAAAGATTCATTTTGGAAGTGACGCATATGTCTCAGTGGGTCCTTATTGGATTAAAACAAGTTAAAAAAAAAAAAGAAGAAGAAAAAAAAACCTTAACATCCCAACACATGGGTTTACATTAATCATAGTTGCTCTGTTAAATAATGATGTGTTTATTGTTAAATTGCGGTTTTGTCATCTTTTGTAACCGTTCTTTCTGGTGGTTAATTAGCAGTTCCTTATGATTCTAGCATCACATTGTGCAGGGCTAATATAGACCTTGTGTCTACTGACTTGGAGAAAAAAAGAAATTCCATTTATTTTGGCCCCGTTGAGTTTGTCACCTTGGCGAGCTGGCTGCGTTAAGCCATTACACATTGTAATGGTATTATAACATGCAAGTTTTGTGCTTAACTCTTGTGCAAGTCCTCTGGGGGTATTTCATCACTTTGGTTCTTGAGGTTAGTGATCTCCAAATTAGAAAACAGATGGGATTATGGTTTCTTAACATGCCTGAGGCTACAACAAGTTAAAGGAAAAACTGAGTGCGAAATTTAAGTTTTGGTTTATTTACATTTAACAGAAAACACAATAACCTGTTTTCGAGGCCGTCACAGAACAGCATCTACAGTTAATGAATTAAATGTGAAGCTGTTTAACAACTAATAGAAAGAGAGCATGATTTACTGCTATTTTGCCTCAGAGAAAGTCTTGTCTTCTTCTCTTTTCCTCTGTTAAGTTGACTGTTATTAGCGTAAGGCCAGGCCTAATCCATGTGCATGAAACCACCACATGTGGCTGACTGGCTTTTCTCATTGTCACAACAGTTGAATAAGTCACAAAGAGGCAAAACAGCTTCTTATTTTTCATTCTTGTTGTCTTACGTGTCCAGTTCATCTGTGTCACCGCTACCCTGTTTTTTTGTTCTTCCACCGCTTGACTCAGAGCAGTGATGAATTAAAACAAAAGCAGCAGTCACTGTTTGAAGTTTGAGGAGAGACATTATTATGACTTCTCCCTTAAAGGTCAAGTTGAGCCACAGGCATGATATAGTGAGCAGAGAGGGAGGGGCTGAGGGGTTAAAGGAGAGAGAAGTGTTGAAATAACAAATCGATCCACGCAGATGGTGCTGAGGCACACCAGAGATCTGCAGCGGCTTCATTTTTAACATAATTAACAGCAATTCAATCCCACTCAAAACCTCAAAGACATGAGCATTAGTAACATGTAAAAACCCAAATCTCATCCAGTGAAAGGTTACTTGGAGCAAAGTGACAGAAAATCCCACATGACAAGGATTTTCAAAGATTTCCTCAAAACCACCACGATCATGATCTTAACTGGTCTTGATTATAATGTTAGTACTGGTTTAGAGAATCATGTCGAGGTTCTCCACCCTTAGGCTTAACCTTAACCCCCACCACCTGGCTGTTTACTCCACTTTGCCACTTTCCCTGTGAGCAAATCCACTGAGTGGGAGATCTGAGAAATTATGTCATTTTCACTCAGCGAACCGAGAGGAGTGACGATCTTAAAGAAAGCCAATTCAGGCTTTGATTGAGAATGTTATTGTAAAGAAATCTGCCTTCAAACAGTGAAGAAAGAGTACAGCACAGAGCAACATAGAAGGTCCTGACCAGGGTCCCCCCGTGCCCTTTGACCTCAGGAGTAATTTGTTTTTCTTTAAACAGATTGGCTAAACGTTCAGCACATTGAAGCAACGAGCCAAAGTGTAAATCTTCAAAAACGCTTTTCAGGCTTTCAATCTGGTTTCTTCTCCTCTGGGACCGGACTGAACCCATTCCACCCCCCCACCCCTCGTCTCCTCCGACTCTCTCGCTCACATGCATTCTTTGTCTTTCTCATGTTCGCTCCCCTCCCTGTCGAACTGTTGCGAGTTTAGAACAGTGTTGGCAGCCGGGCCGACATGGCGAGTTCAGTCAGGTGGAAGGTCATCCTCGCCGCCTCAGGAGGGAACCAAGGCCTCAGATCTCTCTATGTATTTATGATTCTGCTTCTGTATTGTGACCATAATCTCATGACAACACTCACATTGTTTGACAAATGAGCTTCCTTGTCATGTAGCGCTCAGCATCCTGTGGTGAGAAGTGGACAGATAGTCTGCGAATGACCTCACTGTAACACAGATGTGTGCTTGCATCAGTGACCAGTCCCATTAAACATGTTCTGCTGTACTTTTCTATTGTTTCTGTGTTTATTTAGGCGAAGTGGTCCTACAGCTGTGTAAGAAATATTTTCTAACACAGTAACTGTCTACCTTTACATGCACAAAATACAGGGTGTCCGAAAAAAAATGCATACACACTTTAAATAATTGTAAACTAGGTGTTTATTATAATTGTATAATTATGTAAAGTGCAGCTATTGCACTTTTGACCTTTTCAACAAAGCGATTGAAAGAGTGTATGTTTGAACTTGTCCCCATTTTTGGAAAACTTTAAGAAACTTCTATCTTGTTGCAAAGAAGCAAAATACAGTATAAGTGTCTCCAGATGGGGCGACACGGTGGTGCAGTGGTTAGCACACAGCCTCACAGCAAGAAGGACCCGGGTTCGATTCCCGGGCGATC
>JAQQZY010000009.1:33537829-33548802 GCA_030068375.1 Ostorhinchus rueppellii | reverse complement strand
AGCTGGGATAGGCTCCATGTGACCCCCGTGACCCTAGTGAGGATAAAGCGGGTATAGAAGATGAATGAATGAATGAGTTATAATTGCTTAAGGTTAAATAGAGAGAAGAATTAATTTGGGAATTGACAGAAAAGTAGCACTGGGTCTTTAAAGGTATAACAGTCTTTTCATGTGGCTGTTTTATATGAATAAACTCTGTCATCTTTATCTGATATCTGGGGCAAGAGTCCCACACACACACACACACACACACACACACACACACACACACACACACACATACACACACACACACAATAAACAAAGATAGACCCCACCATGCCCACTAAAAAGGACATTCCATTTAAAAAAATGTATCCAAACAACCGTTGCATTATGTTGTTTCCAATCAAGACAATTATTTCATGTAAATAAGCCACAAAAAAAAACACCCCTTCAAAATTCAGGGACTAATATTATAATAAATGGAGATAAATCTCTTAAGAAATGCTAAATATAGAGGAAAAATTCATTGTGGAAATGCCAAGACCGTAGCACTGAGTCTTTATAGCTTTATATAACACATAGGATACTGCTTCCAGTATTGTACAGTATCAACAAATTCTTGGAGCAAAAATGTTGGTGTGCCTATAGTATCTATTAATTAATACACATATTTGCAAGGTGCAGGTATTCAGTGTTCTGAAAACCAGCCAGTTTCAATACAACTACAGGAGATGGTAGATAATATCCATACCAGGAACTCTCATCACCTCTGATTTAACTGTTGCCCTTTAACCTTTTTTTTAGCTGGATATGAGACTGGCCATGTCAAACTAATTCTTAAGTAAATATTGGTCTGCAGTCAGTCAAAGACAAAAAGACAACAATCAACAGGCAGCTCAGTATTGTATTAAATCATGTCTACCTGCCCCATTTTAGATTAATGGTTGTGACTGGCTCTACCCAGTCAAGGCTCAGCAGAACTCAGTTTGAGTCGGAGCAGTTCCAGGCAGATCTGCCAAGGCAATGTGTGTGGTTCCCAGGATAACAGGATGTGTCTCTATCATCTAAAAATCTGAGTGAAGGTAGTGATGGTGAGCTTCATGTTGCAGTTACATTTCTAATATTGATGAAAAAGTAAGAAGAAGAAGAAGAGAAAACACAAACCATCCACACATCATTTCACCTTCAGAACACTGCACTGACGGGTGGGCGACAGCCATGAACCACTCAAACAGGTCGAAAACATCCTGAAAACATTATGTCGCAAAACTTTGGTCTGAATCACACCTAATAAACATGAATGTTTATGCAAGTGACACTCCCATGTGAAAACATAGCAATAATGTGTTTCATTGTGTTTCCTGTCTTCCTGTGAATATGAAAACTATCATATTTGTTGTAAAAAAAAAAAAAAAAAAAGTCATTTTCGATCAGTGCAAATGTTTGAACAGTTAAACAAGGCCCCAAGGAAGACATGAAAACAACTTATTTATTTTCAATAAATCTATGACACAAATCTTGCCATTTCTGATTCCTATTAAGCGCAGTGCAAATACCCTACAGTAATGAAACACTTCACTGCGCCTCCTTTGCACTGTCTGAAGTTGTTACCAAGACACAAAATAAAGCTGCAGTAAATAAACAGTTACCAGCCAGGAACAAGCATTTACACAGAATGTGGTTCACAGTCTCACCGATCCCTTTTTGTTTTGACTGTATTTACTGTTTTGGCTAAAACTTATGCATCTTTGTAGTTATTTTAGCCTGATGTGGCTGAGTGGAAGACGCTGATGACTCTGAGTGGTTTCACCAGCCTGAAATAAAAGTAGACCTTTGTCAGTATTGTGAAACACCTCCCATCACGTGAAAATTATAACTGAGTGATTAAAGTATATGTGAATTGTTGCTGTATGTTTTCATCTAGTGCCACCATCAGGTCACGTTTTTATTTTGTATAATATATATTTTAGTTTACAACGTTCTTGCCAAGTGACTGACATTCTCCTGAGCTTCAGCTGTGTTTTATGCTTAATGCAAACATGCTGAGCTTCCATGTTGAGCATGGTAAATGTTATATCTGCTAAACATCTGCATATGTTCACTCTGCATATTTTAGATTGATGATGAACCTCAGAGCTGCTTTAGACTCTTAATCCTGTTGAAGCGAAGTGAGAGTGAAAGCTGCAAACCTGATCTCCATTCATGTGCACATTTACACACAGCGATGCATTTGACTGATGCTACTTACATTAAACCTGAAACAAATCTTTTCAGTGGTTCAGAATTTTACAGAAATCAGGAACTTATTTGCTGCCTTATGCCCACTGACCACTGCTATGTGTCACTGTAAAAGCCTGGCTGATTTCCCAGCACTCATTTTTGGATGAGCACTTTTTAATCTCTACTTTTTTCCACTTACACATCATGATTTAGTAGTTGTTCACCAACAAGAGACTGTGTTCTGTTTGTGTCAGTTTTGTAATCCGTTTTATAGCACTAAAACAAAAGCTTATGAGCCCGAGGCAGTTCAGAAACACATTGTGCCCCATCAATCCACAGAGACAGTCGAAGGGAATCAGACCAAGTCATAAACCAACTGCATTTGCCTTTTAACACCAGGGACAGCGGTGAATTGTGTTTAAATTTTTCCACAAATATGAGACAGAGTTGCTGTGTCCCTAAAATGCCAAGATACCATCAGATTATAGCGGTGACACTTTGTTATGTAAACAGTGTCAAGTGTCGCACATGTCTTCCTCTGGTCCTCCAGACAAAACAGACTCAGCCGCTCACATTCCTTCCTTCGTCTGTCCCAGACTTTGCTTACATCTTGTTCCCATTGGATTCAATGATAGGGTATGAGTGACAGTCACATCCAATTCCCAGCTCAGAGCCTCATAGAAGGACAGCAGCTGCCACTAGACGACGCTGGCTTCGTACCTCATCCTGTGTTGTTATTTGAGCGGGGGTGTTCGGCACTACTGTCTGTCTACCCTCTCAAATATTACTGTGTTGACCTCTTTATTTATCATGTTTGCACCTCATGTTTACTGCAGTTATAAAAGCCTCTGTATAAATTCCATTTATGTTAATGTACACACCTACCTCTGTACACACACTTGCTCATAAAAGGACTTTTGTGATTTCACAGGCAGTAACGGCTGTAGCTAATAATTATCCAAATCCATATTTTGATTCCATCATAATATTACTAGCTTTGTTGTAAAATTACTTGCCAAGTTGGTTCTTTCAATAGAAAACAGTATTTATTTTACAATGATATAAAACAGGGAATAGCAACAAATCCTTGCATTTGATGGAAGAAACAGTCAACATTCAGATGACTAACTCATTGTTTTTGTCGGTCACATATTATTGCTTTTTACTGTTGATTCAAAACAATTTCCTCCTCTAAATCTCTAGGCGGGCTGTTTTTATTTTCTAAAACAAGTTTTTATGATTGCATTTCACATCAAAAGTGGCTTTGGCATCAATATTTGAGGAAACCTTCTGCAAAAACATTATAATACAATGCTCGTTTGTGATATTATTATTATTATTATTACCTTATTAGATATTTTATTATTTTATCATGGAAACAAGAAGATGGGAAACAGTAAGGTGTTTGTGTAGACTACAACTAAAAAGAAAGTGACAAATTAAAGGAAAAACATGAAACGTAAGTGAACAGCTTCACGTTGCCTTTGCACCGAGTGTACAGCTCAAGGAATAAAGGACTATTCTTCTTACACGTATTCTGTCATTTGGTATTTTAGTGATGATGTTCTGTAAATCATGCATTCATTCTTTCAGATTTGTCCTTTACTTTGTCACCTTTGTGGAGCAGCTATTTAATGCGCCTGTAAAAGATACAACGGAATGGCTGAAGGCGACATGAGGTGGTCTGTCTTTCTCCCAGATCATTATCTTCACCACAGCCTGAGCGCATCGATAGACACTTAACCAAGACGGTGGAAAACCATCACTTCGGAGCGCAATTCGATGTGTCAGTCCCCGATGTCAGTCCCTAGTGGCTGTGGCCTGGCAGTGTGTGTGTGTGTGTGGAAACAGAACTGAATACAGCACAGAAATATCTGTGGTATATAAATAACATAAGAAGAAATCAGAAAAAAGAGTGAACTTAGAAAACAGGAAGCAGTCAGGCTTCATAGAGCGAGCCTTTGATAAGATACAGCGGTAAAGCTTCAACTGTGGGATCAGACAGAAATCATAGGAGGAGGAGGGAGAGTTTAGTCAGTAGAGATTTTCAAACTACACTACATGGACAATAATATTTGGACATGTTGAATTCCAGTGTTTATTTTCTAACAGAGCTCTTGGATACAAAACATAATATAATATAAACACAATATTGATGTTTATTTCACAGATCATCATGAACAGGAGCTGTAGCCTTGATGTGTCCCAATATTTTTGCCCATATACTTTATAAACATCAATATTATATATATTTATTTTAATAATTAAACTTTAATGGGAGATTTTTCTCCCTCAGTGAGATGTGAAGAAAGTAGATGGTAAGTTGTGGTAGAAAATCATTTTCAGTCAGAGCATGAAGAATATTTTTAGAAATTTAGAGGCAGAACATTTAAAATCATAGTCATGGACAAAGAAAAAAATCAATGTTGTGAGAAATTAAGTAAAAACCATCTCTGAGGCATTTTTGAGACAAAGATAACAATTTAAATGCAATGCAATGACATTTATCACAATATAAAACTATATTTTGACATTTGTAATTATTGTTTTACATCCCAGACCCCTGTTAGAAAAGACTGAATTCAACGTGTCCACATACTTTTGTCCATATGTTGTATCTGCAGACTGTGTGGTCTGTGCATTCTGCTGGTGCTATCTGGACACTGCTGTGTTTAGCTGGATGAGTGTTGCCTGTGGAGCATTTTCAGTCAGAGCATAAAGAATATTTTAGAAATCTAGAGGCAGAACAATTAAAATCCCAGTCATGGAGTAAAACAAACAAAAAAAATCAATGTTGAGAGAAATTGAGTAAAAACCATCTCAGGGTGATTTTTAAAACAAAGATAACAATTTTAAACCAAATTAATCGACGTAGTTATAGTTATTATTATTGTTTTGTATCCCAGATTCCTGTTAGAAAAGAAACACCTAACTTCAACGTGTCCTCATACTTTTGTCCATGTACTGCATCATGACCCTTTTGCATGGATCTCATTGGACGACAGCTGCCTCCTGTAATTGTCTCATCCCACTGACATCTAGTGTGACCTTCTGTCCAGGTGATAATCTGTGGGAGGCAGGTGATGTGCAGTTACCTGACCCAGGACATCGAGCTGCGGGTGGTGCAGCACTACGTGGGCTCCGACAGTCAGACGGTAGTGAAGGAACACTGCGACTGCCTGGAGGCGGGAGGCAAACTACCATCGTACGTACTGGAGGACGCAGAGATGACCGAGCTGTGTGTGAGGGCCCGTGGAGATGAGGACTGGTCCCAGGACGTCCAGCTGGAGAGGAGAGATAAGGGCAGCAGCAGCTCCGTCGTACAGGTACAACAAGGATGGATGGATGGATGGATGGATGGATGGATGGATGGATGGATGGATGGATGGATGGATGTTTTCCTTATATTTATTTAAAAGTTGTATTTTCTATTTTTCTTTAAACAAATTTGTTTTTACTTTGCTTTAATTCATCTGTTAGACTGTTCCATGATTCAGCCCCTGTGACATCCTTTTTACAGTTGTCCTGACATACTGCATTTTCAAATTCAGTTTCCATTACAGGTTATACCCCTCTTCTCTCTCTATTTTGTTTCTTTGTACAGTATGTACCTTGTCGCTTTAGTGTTTGTGGAATTCACTGAAAGGCTCTTCTGACACTTTTTCTCCAGGAAAGGAAATCCAATTTTCACATTTCTCCTACTCCTGTTGAATTTCATGACTTTATTTAAAAGGCTTTAGGATCCTGTAATCACTCAAACATATAAGAAGCAATAAGAACAAATGGAAAGTGGTGTTTAAAGCAGTGTTTCCCAACCTTTCTGAGCCACGGCACGTTTTATATTAGAAAATCACAAAGCACACCACCAAACAAAAATGTCACAAAAAGTATATTTATTGAAATATAATGCAAATCTAGTCTCCATTTACTTCCTCAGTGTGAAACCTGGGCTGTTTAGTTCAACACAAAGCTGATTTTCTCGCAGGAATTGAAGAAAGACACACACGAATCTTCCTCAACAGATCTGAGTCTCTCTCTTTTTCGGGGGGACAATAAAGCTGACAGGGGTCTCATGTATAACAGTGTGGGAGGTGTGTCTCTCCGGGTTCGCAGGTACCTCGCTAATCAATGCATCACTAATGAGGGAGGTTTTATCAACAGAACACAACACATTTGGGCTGGTTCACTTTTATTTTTATTTTGCAAAAGGAAACAGCAGGCTGTTGTCATAGAGTGGATCATTGGTGCGTGCTGCCGTATGTATCTATATCATGCTGCTCAGTTACAGCACCAAGCAGGTGAAATTGTATGATTTTCCACGGCACACCTGATGATTTCTCACGGCACACTAACGTGCTGCAGTACACTGCTTGGGAAAGACTTGTTTAGAGAATGTACTGATCCACAATTTCATCTGAGTAACAACAACACATTGAAGGACAATGAATTCTCTCGTTTTGTCCAACCAACTTTTACAAGTAAAGAGGAAAAGTCGCTAAAACATCCTTTTATGAATCAATCCCTCTTCTCTTCCTTTATGGTGTTTCCATTAGTGAACACTATCTGTGCTCTGTGCAAAACCTCTGCAGGAAATGAAGCTTATTTATTTCAATCCAAGGCTCTAAATGAGTCTGTTTATTTGCATAAAGAGCACAGCAGTTAGATCCAATCACTGGGTCTGAAGTGGCGTACACACACAACCCTCCATCACACATGTTAATGCCAGGTGTGAACAGGGTCTGTGTGAATCACTGATCACATTCAAGCCTCTGAACGTGCTACACTGTCTGACAAAGATGGTTATAAACACACGCATTGCACACAATACCACTTCCATCCAGCTCTCCATCTACACGTACGTGTTTGGTGGTGACTGGACCACCAACTGTGACCGGATTCTGTCCTCCTGGGTGGTCACAGTGGCAGAGCTTCCACGCTGCTACTCGCTGAGCAAATTGAGATCTTTCCCTCAGATAGGCTTACAAAGGCCTTCCACTTTCCAACCCGTAACCCAAAGATGTTGAGAGGCAGAAAATACAGTTTATGCTCTCTCATAACAACGCTAACCATAGACAGGAAACACTAGCTGATATGTGGGCACATGGAGAGGCTTTGAAGGCACTTTCACACTGCTGGACCAATGCCAGGCAGTCACTCCATCTCTTCTCCCCGCTGTTCCCACTCCTGCTCTTTATTTTTCTTGTTCTCTGTCTTTGTCTGTCTTGCTATCCTTGTATAAGCCCCACGCTGTTAACACCCAGCCGTTCTACTTCTCCGGCTTCTGTGTGTGGGTCTGAACATCTCTGACTCCACTCCAAACCTCCGCTGTTATCTCTTCTCTTCAGATCAGCCATTCATTACACATATGGAGAGTTGGCTCCGAATGAGAGAGCTGCCTGGACTAGTAGCTGAGTCCTTAGATCTCTCTATCGCGGTTCTTTCTGCTGCTATTTCACTCTCTGGTTTCCTCCCTTTCTTCTACTCTTTGGCTTATTCATCTATCTTGCTGTAGTTAACTCCTCTTCGTTATTTACTTTATCCTCTGGCATTCAGCTTGTCCACCTGTTCCATCCTCTAATTCACTCCCTTGTGAATGTCTGTCTCTTTTCTCATCTGTCTCTTGAGTCTCAGTAATCCATCTGAAGTAACTCCTCTTCCATATCTCACCTTCCGCCTCCCTAACTCTTTTTTTTTCTTTTTTTTTTGCCCCTGTCCTTTTGACAAAGCACAGGAGGTCATTTTGACCTATGTTGAATGGTGTTTCTGGTGAACCAGCCGTACAGAGGGTCTGTTTGCCAAAGTTACACTCCCTCATCGTAACAAGGCTCTTTTGCAATGGCCACTTGTATTAAAACTGAATGTTCACTCTGTCTCTTTACTCCACACTGCTGTCCCCACCAGAAAATGAAGTCCCCTGTCTGTCATAAAATAGACCACTTGTAATGTGCCTTGGCATCTGAAGCCTTAAACGAGGAGCGAGAAGTAAATGGAACAAACACCAGTGACACATTAAGAGAGCTCAGCCTTCGGTGGGCACATTCTCAGCCTTTAAATCTCACAAAGATTTTATTGCCTTTAATGGCCTATTATCTGGCACTCACAGTTGTCAGTCGCCTCAGTTGTGATATTGTGTTGCAGGGCTTTGGGGAGACTTAACTTTTAACTACTGGCAGAAGCCAAGAAACAGCATTTTTTAGGACAAAACATGATAATGCGTTACTGATGGAGGCTATAAACATGCTGTCAGTGAGTGAGAGATGGCAAAGGCATGTACGACGTCATTTATCCATATTTTACTTTACAGCCACAAACAAACACAAACAAGTTGTTCTTGAGCAACTTTTTTTGGTTAACCCTTTGTTATCATACAGGGTGTCCTTAAAGTTCTTTACAATTGAACACGTATATTACAAAAGCATACACGCAGCAGGACTTAGACTGAGACTTTACGTTTGTCACTTGTCACCTCGATAAGGGCAGTGTTAGTGCTGTGAAGGGGCCTGAAACTTGACTGGAAATCATCAAAGTAGTTGTTCAGTAGAAGAACGTCAGAGGGCTGTTGGTAAACAACTTTCTCAAAGGCTTTACCTAAAGACGGCAGGTTTGATATGAGACGATAGTTACTTCTTGTAGGAACTGAAGTACTCAGAGTAGGGTTAAAATTAAAAAGCCTTTATTTCAGCATGGCCAAACAAGTTAAAAAATATAGCAGACGCGTTGCGGCCTGTGGGCCTTCATCAGGACTGCTATAACCTCTTATATCAGTCCTGATGAAGCCCCACAGGCCGCAATGCGTCGGCTGTATTTTTTAACTTGTGTAGCATAACTCCCCTGAATGAAGGTTGACACTTTACTGATGATTTTTAGATCTAATGAAGGTAAATCCTTAAATCTGCCGAAAGAGCTGAAGAACATACACAAAAAACAAAAACGTGTAATTACAACGCACTTTCAGCAACATTTCCAGACCAGTGGATTTGAAGGGAAGGTCCAATTCCCTGGACACCACCTTCACCAGATAGCACTGCCCGGAATTTCTTTCTATGGGATTATGTTCACCCTTTCATGCATGAATTATGAGAACCTTCATCACGATTTTTTTCCTAAGTGTTTTTATTCCTCTGGTATAGTTTCATAGTGTCTTCCACTTACAATTATAATCAATCATTCATTTATCAGACAGGGTAGTTGTTTGTTTACCTGCTTGACTAGTTTCAGCTACTTCCTGTAGCCTTCCAGAAGCGTCACATGATGTTACTGTGACGTGTCTTATAGGCAGCTCAGGTGAGTTGGTCAGACAGCAGGGAGGGTTTACACCCCCTGCTGTCTGACGTCTTCTCCAGGACCGCATAAGACACGTCACAATAAAATCATGTGATGCTTCTGACGAAGGCTACAGGAAGTAGCTGAAACTAGTCAAGCAGGTAAACAAACAACTACCCTGTCTGATAAATGAATGATTGATTATAATTGTTTTTATTCCTCTTTAGGCCTTAAAAAACTATGTGATTGATCACTTTTTTTATGAAGCTATTCTTCATGGAGTTGCAAAAATGTCCACTAAGTAAATACACATGTATTTACTGATATACTACATGAAAACTATGAAATAAAAACATTTAATTCTGATGTTTTCTCACATTTTAACATACTCTAATACTAGTCGTTACTCACTTAATGGAGATAATATGCACAAAAAAACCTAAATGTTTGTTTTTAATTACAGTTCAATAAAAATGACAAGCAATTGATTTACACTCAAACATGTATGATCAGGTTTATGAAGAACAACAAAGTTACAGTGATGTTATTAATTACAACATATGGGACGATGCATAAGTGTCCACTGTGTTGGCTGATATAAAACTAAAACAACAAAATCCATGAATATACAAGAGAGTATCAGTAGAAGAGCTGCCCACTGTAGTGACCACTATGCATGAAAGGGTTAAAGAGATAATGTATTGAACAAAGGTATGGGTCATCAACCACCTGAAGCCAAAGATCACTGATGTCACTGATGATGTTATGAAACGGCCAACATGGAAACAAATCCAGTACTGTCTGGATGTGCTTTGTGCAACTAATGGTGCCCAAACAGAGGATTATTAAATGAGGCATAAAAACTTCTCATTTTGTAATAATTTCCACAGATTTGTCTATTCAATTGCTTTTGTCATACATTTTTTTAATTGTAAAGAGCCTTTCTGGACACTATGTACATTTGACATGCACATATAGTATCTGTATTATAAATGAAGTGAACTGTAACTGTTGTTGTTTTTTCAGGTGCCATGTTCCAGTGGTTCTTTGCTCTATGTTTGGTGTACACTCATCACTATTGAACCTGATTCTCACACGCAACAGAGAGTGGTGAGTGTCCCAAATACAAGCCTTAATACCAAATAAAACATGTACATGCATTACTCTTAGTGTGTGAATAAGTTCATGTTTGTGTTAAATTTGATATGTTTAATTCCGTTCATTGTCGTTTTCTGAGCTTTACACCTCATAGGTAGGGATGGGAATCGAGAACCGGTTCCCAGTAGCTCGATTTCTTGGAATCGTTTGCCTGCCTGCTTAACGATTCTGCTTGTCGATTCCACCTTCGTTGTGCATGCGCGATGACATCACACGCACGCTGCATTGTTTTGGACAGAACGTAGCCAACATGGCGTTGAAACAGAACCAGTCTAAACAGATGATACCAGGTCCACTTCTAACACTGTCAAAGCTTCCATTTCTTCTAAAGGGTGGAATCCCTCCAA
>JAQQZY010000009.1:33520799-33530830 GCA_030068375.1 Ostorhinchus rueppellii | reverse complement strand
GTGACCCTAATGAGGATAAAGCGGGTATAGAAGATGAATGAATGAATGAATGAATGAATGAATGAATGAATGAATGAAAACTTGTTTCCACTAGTGCATATTATATTTCATACTTAATTTATTTTCCATAATTTCCCTAAATCTTACAACTGATGGACTATGTACTCAGTATTAATGACAATTACACCTTTACCTCCCGTCAGTGACATATATAGAAGTTACGAAGTTAAATGGATTAAAAAAAAAAGTTGGATCCAATTTCACACCCACTGCATGACAGCATCAGCCTATACCTCATCATTCTTAGAAATAATTCAAGTCATGCATTTTTCTTTTTATCTTTATTATGGGATTTTTGTGGCAAGCCTTAAATCCTACTTTAAGATTTCATAACATAGATTTGACCAAAGCTCGCCACTGTGTTTTCTCTTAATAGTAGGATTCATACAGCATCCTTCCATAAAGCACCAAGTTGTGCAACAGAGCCTTTAATGAGAGAGGCTTCTCGTTATTGCCTACTCTTTGTTCACATAATAAAACAGTTAACTGCAAAGACAATACAGAGCCATGCATCAGACGCTAGCAGGGACCACCACCGTCCCCACAGACCGGAGATTTAGCCTGTCACTCTGTCACAGTTCCACTTTCTCACACAAGTTTCAAGGCCTTGCAAGTAGTTAAAACTTGGCACACGTTTACAAATGTGCAGTGTGTATACAGTGTATTATGTGTATGTGTGCACATATACGGCTCCTGCATGAGTGTACCACGGCGAGCCTGTCCACAAATGTCACTCTGGGAATCATCTTTTGTCACATAGCAATCACATCTTGACGGCAGCGGTGCGCGGAGCCACATGCTCTCCCACAGGCTCCGAGTTACAAAGCATCCCAGAGGGTCTGCTGGACATGTGGGCCATATGTCTGACTGTGGTTGCCTGGGTTTCTCTGCTCAATACATTCACAAACACACATCACACACAGTGGCCCCAAGCAGAGCTACACACACTTATAGCATTTAGTTACAAAGCGCACCACCTTTACATAAGCATGTTTCCATCCAACTCTTTTTATGCATAATTTAAAACCCTTGAAAATGTCAAAAAACCTTAAAATGTACCAAAAAATGTAATAAAAGGAAAATATGAATAAATGAAATGAAAACAGATTTATAATCATGTTATGCGTGGACGAATGAGGAGACAGCAAACGCTCCTTGAATTAATACAAGAAACAAATATAAATGCCATAATAGATGGGAAACAGCAATGAAACCCCAGCATGTATGAAGAGCTGCAGAAACAGATGTTAGACAAAGGCTCTGACGAAGCGTGGAGAATTCTGAGAAGCAAGTGGAAGAGTTTGAAACAATTCTATACAAGGGAGAAGCGTCAGAGGGCAAAAGTAAAGCCAGACTGGATGAAGTTCTGAGTCACATCTCTCTCTGGTTACATCTACCAGCTCCTCGATAACCACTGCAGGTAGTGTTTTATTCTATTCAATACGATATGTAACTGGGGGGGGGGGATCCACTTTTAACTCATAAAGACCCAGCGCTACTTTTGTGTCACTTCCCAAATGAAATTTTCTCTATATCTAACCTTTCTTAAGTGATTTAAAACCATTTATTATAATATCAACATCTGTATTTTGCATTTTATCAATTAAATACAGGTATTTTCCTGTATTTAATTTACTCACCATGAAAATTTTTATAAAAGCTCAGATTAAACAAATATTACATCAAAAACAGAGTAAACTGCAGAAAAAGTGACTTTTTCTGTAAAATCTATCATTAACTGAACATAAATGAAGCATTTTCTTCTACTGTCATTGATAAAACTCCATGGGTTTTACTGGTAAATTAATGTTGTAGAAGATGACAGTGTTTCCATGGTAACTACAGAGCCTCTGAACATCCGAATGGATCATATCTGATGTCCGTGAAACGATGACAAACTACATTTTATGATAATTACTTGCATGGATTAACAGGATTAGTGGATGAAGAGATGAAGAAGATCAGTAGATGATCAACGGTGGATGTTTGGGTTTTTATGGGTTAGTGTCGTATGTTTTGTTTTATTTTAAATCCAAATGAAGTAATAATGAATTAAGTCTCCAAATGTTCATATAAAAGTAAGAGTAATATTAGTGAATGGAAGTTTTATTATTCTGTTAAAATACTGCAGTATATGTGGATAGAAACCTGATCGTCTGTCCTACCTGTGATCAATCTTGACATGACAAAAGTTAATGGGCAATGTGCATTTCCCATCATGGAAAGTGTCAGTTTGTCTGAAAGCAGCCACTTTAATGATGGAGTATGAGGGGAAAATGTCATTAGAGGATTAATTGCACTGATTTCTATCTCTAAACACACTCAGAACTTGGACAGAAAGTGAAAGCCACAGTTTATATTGTATATTTTCCCTTAATGCTGATAACGGTGATACAGTTTGCTGTTTGGAAAGAGGATTCAGTCTCTCTGCCACAGTGGAGAAACCAAAGCAAATGAACTCCTTGGCAGGGAGTGTGTAAATATTGTGTCTTAAAGGGGCAGAGGAAGTTGAAAGTGGTAAATGTTATTTTTCTTTCTCTGTTGGATTTTTAATGGCAGAAAGGCACCTCCACAATCATTAAACAAACATCTTGTAGTGGTTGGGGTTAGGGTAAGCTGTAGCTGCAGGCGTTTTGTGCGTATGTGTGTTCAGAGCGGCGTGCCTCTCAAAATTCACACTTCTTATAGCCTCGGCTCCAAAGTTGGCAGGTTCTGACAGAAGCTGCTGAGCACATTTCTCTCAGTCACCGTTTTGTGAGTTCTGTAGCGTGATTTATGAGCCCGGCACTTTTCTGCCCTCACTGTTCGGGTCAGCGCCCCATTTAATGGTAAAGAATGACTTCTACCAGTGCTTTTTTTTTGGTCTAGTTTCACGGCAGGGAGTCGTCGGGTGTGTGACGTGTTTGCGATGGCGAGGTAGCGGCCCTCGGGGAGAGCGACGCGTGGGCCACGGTGAAGGCTTTGATCTCCAGTTAGTCTGAGAGGACTGTTTGTTTGGCTCTCCTCTGGCTCTCAGCGCTGTTTAGGGTTCACAAGACCATGATTACCGTGAAATGACTGTTGTGGCAGTGAATTGGTGGAAAATGGTTGTGAGTGTGTGTTTGTGTCTGTCTGCCTGTTTGTCTGCGTCTCAACATGCCCATGTGTGTTCCCAGATGCCTTGTCAACTGTTCTTTCTATCACTTTAAGTTGCATTCCTGCGTCTCTTTCTGTTTGCATGGACCGTGACTGTTAATGTTCCACAGAGTCTCATAATTATTTGTTTGCATATGACACATTTATATGGCTCTTACACAGAAGTCACTGAATCGGCATTGATGCAAGTATATTTTTTTACATGTGCAAAGAGTATTTAGACTACAGAATGCACTTCTAGAGTCTGCTTGCTGCCGTCTGTCAAGTACAGAAATACAAAAAGACCTTATCATGCCAAAACAAAAGTGTTACATCAGTGACTGTTTTTTTGTTTCACGTATACATGCATGATCTTTTTTTACAGCAAGCATGTTGATTCCCACAGGTGGTATGTTAACATTTTGCAGTTTCCTTGTCACTCTGTATTTTTTTAAAGCTGCGTATGACTTTTATCACCAATTTTGTCATCAAATCTGTAAAACCAGAGTCATAACCTGAGTATCATGAAGTCTTTCTTTGATTTCACACCTGAATCTCTTCCCTCACAGTGAACAATTTCAAAGTGCACTCTACCATAAACACTCAATTTATTTAGCTAGTAGCTCACTCGGGCATTTTTGGAGACTTCCCCATGCAGGACTTTTCTAGATGCTGCTTTTGTACCAAACCATGATTACAATCAGATGCAGTCATCAGCTGTTTCAAGTCACATCACATCACGTTTTTATCATTACTTGTCCCAAATTGTCTCCATTCCAACTTTTGTAGCAACGTGCTTCAGGACTGAATGATACAAATGGATCTAAATTCACAAATACAATGACTTTTACCAGATAAAACATTGCATAACGTGTCTTCGTATTGTCAGCAGTGGAGTCAAAATATACTTCCAGTTCATTTTCCTCCCCATCCTGACACATTCTGCTTTAGGGTTGTCTTCGGTCACATATACATTCATATAATACCTCATACTCGCCTATAAAACAGTTCTTTTTCATGGATGTCACCTTGCAAATGTTTCCTGGCATTTTTGGAAATTTGTCGCAATATGCATTATGGGAAGTGAAGGTCCACGCAGCCGCATTATGGCTGCAGCAACAAAAAACACAGAAACGGCTTCATTACCTCTTAGATAAGGTAAGATAAGATGAGATGAGCTAAGCTTTATTTGTCACATGCATATTTATACACAGTACAGTGGCCAGTGAGATGTGTTTTGTACCTGCTTCCAGTTTCAATTAAAAATGTAAAATAAAGGTTCAATAAAAAATAAAGGTTCAGAAATGTATATATACATAAATAAATAAATAAATAAATAAATAAATCAATCAAGTCTCCAGGAGGAACCCTGTTATATACTGTATAAGGTGCATTTATAAAAAAAAATTTTAAAAAAGGGTGCCAGTATGTAGTGCAATGCTGCTACAGCAGCTGTATGGAAATCCACTTCTCACAATGCAAGTGACAATAAATTTCCAAAAATGCCCAAATGAGCAACCGGCTAAACAGATGAACTGTTTATGGTGAAACTGCTCACCATGAGGGAAGAGCATCATGTGCATAATCATGGAAACACTTATGGATTCATGATGCGTAGGCTATGACTTTTATAGATTTCATGAATAATTGGTGATGAAAGTCATACACAGCTTTAAGCTTTAAAAACATGCCTGTAGTCAAATAACATGAGCAGATCAAAGCAAAATGTGTATAAAAGCAGCCCTGAAAATAACAGCTGTTTATCAGTAGTGACTTTCTATCTCTAGATGTGTCATTTGTGTGCGTTCTGTCTACTGTAGGTAGAGCCTCGCCGCTGTGGACTCAATAAGAAACAGGCTCAGAACAGTAGAAATATATTCAGCATGTCTGCCTACTTGCCTGTCATCTGGTCTAGACCACTGCATAGAGAGAGGCATTACATTATGATTCTCAGTAGATAAGTCGAGTGAGTTTATTTGTAAAGCACACTAAGAAACAACAAATGTTTACTACGGTGATGCACAGCGATAGAGTCGACGTAAGTGAATTAATAAGAGCATGAAGTATCTGGATAAAGTCAAAACACAAGCAGCGTCGCACAAGGAACAAATAAAACACTAACACATACAATCCAAAGTGTGGTCAGACATGTCTTCATGAAAAAACAGAGGCTTTAAGGCATGCTTTCAAAGCGTCTCAAATGAGGGAAGCGCTGGAAATTGGTGGCAAATTATTCCAAAATGTAGGATAATTTCATCAGTCTGGCCTGGTCACCTGTAGGCTGGCATGTGGAGAGCTGATCAGACGACAGATCTGGGGTGAACGGCGGTGAATGGAGACGACGTACACATGAAACACATTCAAAGATCTTAAAATTGATTCTGTTTGATTGTTTTTTTATTACTATCATCAATGTGGTTTTGGTCAATTCCTTAGTTTATTTGTAATTATTTGCTTTTTCTTTTCCTTGTTATTACTAAGTGATAAAATGGAACATGACAGAAGCTGTTTGGTTGAATTACATGTACACTCTATCCAAATAAAAAGTTCTAAAAAAGTCAAATGAATATGTGTAGAGAGGAGAGACTGGAGAGAGGCTGATCTGAAGAAGATGTGCTCTCTGTTTGGTTCCTATGCAGAGTCTCAGTACCTCTAAAAGCATCCCCTTCATCCATGTGTTTGTTAAATATTAAATCTGACGTTCGATCACCAGAGGATATGACTTGACCTGGCCAAGAGAGCAGCTCAGACATAGTTACAACAAATCAAGACACAACAAACCAACTTTCATTCACTACAAATAAATAAAACACAATGTCTGACTATAAGCAATAAAAGACTGACATACGTAAAGTAAAAGTTCAAGAACAATTTCAGTGCAAAATTCAGAAGCAATTACATTTGAGGCATGTCTGCGGTGGTTTTGTGTGGTCTCTTCAGGCCGGTGCTGGAGCCCCTCACCCAGTGGGACAGCCCCATGCAGGTGAAGTTAACCTGCTGGAAGTCAGGCCTGAACACCCTGTTGGTGGAGCTGCTGCCCTGGGCTCTGCTGGCCAACCACTCCCAATGGGACCTGTGGCTTTTTGAAGGGGAGACTATTGTCCTGCAAATACCGGCAGGAAAAGTCATCGTACCACCAAACTTCAAGGTAAGAAGTCGAGTCAGAAACACATTAGTGTTCTAGAGCTTACACCACAGATGTACATATACAGTCCAAACGGGCTGGATCAATCAAATAGTATTTAATAATAAAAAGTGAATTTCATCACTCTGAAATATGTGCAATGACAATAAAGTTCTATTCTATTCCAATCTATTCCATTCTGTTCTATTCTACTCTATTCTACTCTCTTCTATTCTATTCTATTCTATTCTATTCTACTCGCTTTTATTCTATTCTGTTCTATTCTACTCTATTGTCCTTTATTCTATTATAGTCTATTCCAATCTATTCCATTCTGTTCTATTTTACTCTAATGTATTCTATTCTACTGTGTTCTGTTCTATTCTATTGTACTCTATTCTTTTCTGTTCTATTCTAAATAATAGCATAACTTAACAGCTCCATTTTTTCTTATTATTTTAGGATTTAAAAAAAGTTAAATTAATGTATGAAAATGTTTTATCCCTTCATAAAAACCTCAAATTTCTTACAAGAAATAAGTGTGGGTTTATATATTCTACCTCAGTTGGTCATTTACATATGTGCATTACAACTTACAGATGACAGCGTATCTATAAATTCACAAAACATTTAGTAACAGGCATCTGAAAAATCTAGTATTTTTAGGTTTAGGACCAAAACAACTCATGCAGACTCACTGACACCCATGACTGTTAGTGTATTTGTCAAATATTCATCCCATGGGTCAGATTGAACCCATTGGAGGCCGGTTTTGGTCCACATGCCACAAGTTTGACCCCCCTGGTTTAGACTTTGCTTTGGTAGAGCTCAGCTGTTAGTGTCTTGTGTGTGTGTGTGTGTGTGTGTGTGTATATTAGTGTGCATATAATGCTGCACAAAAGACACATATCATAGAAAATGTACAACCTACGATCAGAGAAAAGTGTGGAAAACACGCATGAAGAGGCAAAGCAAACCATCGAGTGATTTTCCCATGCAGGACTTTTGTAGATGCTGCTTTTGTACCAAACCATGATTACAATCACATGCAGTCATCAGCTGTTTCAAATCACATCATTTTTAAAGTTTTTACCTCATTACTTGTCCCAAATTGCCTCCATTCCAACTTTTGTAGCAACGTGCTTCAGGCCTGAATGACAGAAATGGATATAAATTCACAAATACAATGAAGTTTACCAGATAAAACATTACATAACGTGTCTTCATATTGTCTTCAGTGGAGTCAAAATACACTTCCAGTTTCTTTTCCTCCCCATCCTGACTCATTCTGCTTTAGGGTTGTCTTCGGTCACATATACATTCATATAATACCTCATACTCGCCTATAAAATGTCTCTTTTTCATGGATGTCACCTTGCAAATGTTTCCCGTCAGGTTAATACCTTGGCCTTAGCAGAAGCGCTTTGCCAGCAGAACTAATACTGATTCTGCGAGACGTTACAAGTCTGCTGGCTTTATGTGATCTACAGTAATATTGCACTAAAAATATATTTTGTCTTTCAATCAAGACATAAAAACCTTTTCATCTCGGGGGAACCTTCATTCCAAAACGAGCGCTTTTTTCATTTCAGTCTTGACTAATAAGCACAAAACCTGAGATCATTCTCCAGAGCTGCATTACAGCAATATTCCCTGCCTGAGTTTTTATCTGCAGCCAAGCTCTGTCACCGTATATTGTAGGCATGTCTTCTCACTCGCTTCTGAGATCAGAAGAAGAGGTCTGCAGATGGTTTTCCCCCCGTGGAACATAACACACACATGCACAGATTTTTCTGCCACTAACCCAGGACTAAGCGGGGAGGCAGCATATCAAAGAACAAGTGTAGATACGGTCCAGCACAAAGAAACAAAATAAAAAGTTGTAAGTGTGCAATAGCTTGTGAAATAGAAACAAATAAAGCATTGTTTCCATAGCGCCCTGCTATTTATCATGGCACGTCAAGGCAGAGAAGGCTCGTTCTGAGCTGCGACGCTCAGATCTGATGTGTTTATGAGGGAAAGCTGGTGTTGGACTGGCACGTTGCACTGCACTGGCCACATCAGCACTACGTTTGTCATTCAAACATCTGTAGGGCACTGAAACGATGTTCTCCTAACATCGCCAGCAGTAAGAGAAGTTGCATTCTTTTCACTTGCCAGGACTATTGAAATACTATGAGTGCGCTGTCAGGAAGAGTTTGTTGTTTTGTTGTTGTGTTGAAGCTGCAGCTGACCCCCAGCATGTGGCCTTTTCCAAAATACAATCAAAAGCAGTCTGTTTTAATAGTGGATAGTGCTTGGCCCGACTCATTCCTTTATGGTCTAACGTTTCCATCTGATTGCCTCTAACCCTCTTCCATTGTCACCCTCTTATTTCCGCCCTTCCACCCAGGAGGCCTTTCAGATCGGTATCTACTGGGCTCACACCAACACTGTCCACAAGTCGACGGCGCTCAAACTGGTCCACGACCTGACGTCCCCTCGATGGAAGGAAGGAACAGGCTCCGAAGTGGTCACTCTGGACGAGGAGGGGTACGTGGAGGCCGACATCACCCTGGGAGCTTTTCCTGGCAGACAGAAGGTAAGGAAGGAGGAGGACACTCATACTGGGAAGTTATTTACTCCATCCTACATGGAAGATCAGCTATGACACAATGGCCTTTATATGGGGGCTTCAAAAAGGCTGTGGAGAAACAACATAGGTTTGACATGGTTTAGGTCATATGGGCCTGGTTTTACACAGATGGACTTAAAGGCTGGTGTCATTTCTTGCTGAGGTGTATTGACCTACAGCTGTGGAAAAAAATATTAGACCATCAAAAGTCCTAAAAAAAAAAAAAAAAAAAAGGTTATGTAATCAAGTACTAACTTCTGTGTGTGTCATGTGACTAAAACAGAAAAGAAAACATGGAATGAATAAAAACACTGTTTTTGTCAGTACAATGACACAGATACTGATGGAAGAACTGAAGTGTGTGAAGTTAAACTACTATGAGCTGGTTTTGTTGTTCTCATTATATTTGTCCAAACAAATGGACCTTTAGGTGGACCAGGCATTAAAATGAACAAGAAACTAAAGAAAACAAGGGTGGAAGAATAATGTTTTGGATGGAGCAAATGTTGAAAAAATAAACATCATAACTTCAAGCATTTTTTCCAACTGTCCTTTTTCCCACAGACTTTTTGAAACCCCATCATAGCTCATGTTGTTCATGCACTTAAAATTGTTTACCTCCTCAAAGTTCAGCTGATCAGACCACCGACATCAACACAGGTGTTCAATGATGCGTCATACTTTCATGGAAAGTTTCAGTTCAAGCCAAACAATAATAAATCAGTTGTCCAGTTTCTTCAGGCGATCTGGACACACGCTATGTACAAACATTTCATTAACTCTAGTATATATTATGTTGTTTATAATAAGTGAAGTTTATTGTTTAGCACATTGAATAACTAACTGTTAAATGTAATATATCCTACCATTACATGTATTTGTCACAAATGTGTATTAATTATGTTTAAGGAATATCTTAGTTGGTCCTGGGTTCCATTCCAACACCAGTCCATGGTGGGACCTTTCTGTGTGAGTTTGCATGTTCTCCCCATGTCTGTGTGGATTCTCTCTGGGTCCTCTGGCTCCTCCCACCATCCAAAGGCATGCACTGATAGGTTAATGGGCTAATCTAAATTGCCCATAGGTGTGAATGTGACAGTGATTGTTCGTCTCTCTATG
>JAQQZY010000009.1:33416662-33427058 GCA_030068375.1 Ostorhinchus rueppellii | reverse complement strand
ATTCATCCAAAATATGTAGTGCAGTAAAAGTGGAAGTAGGAGGAAAAAAGAATACTCCAAAAAAGTACAGATACTGCCTTTTAGTACTTAAGTACAGGACTTAAGTGGTTCTAATTCGTTACTATACATCTCTGGTCTGGACACTGTGCTGGACACTCCATGTTTTCAACCTTACCATCTTCTTCTTTTTTTTCTTAAATGAAACTGTATATACATACTTATTTTTATTTCTATTGTATTTGTAAATTTTTTTTACTACTTTTGTTATTATTATTTTATTTATTACCTTACTTTTTACTTTCATCCTCTGCTCTTGCTTGATATGGTGCTCTATGTCCCTTGAATTGCCCCTTGGGGACAAATAAAGTTTTTTTTAAATTGAATTGAAGTAGTTCTGGCAGAGCTTGGACTTGTGTTTTGGCTCACTATGTTGCTGTAGGATGAACCCCTGACCAACTAGGCGCATCCCAGAGGGTACTGCATGGCGCTGCAGAATGCTGTGGGAGACATTTGGGTTCAGGGGGCCTTTCACTCTGTACAAGTCACCGACCCTGGATCCAGCAAAACAGCCCCAGACCATCACACCTCCTCCATGTTTGACAGTTTATGTCACACACTGAGGAGCCATCCATTCACTTACTTGATGGCATAAAAAAAATCCTGTGGGATTTTTACCTCTGGCAGTTCACCACTTACCTGTGTACTTTCCTGTGTGTAATTTCAAGCTGATCATTGGACTTGAACTGCTTGAATTTCATTGGAAATGGAAAAATTGGGGTGTTCTAAAACTTCTGACTAGCAATGTACATGTTCACAAGTAAAAATGCATTCAAAACTTGAAGTATTAGCATCAAAATAAAGATGCAGAGTGGTTATTGCTAATAATTTATGCATTAATGTATTGTCATGTGTAATGTGCATAAAGGTAGAGAATAAAAAGTTCAGTTTTCTTCCAAAATGCAGTGGAATGGCATTATATAGCAGCAGAAAAAATAAATACATTTCTGTGGGCAGTGCAAAACTAAACCAGTTTAACATTCTTCCCCAGACATGAATCTGTTTAAAGAGACCAGTGCTGACAGCAGGAAGAAGGTTCCAGTGGAGCACTTGGATTATGGTTACATTGAAAAATGCAAAGATGTAAAGTACCTGGAGAAGATCTTAAGAGTACTGAGGTAAAGGTCACATATTTAAACTTAATGAGTAAAAATGTTATATTATCATTAGAAGATATCTCAATGTATTGCAATGTTTTTTATTCATGTATCATTATTATAATATTGACTAAAAACATATTTAAAAAATAGCTTGGTTTATTTTTATGGAAAGGTCAGGAGATGAGGGTATTTATCCTAAACTGATTGAGTTCTGTGAGAATCATCTGGAAAAACTGGACCCAAAGAGTCGAGCTCTCTGGAAAGAAAACCCTGTGTCTACAGCTGCCAGTCTTTCCAAAGATGAGTGGAACCAAATTGCTGATGATTTAAAGGTACTCTAATTACTACAAAAAAGTATTTCTTTTAAAAACTTTGCTTCCTGTCTGAGATTCTGAATATTTAATAATAATAATAATAATAATAATAATAATAATAATAATAATAATAATAATAATAATAATAATAATAATACATTTTATTTATTTATTTATTATTTGTCAGAAACATTACAATGGATTTTGTTTTTTATAGATGTGGCAAGAAGAGACAAAAAAGACTGAGGCCTCACTTAAACAGGAGCCAATATTTGAAGATATAACAAATGAAAATATTCCTCCTGTACGAGGTTCTAATCACTCAGTTCCACTTATGCAGGTATGTCACTGCCTACCATGTTTGCATGTGTGTTTAACAATGAACAACACCAACACTGAATCTTATTTTATTATACAATGCACCCCCAAAGGCAAAGAGAAATTCCTCAAAACGTGCTCTACCACGTGATCCTCGAGAATGGGACAGGTGAGTTGTTCCGTCTCAAACAGACTAATTATGTTCAGAAGAAAGAACATGTTGTTACAGCAGTTCAAGGCAATGAACTTAAAATGTTTTGCCAGCATTTTTGCCAAGCATCTTTACTCAGTTAATCCACAGCTAAACTTTTAATGCTGTTCGTCATTTGGCTGAATATCATTTACCTAAATACTTTTCCCTTTATTTTTAGGTTTGATGTGGAGAAAGAATGTGAAAAAATTGATGGAAATGTGAAGGAAAAGGTTCAGCCTGCTGCTATAAATGCTGGAGCTCCAAATATCAAGACTAATGTGAACACCTCATGTAATGTATTAACTACTGCGCACCATATTTATTTCATTTATGGTCATTATGAGTGCACTGCAGTTGTGACATGAGTTCAGTATGTGCTCTTTGTGATTCACACAGTGCTGACACAACCAGAAAAGCTCCTCTTGGCAGCCCGTGAAAAAGACAAAGGCAATGAGGCTTTCAGAGCAACTGACTATGAGGAGGCTGTTGCATACTATTCCCGGTCAGACTTTTAAAACAATCTATTTATTATACAAAGCATTTTACATCTTCTAAGTGGCTTACAGCATCCTGCTTAGCATTTATTTAGATCGCTGTCTTTTATTCATGTCCTATTTTACTCCCATTGACTGTGTGTACCTCTTACATTGAGTGCTTGTTCATTAACCACACTGTAAAGAGACCTCTGTTATATTGTTGGCCTTCCATTATAGGAGCCTTTCCATTATATCCACTGTGACTGCATACAATAACAGAGCCCAGGCAGAGATCAAACTCGAGCACTGGCACAACGCCATGAGAGACTGCCAGAGAGTACTTGAGCTGGAGCCAGGCAATGTGAAAGGTGCTTTTTTTGTTTGTAGAATTCATTAAGGATAATAAAATGCTCTTAGATTGAGAACATTATAATATTCATTTCATAAAAACACATCTGCAGAACTATATTTACTGTGTTTTACTTTGACATACTGTTTTCATAATTTATCAATGTATGTTGTCTGTATAGAACATAAATATCTCATTAAAAAAAGGGGAAAGTCTTCACTCATTATCTTTAAGGTATCAAATGGTTTCTTCTGAGATCCTCCATAACTGAAAGAATATTAAATGAGCTATCTGGAGTCTAAGACTGTGCAGACTTTTCTCTTTTTGCCTCACCCCTGGATATTTTTCCCTGTTCGTGCACATATTTTGATTTGAACTTGTCATGCATCTCATCATCAGGCCTGTTACGTCGTGCTACAGTGCATAAACATATGGGTGACTTTGAACAGGCTGCAGAGGATCTAAGGACGGTGCTTCAGAAAGAGCCACACAACACTGCAGCTTCAGTAAGTGATGGATGAGAGGACTATGACAGTAGCTTCCATGTCCAGCAGATGTCACTCTATTTGTGTGAGACCTCAGCTATAGGTAATAATAAATGTACAAAAACATAATAGTAGATCTTGGATGAAATACACGCTTTCAACAAGTTTGGAGAATATACTAACTCATTATATACATTTGATTAACCCTTTCATCATGCATGAATTATGAGAATCTTAGTTCAGATTTTTTTCCTGAGTGTTTTTATTTCATTTTTAGGCATAAAAAAACAATGCCACTGAAATTTTTTATGATCTTATTTTTCCACTCAGGTGGACACCATGCATTTATTTTTTTTCAAGAAACATAAATTTAAAACACATCATCAGAAAGTGATAAACTGTGTGAAAACTATGACATTAAAACATTTTTCATGCAGCTAATATGAGGTTTTCTCACATTTTAACATAGTCTAATACTAGTTATTACTCACTTCACGGAGATCATGCAAAAAATAAACCTTTTTGATTAAGAAAACTATAAATTACAGTGTTATAACTTTTAGCAATTGATTTACACTGAAAAATATTATTGCAGATCAGGTTCATGAAGAACAGCAAAGTTACACTAATGGTATAAATTGCAATGTATGGGAAGGTGCTGTCTTGGCTGATATGGAACTAAAACCACGAAACCCATGAGTATACAAGAGAACAGCTGTAGAAAAACTGTCCACTGTAGTGACCAGTATGACTGAAAGGGTTAAATACCTTATAGACCACTGATGCATGAAAAATAATAAAAAAACTGTTGGATGTTCAGTACTGATACAGATCAGTACATAAGCCATTTATACATCTTGTAGAATGCTAGTATTTCCCAAAATAGCAAAAATATAATAAGTAATGTATATAATGATTTGGTATATTCTTCAAACCTGTTGTACACGTGTAATTCGTCCATAATCTACTGTTATTGCCCAAGATGATAGTTTTCATATTCAACTTTCTGTAATAAAATATCCACATTTATATATTTGTTTGGTCAAAATAAATCTTCATACTGTTAAATTACTTTGTATCTTGCATATAAACAATGGGAACATACAGTCATGGAAAAAAATCATTAGACCATCCAAAGTCATCAGAAACAATGGTTATGCATTCAAGTGTTAACTCCTGTGTGTATCATGTGACTAAAACAGACAGAAAAGTAAACATGGAATGTGTAAAAGCACTGTTTTTGTCAGTACAATGACACAGATACTGATGTAAGAACTGAAGCGATTTTGGTTTTTATCAAGAAAACATGGAAAATGGATTAAATATCAGCTCTGAAATTCAACTACCATGAGCTGTTTTTGTTGTTATCATTATATTTGTCCAAACAAATGGACCTTTAGTTGGACCAGGTATTAAAACGAACAAGAAATAGACAAAAATAAGGGTGGTCTAATAATTTTTTTCCGCAACTGTACATGTGTCTCAAAAACAATAAAAATGGATAGGACCGGTAGTTCCATTTGTTTTTGTGGATTTTCATTAACAACTGAAATGATAAAAACAATGACATTCTAACAATAACACTTTACAAACATTTAATTATTGCTTGCTTCCTGTAACTGAACCTTCTTAGTCCAGTTCCATGTTGTTTTTCTTTCATCCTGACAGGCAGACACACCTCTCACTTGACCTTTGTGCAATACTGGACTCATTCCGCTCACACAACAACTTTTTTCTCTGAGCCTGAGCAAGAATTACATTTAACCTTGTGCTTTAAACACTTGGACGTTTGCAGTTAAATCATTTGCATTTCTCTCTAGACTATAATTCATCTACTTCCTAAGTGAAACAGTTGGTAGATTCCAGAGTAGTTTACCAAACACAGAGTAAATATAGAAAAGCCCTTCTGTTAATAATCACAAGGTAACAGTTGACCTTTCAGTTGTTTTATGGTGTTTGTCCCATTTCAGAAACTTCTATCTGAAACAGAGAAGATACTGAAGCAGAATCAGACAGAGAACAAAAGCAAAGGCAAGAGAATCCTCATTCAAGAGGTAGAGGAGGACGATAACGACAGCAACACAGAGTCAGAAGCAGAACAAACTGGTGAGGCCCTTTGATCCCCTTCAAAATCAATATTTATTATATCCCTGATTTACAAACTCACACTCACTATAAACAAGCCAGTGGCCATGTAGAAGTCCCAGTTAAAAATTCCATCCAGAAATCGATCCATGACTACTTTAATGTAATGTCCCTGCACTAAATTTAACTCTTGTCAATTTAATCAAAAAGAAAGCAATAGGAGCATGGTAAATATAGAGTTCCGTGAGGAAAATCATTACTCAGGGTTTGTATGAGCATGAGAAACCTGCAGAGATCATGACATTTGACAACAGCAATTCAGGCCTGGAATTAGTTTCATAAAAGTTAAGAAATAATAGAGTTTTGGAAAATTAATGGAAATTTTCTTCATAAATGTGGCTTATGTAGTTCACTTAAAGTCAACTGAGAATGACTGACATAACAGTACTTTAATTTTTGGGCAGATCAGTCATGCCACCTGGTGTTTATGTTTGGGGTAATGTCAGACTCTGATATACTTTGAAAAGGGGTATTTGCTATCAATTCCTTGACAATGAATAAATGTAACAATGTTTGTCTAATAAGGTATAGATTGAGGAAAAACCAGGACCTGGGATGTGTATAATGAGGAGTGTGTAGTCGAAGTTGGTGCTAGTATTAGTATGATGTTGACTTTGGATCAAGCATGTTACGTAGCTTGTTATTAACTGGAGTTAACTGTGGTAAAATTGGATGTGGATATTTATTTTTCAGGCGTTTCAGACCATATGTGTTCATGAATAGCTCTCAAAATCATGGAAAAGTCAAGACACATATAGGTAAAAATGTGTCTGAAACCTGTAAAAATGAATTTCAGCACAGTTAAAAAGAATTGTTTTGAGAAAGAAATCTGAAAAATAAGTAGAAAGTAGTAGTAACTTAAGAACTCACTTAATTTTAAGAAATACAATGCATCTGGCTTTGTTTTAATAATATATTTCAACTAATATTAACCTACATTAACAAATAAAAACAATAATAGATCATAAGAGGAACACGTTTGCATTTTTGTACTTGTATTCAATGAAGTAATGTGTTTTCCCCTTTGGCAGATTTTTTACTTAATACAAGACAATTTGGATATTTAAATAATAATTCATAATAAATCCTTTTCAGGCTTAATTCTATTAAAAACAAAAGACTAAACAAACACTCAGCTATTTCATGAGTCTTGTAGTTTTACATTAGAGCTTAATTTAGTCCTCAGTTTGTCTGCCAAGCTAAGGATTTGGACTCAAAATCATAGAAAAATCTCGACATTTACTGGAAAAAATGTGTACGAAACCTGCAAAAAAGGAATGTCAGGACTGTAAATAAGTATCATTTTGAGAAATAATTCTGGAAAAAAGGGCCGAAATTAGTCCTAATTGAATAAGTCGTTTCATTTTAAGAAACACAATATATTTGGCTGTGCGTTAATAGGATATTCCAGCTAATAATAAACAACATTAAAAGTAAAAACAAAAATTTGCATGATATACCATCAGAGGGATGACTGTGTTTTTGTACTTACATTATTTAATATAAGTATTATATTTAAGAATTCATGGTTTAATAGTACAGTAGGTGTTATTTACTGTGGTTTGTCTATAATAAATCCCTCTCAGGCTTCATTTTATTCGAAACAAGAGCCTAAACATACACTCAGCTATTTCGTGTGTCCATCTGTATTTTTACACTGTAGTGTGACTGTACATTAGAGCTTAATTTAGACCTCACTGTATCTGCCGAGGATTTGCCCTGTAATCCACTCATGGTTTGTGTAAAACATCAGAGGACACTCCAATACACCATGAAGAGTGGAGCAGTCATGTTCATCACAAATCTTCAGTCAGCCGCGCTATAGATAGAGGAAACTCCCCTGTTCCCTGTGAGTAATGTGACATACTATTCGTGTTGAGTTATGTGCCCTGCCCCCACTCATTGCTGTTGTAATTCACTGCTGAGGGCGGCTGCTTCCTGGAACTCCCTCTTTTAAGTGGTTGTGTGTCGTTTGCATCCAACCCTCCCCCACTGTGATGTAACCGCTGACTGCTTCCTGTGGGAGTGTCACCCCTCTCTCTGTCTCACTCTCTCTTTCCCTCCCTCCCACCCTCTCCCTTCCAGCTTGTCCGGTTGAACCTAGCGAGCCTCAGGGAGGGGAGGAGAGCTCAGCTGCTCCTGCCGAAAGGGGAGACATGGGAAACGCTCAGAAAAAGCCCCACGGCAGAGGGGACGGGGGTCCACACAGCGAGACCGGCCACTCCCACCACGGACACCACTGGAGGGGCAAAGGAGGCAGCTCAGACAAGTACAAAGTCAACCAGGAGTCCAAGGAAAAGGTGGCCAACGGGACAGGAAAGAGAGGTTCGACAGCTTCGGTCCAGGCTGATCAGAGCAGCGGGACTTCAGCAAACACAGGAGGAGAAACTGTCAACCTTGATGCCCCATGTGGAGCCCTGCCCCCACCTCTGGCTCGGCTAAAGAATGAAGGAAACCTGTTCTTTAAAAACGGACAGTTTGCTGATGCACTGGAGAAATACTCACAAGCCATTCAAGGCTACTCAGAGTCAGGTAGGGACAAAGGGTGCTCACGACTGGTGATGTTTCAGTCCTTCTAGTTGGAAACAGGAGATTATTATTTACATGGCATATGTTTTACAGAGAGAAGTGACCTATGTTATGAACCTGCTTTGAAAAAGACACAAATGGCCTGTGGTTCAAAGGGCTGATGTTTCATCACTAGTCTCATCCATATTTCAACATATATCACTTCATGGCTTGTAAATATTAATGCTCCTCATAGTGTAACTGTAACTACTAATGCAGTTTAAGTCACAGGTCATGACCTTGTACTTACTGGCAGTGCATCTATTTAATTCACACCTATTACAGAGGAGAGTGTCATCAAGAGTATGTTCAGAATGTCCTTGTTTTAAGAGAAACACTATGTAAACAAAAGAAACCATGCAGGACGTTTGCCTGAACAAGCTGAAAGTAGAAGACATATCTAAACAAAAGCCACCCACAGATCCAAACATTTGTTTTTTTTCTTGTGTTCGGTGACTTTGTGGCTAGCGTGATGCGTCACAACATTGCGGCGTACATGGACAGTGTTTCTGTTTTAGCTTCAGCCTGGCGCTAAGCCTCTCAGCTCAGGTCTGTCCAGGTCACATGACCGGCAGCCACTCACTGTGAAATTGAATCTGTAGGACCGCAGCTATAACTCACATCCAGGAGGGAGAGAGAGACTGAGTAAATGATGGAGATGGAGAGAAACTGCTACTTCTTGTCAGGCTCATCCACCCATCATACGCTCAAGGTCTGTTTCTTTGTGGACGTGGTTAATGTAGAGACTGAACTCTGACAACACACAGGACACCCACTGGTCTGTCAGAAAGGGACACTTTCAAAAACAAAAGTAAAATGAAAAAAACTCCAAGTGTGCAAACTTTCAGACCTATGTATATCTGTATAGTCTGTATAGAAATGCTCCTGGTAATTCAGACTGATTATGGTCTTAATAACCTCGATAAGCACAAGCAGTTGCTGAGACATAATCATCACACACTGCCTCACTGTGTCATTATCCATAATCTAATTTCATCTCATGAGATGGCACGCAAACATGACTCTGCTTAGTGTGTGTAATACTTTATACAGGCCTGACTATAGGTGTTCTCCCCGTTATACACTGTTGCCCATAAAGTTAGAATAATTTCACTTTCAGACACTTTCATTTTTTTATTCCTATTTATACACATCAGGTGCAATGATTAAATACTGAGTCCCTGTTACATTTTATCTGTCAATTATTACACCATAATTTCATGAGGAGAGGTAAAAATATTAGTGCATTACTGTGTAATACTGAGCAAGAGTTGGCGTAAACATCCAGAAAAGCAAATACATTGTGTGAAAATGGCAAAGAAATGGTCTGACGAGCTTTTCCCTGACCTGCACTGATAAAGTTCTTGAGTTTGTCAAACCTGAACCTAGATAAGAACTGAAGCCACATGTCCAGGAACCTGAAACCATAGTACCACATGGTTTTCACGCTCATGAAACTGAAAGGCATGAATATAAAGACGTATGAAAAAGATACGCCCTCTTCAAAGAGCCTCACAAGCTTTGGCCTAAACAGTCATTAATTCAGACTGTACTGAATGTTGAAATGTCTGGCATATAATTATAAAGAATAATTCGATAAAAGTATCCTGGTCTTTTCTGATGCTAACACAGTCTTATGTGTCTCAATGTGAGATCAAGCTTGAAGATAAAAAGTGGTATTTCATCATTATGTGGTCTGAAAATCATACCTGTAATGCAAACAAAAAAATATGTCATCTGCTAATCACAGGATTCCATCATTGCAACACATGCACACCCACATGCACTATCAGTCTGTGAATACTTTGTACAGTGAACATATAAAACAGACGCTAACCTCTGGACATTCTGCATGATTCAAGACAGATGAAGGGCTGATTGAAGCTGCTGGAACAGAAAACTGCTCCTGAGTACAATATACAGGCACTGAAAAAATTATTAGACCACCCCTTGTTTGCCTCTATTTCTTGTTCGTTTTGATACCTGGTCCAACTAAAGGTCCGTTTGTTTGGACAAATATAAGAATAACAACAAAACTAGCTCATAATAGTTGAATTTCAGAGCTGATATCTATCCATTTTCCATGTTTTCTTGATAAAAACCAAAATCAATTCAGTTTTTCCATCAGTATCTGTGTCATTGTACTGACTAAAACAGTGCTTTTACACATTTCGCATTTACTTTTCTGTCTGTTTTAGTCACACGATACATACAGGAGTTAGCACTTGAATGCATATCCATTTCTGATGACTTTGGATGGTCTAATGATTTTTTCCATGACTGTATGTTCCTGTTGTTTATATGCAAGATACACAGTAATTTAACAGTATGAAGATTTATTTTGACCAAACAAATATATAAATGTGGATATTTTATTACAGAAAGTTGAAT
>JAQQZY010000009.1:33382006-33396279 GCA_030068375.1 Ostorhinchus rueppellii | reverse complement strand
TGTCTCTGTCTCTCTCTCTCTCTCTCTCTCTCTCTCTCTCTCTCTCTCTCTCTCTCTCTCTCTCTCTCTCTCTCTCTGGGACATTTTGCTATGCAGATTTACTTTTGTACCACCAAACACTTCTCTTCTGTTGCGTAACAGGCAGACGATGCGACACTGTGGACCTTTGAGTTCACCGTCAGATAAAACGAGTCCAACGTCCAGCGTTCCATAAGGACACAAACGAGTCCAACACTTAGATTCACTCAAGTTCAGCTGCGGTCGTTGAACCCTGACCATGATTCACACCAGATTTGACTCAGAGCTCGGAAACCGCAAACACCAGGAGAGTCAACCTGACGCCACAAACAGACCAGTAGGATCTGAACCGGACCAGTAAAATAACAACACAAATAACCCATAAATAGTGTTTGTAGTTGGGGTTTTTTGTGTTTGTTTTTTAACCTCAGTCGAGGTTATGCTTTTGCCAGGGTTTGTTTGTTTGTTTCTTATCAACATGACTCATAAAGTTATGGATGGATTTTGATGAAATTTTCAGGACATGTCCGCTCTGGTTTTAAGGTAGTATTTGTACTTTCCTCCACTTGATGGCGCTGAATGACCTCACATGCAGCTCTGTGCCACCATGCCCTATCTCGCAATGGTAAAGAATCTTTTTAAAAATTCCTGGATCCAGACGGTGATCCGATCACCTACAAAATTTAATCATCTCTTCTTTGACCCAGAGTGGACATATCCTGAAAATTCCATCAAAATCCATCCATAACTTTTTGAGTTATGTTGCTAAAAAACAAACAAACAAACAAACAAACTCTGGCAAAAACATAACCTCCTTGGCAGAAGTAATACAAACGCTTGTCACTGAGAATAAAGTCGTTATTTAACAAAAATAAAGTTGCAGTTTTAAAAAAACTCATTATTTAAGGAGAATAAAGTCGTACCCACTCATCACATAACGCAGAACTTGGAACATTTTGTGAAATTCTACTTTCATTTGGGGTTAATGCAAAATACTGAGCCTATTAGCCCCGCCCACCATCAACATGTTATCATTAGTCAAAGGAATTTGAAGCGCGTTTGCAAACGTTTAGATTTATTTCATCATAAGAATTGATCTGATTTGTTGCTGCTTCGCTTGTTGCATTCGCTGTAAAGCAGGAAACTGACGAATTTTCAAAATATTACACCTGTAATCTTGTAAAAGTACAACTTTATTGTCGTAGTGACAAGCATTTTTATTTTCTTATGTCCCTAATATGCCGTCGTAATAATGACCACAGATTTTTGTCTTTGTAAAATTAAATTATGAAAATGTTTACACTTTCAAACTATCCTTTCACAAAAAAATGCAAATAGCCCGAAAAAACAGAAATTTAATTTTGTAGGAAAAATAAGTGATTTTAACATTACACCTCAGCTTATCATTTACACATGTGTATTACAACTTACAGCGAATCTATAAATGCACAAAACCTTCAGTAAAAGGCATATTTTTGCTAAAATTTTGGAGTTTGAAATTTTTCATCATTATTCATTGATTATTATGCTGTTATTTTACTGGTCGAACCCACTCGAGATCCCACCGATAGCTTTTTGGACATGTAATTAACACTTAAATTGTAATGAAGTATTTATTTTGTGTAATATATTTTAATTTCCCCTTTCATTTTGGTTGTTTTCAGTTGATTATTTGCTTTTAAAGTGATTCTTACACGTCCAAAATAAAACATTCACTCATTGGTCGGTATGTGGCACACGAACCATCCACTCTTAAAATCTTCGGTGTCATTTTGGAACTTTACAGATTCGTCCTCGGGGCCAGATTGGAGTCTGCAGCGGCCCCTTTTGGTCCGCAGGCCTTACGTTTGACACCCCTGATAAATAGGAGGCAGTACGGGTCGTGTTGTGTCTTTTTATCTTCATGGAATAAACAGGCCTGAGTCTCTGTTGGACTGATACAGACCAACAGTGTTGAGGAGAAAATCGAAACTGTACGAGACTCAGATGCTGGTTTTTTTGGGTTGTTGTTTTTTTTTTTCTATCAGATCTGGGTTTCATCAAGTATTTTTTTCGTCACTTCCTGTCCAGATATTCGTCTGCCGGCCAAAGCACATCTGACACTGCTTTGTCCATCAGCTCAGTGGATTCCAGATGTGTCGACACGGGAGAGAAGCAGCATCTTCACTATGGGATGTGTGCCTTGGATCACAGACTAACACTTTGTTGATGTACAAATGAGAGTATATTTATGTCATTTGGTAGCTTTTATGAATTATTAAATGGTTTGGATTCATGCTCATGTTAAATTTCATTCATTTGTTATTATTTAAAGTCATTTATTGACGAGGCGTGAACCCAAACCATTCTTTCTTTTAAATCTGTTATCAACTGAATGTACTGTATTTAGTAGATGCAAACACATCTGGGGGGCAAGAGGCAATAATTACATGTAATTATAATAAATTCCATGTTTTACAGTTCTTCCTCTTCATATTATATTTCAGTAGAGATGTAAAAAATTTAAATATTCAGAGGGCTAAAGAATAAACTGGAGAGAATCTAAACATGTTTTTTTTTTCTTCTGTGAAATGATGCGTTCACATACCTGAATAAAAGTGGAATAAACAGGACTTCCATTAACCTGAAACAGACATTTCAGATATATTTTTTTTTATTTTTCTGATATGCATTTACACGCATATTGTAAAGCAAATTACCAAACAAATATACAAATACCTTATGCCATTCTGCACAAATTACAAATTATATCTGGCACTAGTGTTCAAATTAGGATCAAGAATCTGGAGTTTTGGTGAAGAATGAGAAACGGAATAAAACTAAACGTCTGCTTTATCCGAACTGAGTCCAGGGTCGAGGTTTGAGATGCTTTTCGAGGTTTACCTGAGCAACTGAACGGTTAAAACAGGCAAACGCTCTGAAGTGTAAAAAAAAAAAAAAAGTGATTTGAAGTGGGGAATCACAGGGTCAAAACTGTGACGGGCAGAGGTCGGATGATCTGACACTGAGTTGGATGTGGTTCTTGTTGGTCGTCAGTGTTTTTACCTGCAGTCGATCGCATTCAGAAGTTAATTAAGATGCTGCTGTGGACGGCAGGAGCAGAAAAAAAAACACTGTATAACCTCAAAAAAGAAGACAAAAATTCAACATCAGTTGAAGCTGATGATACATCCAGCCCAGTATGACCTCAAATGGACCAGAGCAGTAAAATAATAACATAACCTATCATTAATAACTCCAATTTTTCTCTTTGTTTTAGTGAAAAAGAGTAAACGGGCAATTTTAACAATATTCTGTCATATTTATGTCTCTTTATTTATACGTCATAGATCACAGTGGATCTACAAATGCATAAAAAAAAAAAAAGCATAATATTGTTAAAATTCCACTCATTTTCTTAAGAAATTTCAGGTTCTTTAGATTATTCACATTTCTTATGAAAGGATAGTTTGTGAATATGAACATTTTCATCATGTAATGACATTTTTATCCCACAAACAAAAAAAGAGAATAATCTGGAGTTATTAGAGCAACAAATGCGCTCATTTCTGTGGAGAAAAAAAAAAAGGGGGTGTCAAGCTCTTTTTAGTTCAGTGGCCCATCCAGCCTGATATGATCTGCACATAAGAACGTAGACGTGAGAAGCCGTTTTACTGCAAAAAAAGTACAAATACATGAAAATGTTTACATTTGCAAAGTAAATGTGAATAACCTGCACAAATATGAAACAGAAATAAGCTTTTTTTAAAACAATATTCTCCCTGTTAATAAATATTTGATGCATATTTAGATCCACCGTGATCTGGAGGTTGTAATGCATTTGTGTACATGTTACAATTTTATTTTATTTTTCTAAAGAAATTTCAGATCGTGGTTTTTCATCATGTCATTCACACTTTTTAAAGGACAGATTGCAGATGTAAACATTTACATAATATAACTTTACTCTTGTCATTAAAAAAAAAAAAAAAAAAAAAACTTTTTATTGAAATTAGAACAATATGAAAAGGTCTTACATAGTATCCAATATGTTTCCGAACAAGAACATTACACCTGCACTTATATGCACACATGCACAACAAAAAAAGAAAAAAGGTCTGTTTCATTATTTAACATTAAAATAATTTATAAAGGGCTGCCAAATTGAGTAACTTAACATAATCTTGTAGTGAAAGTCAGATTTTCTCCAAATGTAAATGTTGCAGAATGTCTTGTTCATGTCTTTTATCATATTTTGTTTTTTTCTTCTGTTCAGACAATAGTAACAGAACGCAAAATGAACATCTTAGCCTAATGTCTTTTATCATTTTACTGGTCTGGTTTGTTTGAGGTCATACCTGAACTAAAATGACTGACACCCCAGTTCTACAGAGTCCACACATGGACCCACACATTTATTTATTTATTTTTTTTTTTTAAGCGGCTGAAAAACTTTACTGCTGCCGTCCCGACCGTCATATGCTGTCGGAAACACACCGACTAAAGACGAGGACCTGTTGGAACCCCGTGTCAGACCACCCGCGTGAACCCTTTAACCTCGTACGTGGCAGAACATGAATGGAATCAGAAACACAGATAACAGTGCAGGTGCCTCAGGCCACTTGGCGGCCTCAGTTACTTGCGTTTTTTTGTGAAGCGTGTTATGAGACGGCGGGCGTGTACGTATGTCTGTATAATCCTGGGTCTAGTCTTCGTTCGGGCCCCGTGGTGTAAAAAGGATGCGACGTACTGCGCGTGCAGATGACGAACACAAGTCAGAAGGTATAAGATTTAACAAGAGCCTGAGTGCTGTCTTTGGTAGGCAATTGAAAAGTCTTCATTTACCACGTTGTCGACCACAGTATGTGAAAGCAATACTGAAAGAGCATCCCTCCTACACAGACAGACATTCCAAGATCTATGAGTAGTTGTTGTTGTTTGCAGTCTTAAAGACACAGTGGAAAGAGACGAACACAAAACACTTCTTGAAGGCACCATGAGTTAACAAAGATATCAAAGCTCTCTCTTACTCAGTGAGGCGACACCATCAGCCTGAATAAATCACCTTTTAACGGGACACGACATTTTCTTTACACAATTTCACAGAATTGACCAACCCATTGGTTAATGTTATTATACTGACTTTCAGCATTATCTCGAAAAACCGTGGCCTTCCAGAGACCGTTCGCAGATCACACGCTTCTGCTCCCCACCCTGAACAAACTGTATATACGACCAGCCTTCCTCGGAACAGAATGAGGCCGGGGCTCCGTGACGCAGCTTTTCCACCGACACAGCAACATCGAGGATTTGGTTTGGTTTGGTACCGGAGCCAGAGCCGGTTCTTCACATTTCAGCCTGGAAATCTGAACCCTGAGGGGCACCGATACCGCTGAAACCACCATCTGGGACGGGGGGGGGGGGCTTAGAGCAGCATCTCGTCTCTAAGAAACACCTTTTACACCAATATTTCCCATCAGAATATTCGTTTGAAGAGCTACTCGTTACTGCAAAAGGGCTTCGGAGCAGCTCAGTGTCCTTTAAACATGGATATAACATCACATTTTTTACAATCCTGACTCACAAAGCCAGCAGCAACACTTGCAAAACAAACAGCGATGGTGGATTTCAAGCCCAAACCAGTTCTTTCTTTTTTTTTTTTTTTTTTTTTTTATCTCTGAACCAGAACTAGCACGAGATCTGTGTCGGTGGAAAAGTGGGTGCAGGTCATCTTAACCCTGAAAACACACAGTGAGCGTTTTAGGCATCAGCTACAGGTCAAAGGTCAGAGTGAACCAAGATGCTAAAGAGCTGTCGAGCACCATTTCCCAACGAGGGACTAGAGCTACTGGATGTGCATGAATCTCATTTGTGTTTCAGGTTGATTTCAGTGTTAAGACGATGAACGATGCTGAGCCCAGGCCTCAGAAACCCAACAGAGGGGTCAGTTCAAATGCAACGTCCAGGGGGAAAAAAAAAAAGTTATAATAAATAAGCGACAACAGAAGGGTTCCTCTGTTATTAATAAGTCCATTTTGGAAAAAAAAGAAAAAGCAGAAATAGTGAATCACATTGCCTGGTCCCTGTTTGAGTTCTCCTCTGGAAAGCAGTAACTTTAAGATTCCTGCGTGGTGTTGCATCCGCGTTTAAGAGCCCAAATCAAATTGTAGCAAAAGTGGCACAGTGGTTTTATTTGAACCTACACAGATGTTGAGGACAGCGTGGATCAGCGCGTCCTTCTGCTGCGAGTGGCGACGAGTGAGCGGTGGAGGGTGGACGACAAACACCAGCATTCACAACCTTAACTTTTCTCACATGGCTGCATTTTTTTAAACCTTTAATACTTTTAAACAACCCGTCCTAACAGTTAGAGGACACACAGATCTGGTTTTTTTTTTTTTTTTTTTTTACTCAGAGGTTGCTTTTTATGAAGGACATAAACTCCAAAATAATGCATCCCCCTTTAAACGATAACAGAAAATGCAGGTTAAACTGTAAGCTGATTAGATTAGTGGAGAAAAAGATGCTTAATAGAAACGTAGCGTCTGTGCAGCACTTAAGGTATTGAGATTTCATATGTCGGTCTGTATGCAGGAGTTCCTGGGCTGCTGCTGGGTTTGGGGTGGATGCTGTGGTTGGTGGTGGTTGTTGTTGGTTTCTTTCAGCAGCTCTCCGGTGTTGCTGTGCGAGTCCAGCTCAGCAGGACACACCAGGTTGACGTTCTCCTCCGTGATAAAGCAGAGAGGGGAGAGCTCGGTGCCGTGGCCCAGGGACGAGGTGGTGGACGTGGGGGAGTGGGGGGTGATGAAGGCTCCCTGTCCCTGGGCGGAGGATGAAGAGGCGGGGCACGTCTCCAGGCGGTCGTTCTCCACCTCGGGTAAAGGGCTGACTGCGGCGAAGCGCGTGTGGTAGTCGCCGCCGCCGCCGCCGGAGCCGTGGCTACAGGACGTCTTCATGCTTTCCAGGTCGGAGCAGCTGAACTCGGAGAAGTGGCTGGAGTGGGAGTCGGCGACCGAGGGGAGGCTGCCGCTCAGCGAGGGCGAATCGAACTCCGAGGAGTTGGTGCTGCGCTGCTCCAGCAGCTGAGCGTCCATGTCCTCCCGCGTCTCGTTGATCTTGGTTCCTCCGCCGCCTTTCTTGCGCAGCTTGCCTTTGCTTTTTTTGCCGCCTGAGCTGGAGGAGGAGGAGCAGGAGGCCTCTTTGGCCCATTTGGTGGAGGTTCCTTTACCTTCGGAGGATGTGCAGCCGTTCGACGGGCAGGTCCATCCACAGCGGCCAACATGGCTGCCGTCGTCTACGCTACTGCTGCCACTGTGGTGTCGCAGTTTTCCAGGTTTGGATTCAATGTCAACCTGAACCTCCATACTGTTCCCATCTCTGGAAGAAGAGCAGAAACGAGCGAGATACGTCAGTCAGTCCGTTTACACACACACCTAGATTCAGATTCAGACAACTTTATTAATCTCTAACGGGCAATTCAATTCGCAGTTACCCCACCCTTATTGAACATCCAAACAAACAGTGACAACAAATGCCAAACAATCAACAAATGTCAGCCACATACACATTCACCTGTCAGTACCACAGAACAGCAAGAAGTTCAGCAGTGAATGACTCAAATGATAGAAGATGAAAAACACAATAAATAAGTAGCCTGATAAGTATCAGCCTGATAGCAGAGGGAATAAATGAATGGGAGGGTCTGTTTGTTTTCCTAGGGGGTGCATAGTAGCGCCGCCCAGATGGCATGAGAGAAAACCCAGAGTAAAAAATGTTTCCAGGCTGATCTAGAATTCCCCTGGCTTTCTGGACCACTCGTTTCTCCCTTAGAGAGTTCAGGTCCGTCAGCTGGACTCCAATAATATTTGAACAGATTTTAAAAATCTGGTTCAAGCTGTTCCTGTCCTTTAGTGACAGGCCACGGAACCAGCAAATAAATGAAAAGGTTAAGACTTTCAATAAAAGAATGATAAAAACAAGATAAAATGCCCTCAGAAACACTAAAAGATTTCAGCTTCTTCAGCAAGTAGAGCCTTTGTTGACCTCGTTTCACTATTGACTGTGTTCTGAACAAACTTTAGGTCAGAGTCAAACACGGTTCCCAAGTACTTATAGGAGTTTGAACTGGATTAAACCGTTTGATTGGACGGTTGTCTACATGCACAGGAACGTAATCGATTAATTGTTGAAATCCAGTTGCCTATGATAGGTAGTCATATGCACTCTTGTTAAACTCCTCCATTACAGACCACAACTACTTTAATAGTGAGCCGGAGAGTCATCAGCCCAGAGGCGACTGGCACGCCAAAGGCAAATGATGCAAATTTGTACATAACATGCTTTTGGCCTGTTCCACTTTTTGTGCAGATCAGATGCATGATGTTCCACTTCCATGCAAGGATTTGGGTCAGAACACCTGGTGCTGTTCCAGTCCGACTCATCTGTTTACATGCAGGAGTGGATCCATTCTCAATCACATTATCGAGGCCCTTTAGTCCAGCTAGTTAAACTTCATTTTCAGTCGAGCCAATACATTTACATGTACTTTTTATGGCCGTTTCAGTCGAACTAAAGCAATAACTCAGTGTGATTTGAGACTCAAATGCAGAAAACACTGGTGCTGTGTGAACATTCAACATGCAAAGAAGGTTTTACAATAACTAACAAAAAATAAGACAAAGCCTGAAAACACAGACTGTAATTTCCTTTCCTGATTCCTGCAGATAATGAGGTTTTTTTTGGGTCACTTCTGACTATTTTTCAAAATAAACTCAACTATAATTAACAGCCTAAAACAATTATTTGTGTATTTTGTGACGTCTCTCACTCTCTGTCAAGAAAATCACAAAAAAGTGTCCCAGGTTAAAAATCAGATTCCAGAAAACACAGGACTGCAGTATATCTTCTCTACTGCAGAGATATGCAACATTTATTTTACTTGGCAAGTCACCTCTAACAAACAGCAGAGAGGAAATCAATATTACTTCTTTGCCTCTAATAAATTTGCTCTCACTGTTCTGTATGTGTGGATGTTTGCACATTCAGCATGATGAAGCAAAAAGAAGGACTCTGCATGTTGTTGTTATTCTAACGACACTGAAAACTTGTCATCAGTGAAAATCCTCTTAAATTAATATTCAGATACAAACTCTTATTATGAACAGATGTTGTATTACAGCCAGTTTCACACCAGTTGGGGAGAAACAGTGTGATGTTCAGTACACAGACTCAGTTCTCACCTGTCGAGGGGCATGTAGGCGTTAAGAATGGAACCAGCCATTGCTTTGGTGCTCGCGTTGTCGCTGATTGTACCCAGGCTGACGGTTCCAGACTCACCGCTCAGACTGCAGCGCTCCTTCTGCACGTCGGCCTGCACCTCCAGCCTGACAACACCAGAAAAAACACACAAGAATGCAAACGCATGTTCAAAAAAACCTCGACATGCTCAAACACTTGGGTTCAGTGGGATCTGGCTGCAGCTCTACCTGTTCAGGTAGTTGACCATGGCGCTGCCGGACAGGCTGCCGGTGATGCTGGCTCCAGCGAGGGCCATGGTGGACGCCGTCTCGCTCAGGTTGTCCCTGATGGCCCCCAGTCGGTCCATGTGGCTGCCGCTGGCGCTGAGGCTGCCCGTCAGCCCCCCGACACTGCCTTCGCCTATACTGGGGTTGTTCCTGGTATCTGCCACTGACGTTGTATCTACACATGAAATAAGGAAACACGTTTCAAGCTTAAAACTATTTTTGGAAAAAGGCTGGTGAACTGTTAGAAAACAGATATAAGTTTATTTTCCACAACAGGAACTTTTACTTCACCAGAATTTTGAAAACCCTCTGCGTGTTTCCACTTGAATTACTTGGTTAAAAAAAAAAAAAACTTTCTGTCAAATCCAAACTTTCCCTGAAAATAGTTCCTAGTCGGGGGTAGAACTGTTCAGATTCCCTGGAATTCTTGAGGGGCGGGGCTGTTTGCTGAAGAACACTGATTGGTGGAAAACACTTGCAGCGTTTCACACTTACATTCAGCCAGTGACAGCTGTATACATCTTTATTCCATTTCTTTTTTTTTTCTCTTTCTGTTTGTCTGCATTTATTCTCATAATTTAACACCACCTTTTCCCATTACTACAAGCTTCACTTGATTTGTGTTTTGATGATTTGGAAAATAGAGCAAATGATGACAAGCTACGGGAAGTGAAAGGACAATGATGTTCATTGGCTGAATACACACTTTTGAGTGTTTCGAGTAAGTGTTTTTAGCGTATTCCTCTGGCATTGCAATCATCTGTCTGTCCAACTGAACACACTCCAAAGAGCCTGGACCTGCTCAAACATATTTCCCAAATATACTCAAAAGAAATTCAACAGGACTTCGAGTCATCGACTGGAAACAACTGAGCCTGATTTGAATAAATTTCATAGAAGTGGAAATGCAAAGCACACAGATCAGGGAGTTTTTTTTTTACCAGTAAATAAATTCTTGACTGTAAAAAGATCATGGGAATCTGATGGAAAAGGAGCAAATGAGAATAAAAAGGTCTGTTTGATTATTTTTTCAAGAGTACAGGACATATGATCTCACAGAGGACAAAGGAAAAAGGGCAGAAGAACAGTTATGTAATGTTGCATTTTATTTGCACAGGGGCTCCACTTCATCCCAGACAAAGACAAACTGTGCTGTTTGTTGATTGGACATCACCTCAGAGGGTCACTGCGGGAAATTTGGATAAAAAAGCTCACCGGTGGCAGCCGCCCCGCTGCCGATGTTCATGTCATTCTCGTCGTCAAATTCAATGCGAACTCCTTTCCCATTCCCAGCTGAGACACCACAGCCTCCGCTACGGCACAGAGAGATGGGCACCACGCCGTACACGTAAGCGAGCATGATGGGAACTCCGATGCCTGAGGGACACAGAGGCATATTCACACATAAGTAAACCGAGGCTTTACAAACAAAACAGCCCAAATATTTGTCAACTTTCCCATCTTTATGTAACAGCCGATGAGAAATCCAATCAACTTTGAAAACAAACTTTGACGTAATCTGAACTTTAGGATTAAACAAAAAAAAATTCCAAGGGCGAGAAAAGCCAAACAAAGACACGTCGGAGAAGAACAGCAGACAGGAAGACTGTGAGACCGAGGTATGAGCGGGAACTGACCGACAGTGACGGCAGCAACGACTGGAGACACGATGACCGACAGCGTCACGCCACCAGCAATCACCAAATTCCTCTTGTGGTTGGAAATATCTTTACCTTCATAGCGGTTATGAATCTGCAACAGAAGAGGAACCAGTTACAAGCAGCGTCAGATGCCGAATGCTGTTGGATAATTATTATAATAAAAGGATATGAATCACGCTATAGTGTTGGTAGGAAGAATAATGTCACTGTTGGTATAATTGTGTGTTTTTTTGTTTTGCTTAGTTTTTATAAGATCGTCTTTTTTTCAGTATAATACAATGTACACATTCAAATACAGTTCAATTAGTTTCTTTTCCCCTTCACAGCAACAAGTCTATTCCCACAAACCTCCACAAGCAACAAAGGATAGAGATTAAAGAAAACGATGAAGCAAATAGACAATGTCTACTTCCAAGAATAAGGCTGTAGATATAAAGCTTCATTAGAGGCAGGATGGCAACAAGTTGAATAATAACATGGAACTTTGTATTGAAATGTTTGTATGGAAATGTTATTGCACCAACAAAGGTATAATTGTGTTTCGATGATATAATATATGTTGATGTAACAAACATTATGATATAAGAATGCGGCTGGAGTAATATATGAGTATATTTGCATGTATGTGAAGATGTATGTATATGTATGTGTGTGTATAGTTGTGTATAAGAGGGTGTACAGGAAATATATGTATGGATACACAGTGTAGATGGATACATGTATGTACATGCTTCTTCCTACTCCCTTTCAGACATGACTGTTGTTAGTGTCTATACTATGTTTTGGGTTTTTTTTGGCTGAAATAAACAATAAAAAAATGTGTTTTAAAAACCTATGCCAGAAACAACAGAGACAAAATAAGTGACAGTTTCATAAATGTCAGACTGATCTAAAGCTAATACAACAATCCGAAAAGAAATAAAAGAAAACCAACATAGCAGAGGACGTCTGTTATTGTGATTAACACAAACCATCGGTACCGACTGAAAAAAAAATTAGGAAAAAACTGGTCGTAAGTTGTGGTTTCAATAATATTGTGGTCCACACAAACACTTTTAGAAAACGCAGTTTGGAAACAGAGCGAGAAGTCAAAGGCGACTCTTATAAGAACCAAAATAACATTATTTTCACAAAAAGAGGAACATATTTTCTACATTGAAGGTGCTGTAAAAAATATCCCCCTAAGTCTGAGTGTTACTGAGATTTAAGGCTTAGTCTACACTATCTTTTGTGGATGTGGTCCATGAATTTGTTTCCCTGAGTTCATTCAGTAGTAATCTGTCAGTATGATTAGTCAGGATACAGTGTAATACTATGTCCTCCCACCAGCCAGAAATCCCCTGTTAGTAATAAAACAATGCCTCTGTTTTTTAGTGACAAAGTACAGAAGCTCTGGCCGAGGTGTTGTCAATCAGCTTTAGGTTCAAGACTCAACAGTTCTGTGGATCACGTGTGCATGAACTGCAGGTGATTCATGCTCAGATGCTTGAACGTGTCATGTGATCACAACTGCATGTTCTTGGCTTTTCTCAGAGAAGAAAAGCGGTTGTTGGCTCGGCGTTGTGTTTGGCAGGCCTGAGTGGGGAATTCTGGAAAGTCTGACTGCTTCCATTTTATTGAACTGTAAGACATTTTTATTAAACAGATCTAGACTGATGAGTGATCTGTGCAGCACACAGATACAGACATGCAGCAACACTGGGGGAACGTGACCTCACCCGACCTGTGACGAGCTCAACATCTGAGAAAAATACATGTCTGGACTCGGGATTTTATATGAGCCGTTAGTAACTGACTGGGACGGTCCTGGTCAAAACTCCTTCCTTTACTGATAAACTAAAAAGAATACAGTTATATAATATTCCGTTTTTACAGCAGGAGACACAAGTGCCACGTGAAAAGGCAGAGCTCTGTGCATGGGAATGATTTACTATTGAAGGCAACACCCAAAGAAATCCCATCATGTAATGTTATTTAGAGTCTTTATAAGAACCCAGACGGCTCAGTCGAGTCCGTCTAAAGCCTCTGCAGATGAAACCAACAGCCTTACAACCACGTAAAGCTGGGTTATGTTCTGAGCACAACACTAAACTTTTAAAAACTCAAAGAAATTAGTTTTCTTCCTCCTTTATTTTAGTTTAAGACACAACGTAATACAAAACAGAGGAAAATAATACTAATAATAATGAAAGAAAATCAACAAAAAATAGACTAATAGAAAAAAGAACAATTGTTGTGCCTGAAAGGGAGAAGGAAGAAGCCAACACTGATCCAGTCCAACCCCCAGTTCCAGTCCTCAGACTGTTAGTGCTGAATCACTTACAACATAAGATTATGATTTTCTATAAACACAGCCCTACAAACATGTACACACACACCCTACAATGGAACAACCTGACCATCCAATAAAACTCACATTGTTCCTTTGAGCCAGATACTGTGAAAAAAAACATTTCTTTGTACATTTTTTTGAATGTTTGGACACCGTCTGAGGTCTACCTCCAACCCACTCCAAAGCTTAACCACACACACACACACACACACACACACACACACACACAAACACACACGTTGCATGTTGTCTGTAGGTGAATTTTATTGGCTTTATAGAGAAGTTGAGCTGTGTAAAAATTCACCAAATCAGTGTTTGAATAGTTTTGACTGCAGGAATAGGAATAGTTTCAATCCAAAGCTGGAATATTTTATTTAAAGTTTTGTTAATTTTATCATGTTTTTGGTTCTGCTTGGATACTCATCACACATATGTACAGCTGTGATCTACAGCGGTGGAAGAAAGTTTTAGGATACCTCGTACGTTTGTGATATACTGCATTAAGAATTCCTCTTAATTCACTGAACTCTGCCCAGTATTGTTCCATTCTCCAAACACACATGCTCCGTTCTGCACATGGTCTGCTCCATGAAGGTCAAAACTGGATGTTTCAGCAAAAAAATGAAACCCATCCAAGACCTGACATGTTGAAGCACTTAAGAATTTAGTGGTGTTGTTTTTTTCCCCCGTTCACTTGTTTTCGTCATTCTGTATACGTCACATTGTTCGTTGCTCTGATTGGTCATAGCGCTGGCCTAT
>JAQQZY010000009.1:33349974-33364651 GCA_030068375.1 Ostorhinchus rueppellii | reverse complement strand
TGGAGCGTTGTGATTGGATCGGTTAATTTGTACCGGACCTGGCTGAGGCTCTATGGAGCGTGTCTAGACCAACGATTGAGGCAAAAAAATATTTTTTGCCACTAGAAGCGGGCTAGTTTACTAGGCTAGTAAAAGCCTCCTTTTCAATGAAAGTTAATCAACTGAAACAAGCACAGTGAGAAGCAAAATATTGTACAATAAAGTTCAGGATTTGTCTGCAGTTCATTCCAAGTTGCAAGTGCCTTCTGACTAAACCATTGAATTTTCCAGTCTCTTAAAAAAAAAAAAAAAAAAAAAAAAAAAAGTCAATACCTGCAAAATAAAACAGTAACTTGATCTTGTATAATAAAAGACCATTAAAATAAAGCAGTAAAAGAAGGAAAATCCACTTAGGACAGAAATGCAGATCAACCATGTATTTATAAAATGTCACCAGGATCCAAAACCAATAAAGTTGTCTCCTTTAGCTGCACCATAGAATTCCTGTTATGATGTAGAGGGATAGAAACTTAAAGTTAAGCATTACATCCAACCTAAGATACCAGTAACACATAAACCTTTCAATGTTTATCCCAAGATTCACATCTTCAACGAGAGAATAACACTGATTCAGTTTTATCTGCATCAAGACAAGTTTAGGAGAACACTGATCACAGCTCATCACACTGTTTTTATGGAGTGAATATCAGAAACACTGAACCTACAAAGTGTGAGTGAGACCAAAAGCTAATAACTAAAAAAACATATTGTCTATCGGTGATGGAGATCTGACAGTCCCACTTTTTCTTACATAAAAAATCTCTTTGCAAAGACAACTGACTCACTGTCTGACCACAACCCAGTTAAATAATGCTCTAATTGGGTTCTAGATTCTAGATTAATATAAAACAAGCAGACACCAGTTTTTGCCAGACTTCACTTTTGGAAGTTAACAATAATAGTTTTGTTGAGCTCTTCCACTGTAAACCTGCAGTGAGTCGCTGTTGGGCGATTAGCTCACTCTACTATTCAGTACACACTACTAGTGACTTATAAGTGAATTATTTTGTGTTGTGAGACAAATGAACGATGGTCAAATACTGATTTACTTGCCACATACTCTAACTGTGACACCAGCTGATCAAACAAAGAAAAAGAGACAGCGGAAGCCTCTGGAATGCAAAAGCTAACATTTTAAATCAGCTTAATGTCACATTTAGGATGTATTTACACCACCTTAAATCTTCTGTGTGAGAATGTATGCAGAGCTTGTCATATTACCAACTTCGTGTCAAGAGTTTGACATTGGAATGAACATATTACTGCATCTGCAGGTTTGAGGGAGCTGGAATTCTAACCTTTTAACACATTTTTCATCTTTGGTCAAATTTCAGACCTTCCATTCAGACAAATAACAGTCCAACAACCCGCAGAGTTATTGTGTTGAACTAATCCTAACCATCTTTCAATTGTTCAAGCTCATACCTGAACACCTCCACCCATGAATGATTGTCGGAGGCTCCACTCATTCCCATCTCCATTATGAAAAGATCAACGCTAATTACACATTTGACTAATTCTCTACAAAGATTTCCAAAGCAAATATAGCAAATTCTATGTGTTGTGTCTGTGGGATTTTTAAGACCTTTGAGTGTCAGATTTAAGGATTAATTAGACATTTTAAGGATAATTAAGGCTTAATTTAGGACAGTTACATTTAAGACACCCTGTTATATATATATATATATATATACATACAGGGAAAGTACACCAGTAATAGCACCAACTTAAGAACTACATTACGTTTGCAGATAAGAGCGCATAGTGGCTTCGGGTGTGCATCGGCATGCATATGCACAAAAACAACACAGTGAAAAAGCAGATAGAAAGACGAGAGCTGGTAGACGTGCCAGAGTTCTCCTCTGGGACGGGGTTCATTAGACATTCCAGTGAGGAACAGATCCAGTACTGACCTCAGCTGACCTGCAGCAGCCTGGGAGAGTACAACTTTCACCAAATACACACTGAGAAACATCACACACTGACATTTAAAGGCAACACACATTTCCTGTAGTGGGGACCGAGGGTTGTGTTCAATTTCAGTTCAGTGTAATAAGAATTAATGGCATAGCTGTGGACAGGAATAGTACTGCCAAAAACATTACAGGAAGTATCTACATGAACTGTTATTACATAAAGCAGTAATAACATTGAGGACAATGTAGTAAATATCACCTGAAGATAAGTGTAGGCAATAGGGATGCAACGGTACAGGTTATCCATGGTTCAGTATGTATTGCAGTTCTTGAGTCACGGTTCATGGTTCAGTGCAGTTTGGATGCAGAGGTTGGCTGGAGCCCGGCTGTGCACCAAAACATAACTGGGAGCTGATGGAGAGCCTTAAGGGTCATTTATGTTCCTTTACGTATGTAAATAGGCTCATCCGTTTCCAACACTGTCATGCGTCATTGCCTTCATACTTCCATGTGTCGTTGCAATAAGCGTTTCTCAATCAATTCACCAGAGGGCACTGCTCTTAATTACCATACTGGACAAATACCACAAAGAAAAGTAAAGTTTTTTGAGGAGGAGGAGAAGAAGAAAGTCAATAACAAACATGATAATGACAGAGGAGGTTTTACTAATGTGGACCCTAATGTTAATATTGAGAATAGTTGGAAGGGGTGTGCTGGCTCAAGCCGGGGTTAGACCACTTCAGGCTCAGGCTGAGCTCTCCACTTCTGACTCCACTACGTAATGCTCTAGCCAGGTTCTGTGTCCGGCTCCAACGAACCACAGTAGAATTCCTAAAGGCAGTCATCTTGCAAAGCTCTAATATAAATGTGAGTACCCCAGAAATGTCATTGGAAAATTACAAATGAGCCATACATGCTCATACCAAACCATGAGGAGTATACCAAATGGTATGACATGTACCATAGCACCCCTAGTAGATAATACTCATGGGACATCAGACGTCAGATTTGCAGTTTTGTAGTTTGGGATGAATAAAATATGTTTATCTATCAATCTATAGATAGACAGAATTATGTTCAAATTAAGGATTTTAGTTAACTTACTCTACTACTATCCAAATTGCAAAACAGTGGTGGAAAAAGGTGTTTGGACACCCCATTTGTGGTATATTACATTAAGAATCACTCTTAAGTTATTGAACTCTGCCAAGTATTGTTCCATTCTCCAAACCCACACGTAGATGTTTCATCAGATAATGAAACCCATCACATGACATGTTGAAACTGTCAAGAATTCAGTTTTGTTATTTTTCCTTCTTAAAAATAATCCAAAAAATATTTTCAATTGTTCAAAGGTGGGGTGTTGTACCCGTCTGATGCCACACCTATAAAAACTGAAAAAAAAATAAAAATAAATCCACAAATATTTCATGACAATATTTTAAAATATACTCAATTTTAAGGGTGTTGAATTGTTTTTTTCACTACTGTATAGAGTAAATTCATGCTATATTACAATTATTTGCTGTATGTAGAATTTAGTTGTGCAATAACACAGCTAAAGCAGGTCTGAGGTCAGTTAAACATCACTATCAACCAAAGACATCTCTTTTAACAACAGAGCACCTGGACAAACAAGTACTTCAAAAATGTTCTAAGAAAAGGAATGGGTGGATGGCACGAAACCCTGTTCACATGATCTCAGATGACAGATAGTAATACTTTAAAACAGTGACAGACAGTTCTGTCTAACCTGGCAAGGAAAGCCCCATTCACGTGTTCATCTGTAGATTGTACTTGCTTATGAAAGCATGTAGCACAGTGTAAAGGGCTCATATTTTGCTAAACCCACTTTTATTAGTCTTTGGTTCATTTATTTGTGTATTTGGACCCTAATTGTTCAAAACTTTTGAATTTGGACCCTCCAGGTGCTGCAAAGCTATCTTTATAATAACTTTGGCAAAAACTGAATGGATTTCTACAACCCATTTTTATTCCTGCTTAATTTGTTATGTTTATAACTAGTTACGTCATGATATTTGCACATATAAGGTCAAGACTTCTGATGAACATTTCTCTGAGTACGACATAATTGTTTATCAGCAGCAGCGGTTGAAGTAAAAACTGAAAATATGTCGAAACTTCAAGCCGGTTACCTAAAATGCTCAGTTGTTGGTTGTATTACCAAAAACAAGTGGCCAAAAACGGGACATAGCAGCACAGTCAACAACTTAGAGGGGGTAGGCCGTGAAGTGGCTCATGTGCATTTAAAGGGCCAGCGCTCCAAATGACCTTCCTGGTGGCAGAAATAGGGTTGAAGATGAACCTGTGGAGTTGAATGAATGAAGAATTCAGAGCCAAGCAGAGCATTTACAGTTTATGGAGACCACAGGGACATGTTAGAAAACGCATAATTCCATTTAAAAAAAGGAAAATATCACTTATTTAAGCCCAATATCATAACAGACACTAAAGAATGACTATCAGCAGACCAAAATAAACCCACTCGCATCGCCACAGCCATGCTAATAACACATAATGCAGAATACTGAAGCCTCAACATCATGAGTGAAAAGTGATGAGATAAAGATGACAGTTTATGTGACATGCAACACTACGAGATTAACTTTAAAACCATTGCAAATTCATTGCACAACTGGTGTGATGACAGTAAAGCCTATTCTGTTGTGTGAAGGATTGTCTACTGGTGACAACTACATGATGAAGTTATCATCACTGCTGTAAATTTCAAAACCGAAAATATCTGAATATTAAAATTGAGAAGCAGATGTCCATTCGCCCAAAGTGTCAAAAACGTGGGTCCAAACCTAGAATAAGATGACAATTTGCTCCTGTTTCTTCAACTACAGAGTAATATATTTACTGATAACACACATGCCTTTTGTGTATTTTTCCAATATGTGTGTTGGGTTAAACGAGTCAACACCAGATTAACTGAACCAGTTTGGTTCTCTGGATATGTGTAACATGTCTAATAGATGGAGAGCAGAACTGTAAGAGTGTTTTTGTTTTCAGAACCACACACATTTCGACTGTACTGGAAGCTGAAGTATCCTCTAAGAAACAATGATTCTCTGACTAGAATCATTTTCTCCACCATTGTCCAACTCAAACCAGAGGTCAACATCCTCATGTAGTTCTCCTACATAAAAAGAACATTTTGAACAGATACCTTTGAAACACACAATAAAACCTGCACATAAAACAGACTTCTAGAACAAACAACGGATTAGGCTTCCCACCGAGTCATTTTCCTGTCATGTTGACACTCAGGTTAAACACAAGCCTGGTCTAACCAACTCTAAACTGACAGTAAAATTACACAGGTCACCTAAGCCGGGTCTTCTCTACGCCAAGAGAGACAACCCGGTATTCTCTATAATCTAAGTGAAACAAAAAGGACCACCCTGAGTGACTCAGCAGTGTACAAGAATGCCTGCTATTCCACTCAGCTGAAAATTAGACCTGGGATTCTTCTGAGTCTAAATTTGGCTGGCAGAGATTCCGTAGTGAGATGTGTTACTTTTAGAAGCGAACAGCATGTTTTGCATGAGAGGGGCAAAAGAAACCACCCACTAACAGACTGGGAGGTCTCTATCAGTGTGAAGTGTAACAGCCTGAAGTTGGATATCCTCTTACAGGTAACTGAAATACAAAGAGGACTGGTTGATATACAGGTGAACATGCGTGGCGACAGATAGTGACAGGTGATGACAGGTCAGGAAGGCAGACAGAAATGTGAACGGTGAATGGTGCTGGTATGGTCACCCAGTCAGTACAACTCCAGCTGCATTCCTGGGCTGCCTGTCTCCTGTGTAATGCTGCCTCTATGCACATTCCTGAGCTTCTATGGGGCTGGGGACAGTCAATACATTAGTAGGCCTCCACTGCATCATCAACACACACAAGAGCTACCTCCTGGCAAGCAAGATGAATGGTTATTGACTGCCATGGGGTGAAAGTCAAACAGTGACCCTCCCTTTTCTCTTCCTCAAGTGCAAAGTGAGATGAAAACTCGGGGTGGGGTCAGTTTCTGCATCGAAATGCGTGGTTAAACCCTTTATAACTGAGATCAGACAGGGCATTAGACAACTGATTTAAAGACCAAAGCTGGGAGAAAAGATTGCAGATGATACACTGCATGTCAAATATAAGATGAATGTAAACATCAGCGGCAAAAAGGAGTTGAAAACTTGATGATGCACAGTGTTTTAGGTCTCAGTCAACAAGAAGATGGATTAAAACTGTGCAAACAACCACAACAGCAGTGTTAACAGGCAGGCCATTGTTGAATGTACAAAGAGAGGCTAGGCAGACCGACAGGGAGAAGAAAAGGAAAAGTTTCCAAACTCAACAAAGCCAGTACAGTCTCCAGCAGCCCCCCCCCCCCCCCCAACTTTACTCATGAGGGGAGGAAATGAGGTAAGCATCCTGGCATTTCTGCTCAGTTGAGAGTGAGGAGCTCAGGAAGAGGGAGTAAAATAAAAACGAGCGAGCTGTTCAATTGAGGTACTGAAATATACATTCACTGATAACTCTAATGTGTGTACACCATGAGACAAAACTTTGCAGACTGGTGGACACTTTAAACTACAGTCGACCATACGACAAATCAATGAGCTGTTCTAATAGGTAACATATTACAGATTGTAAGTACACTGAACATCTACTGAGGCCATGGCAAAAAAGGACACCACAACGTGTTTCAGAATCATCGGCACATGAAAATGATATTCTACATCCGCAGTTTCACAGTCCTGTAAATCTTTGTTAAACTAATAAACTCTGGAGAGGTACAAAACAAAAATATACAAAGGGGAAAAGGGTCACCATCACTAACTCCATCACAACTAACCAGTGATTACATTTACATGCACAAAATATTGTGCCCCCAGTCTGATAAAAACTACTGAAGCCACACATTCTCCACTTAAGTTAAACACAACCCCACAATGTAGGCATATTCCACTGCTATAACCTATAAAGATTCATTCCTAGTTCATTCTTTCAACCAACTCTTAAAAATGACGCGGTTCCAATATTTACACATATCCAAAAAACCTACTAATATCTTCATCTTTCATAATGTTTAATACGTGTGTTTCTCCCACTGACCAGAAGTGTAGCAAAAGACCTTAAATTATATCATCTTCATAATATTAGTGTGCATGTGTACACCCAAAATTATGAGTCTCTTAGTATTCTGTAAAATGTGTATTTTGCCTGAGCAGTCTGGGAGGGAGGCTGTGACCATTTAAGAGAATTCAGTTTCATATTCTGCACCTGCAACTGTTGTTTCCTCACATATTGTCTTAATGCAAGCAGTTCACAACCAAAAAAAAAGGCTCTGCAGAACTGTGAAAGCTGTGGGCATTGGAGCAGGATTGGATCTTAATATATCAGAGTTCAGAAAAACATTAGCAGCTCAGTCAGACTCTTTATTGGAATCTGGGAAGTTTATCCAAGATGTGTGTGCCGATCGCATCTGTTAGTCCTTATCCTCAAAGCCTTTTCCATTATCAAAGTGAAATGTGTGAAACCTTATTGCTATTACTCCTTGCATGTTTTCATATTAAGCATCTAAAATGGTTTAGTGTACGTTAAGACACAGTTTGATCTTTAAATTATTCTGTAGTAGTGCACTAACATACTAAGGCAAGCTACAGACATTCTACAATACAAAGATGTAGTTACACATATTTTGTGTGCATTTTTCACACATATCAGACATACATGAAAACATTAAAAGGTCTGCAAGAACACTGAAAAACCCAATGAGTGCATTTACTGCAGGTTGTGGCACAACATCATTGACTATGCAGGGCTGAGGCAAAGACAAAGATCCTCTCTGGTAAGGATGGATTTACTAAAGAAAAGTCCACATTTCTGGTCAAAACAACAAATACATATACACTTAAAGGAATAACAGGTTTAGGGACATGAGCTTACATTGAAAAGCTGACTTTCCTAGAAGGCATATGAAGGAACATAAGGGGGGGCTGAGTTCAGTTCCTACAGTCAAACATCTGCCACAAGCAGAAAACTTACTGAAAAAAAAAACATATTTAAGATTCGGTTCACAACATTAGTGGAACATTTATTTTCACCAGTCATGTAAACAGCTTTTTAGGATTTTTATCATTGTCAAATAAGTGTAAAAGCCAGTATACTAAATGCATGTAAACATATTTGATGTTAATTTACCATTACAAAAAGTTGCCATGAAAGTTTCAATAGGAAGCCAACAAACAAGTCATGAAAGAAGCCATTTGCTGTAATACATGGCAGTTACAGATGCAAGATGTTTGCACGTGCCCTCAGAGTTGAACTGTGAAATGACAGAAGTTGTGGTTGATTTGACAAATGTAACACGTCATAACAGTACGAGTTTACAAACCACCTGGTAGGACTGATAAACCAGCGCCTCTTTGCTTCTTTAATGATTCAGCACAAACGGTAGGTATCTGGTATCACCAAAGGGGTGGGGGCAGACGCATCACAATCAATTACAGCACCCTGATGTGATTGCTAGGCCACCACCACCTAGTCCAGCAGCTGTGTTTACCATCCAGCAAGAGGTCACACACAGGTCCTGACAAATGCAAACACAGAACACAGACCAGGCTGCAAACGCCGGGACAATGACCTTTCTTTGGAAGAACACACCGGTCTGAACAATATGCTGCAAAGCCCAGGCAGACCACTGAATCCTAAACAATAATAAGAGTGGAAGACCGCCTCCAGTAGTGGAAAAACACAATAAACTCAGAATAACAAACATCAGAATAATTTAATTTGCTGGAAGCATAATGTGAAATTGCAGCAGTACTCAGTATTAAAGGAATAAGTATTAGCTACACGTTTTAAATTCAAGGTCCTTGAAATAACATGATGTTTGGGTGGAGTATACGACAGATTTCAACTCTGTAGTGACCATGAAAAAGTCAAGCAAATTTCTGCCAGAAAATGACGTCTTAACAGCTGGAAGGACCACCCAAGCAGAAGATATGATTCAAAGGGAAGAAACACATCAAACCATAAAAATAAAAGATAGTGAGATGTTTTCACCTTTATTCAAACAAAGACCATTATTTGGTTAGATCAACTAGGGGGCCCAAATAAAAGACACCCAAGTATAGACAGAAGACAGAATGAGATGGTAATTTTACAAAATCTTATAAACATATCGCTTATGGAGCAAACTCATCATTGTAGTACCAGACCCACAAACTAATGGTTTGCAAATGTTCCTATTGTTCTTATGAACTGTACATATTTAGAAGATCATTCAAATACATGTAGAAAGAGCACACAGAAATCTACACCACAAATCTTTTCAGGCATTTTGAGGTCATTCTGTTTCCCAACAAAAACTGTCATTTAACTAAGTTCTTTTTCTCACAATACAGAGATTATGACAGCCTTATTACTTAATAGTGCTTCCTCAAATCTCACATGCTGCTTTTTTTTTTATTTAACTGATACAGTAACAGAGCAACTTCAATGCATGCCAAAGAAACTATAAAACTGGTGTCCATGCTTTTGTCAAGCAAAGGAGGTAAACCATGCAGAATAACTGTACCGAAGGGCATCTGGGGAAGTAAAACACACTGTTCACTCCACTGTACAGTGTCAGTACGTTTAATACACAACACCAATCAAGGCTTTTTCAGAAGGACACACAACTCTACAGAAAGACTATAACTGGGGTTTCTTGATAATCCTGCACGTGAGCACCATTGTGAATGTTTTTTTTAAAAAGAAGTCCTCTGGGAAAGAAGCTCATTCTGCAAAGGTAGCTGAGCCCGATTTTTAATAGATCACATGCAGACTGACTGCAAACAGGGTTATCGTGTACTGCAGATTTGTACAGACCATGATTAATGACACATCAACTGCAGCTTCATTAATGTAGATGATTCTTAGGCATACGGCGACGCGACTCTATCTGGAAGACATATCTTTATGCTGATTCGGTTAATCCAAGACCTGTAGTTTATATCAGGCCGTTCCAACAAATTATAATTACATTTCTCATCTGTTTTACACCCTGCTGCACATCCATACCTACATCTTATTATGTTTTTTATCTAAACTCAGTGGCTTCAAGCTCTAAATTGAGGTGGCAGGTATAACAAGATGATAAAAAAAAAACCTAAACACACCTTAAGTGTTTCCGCAGAAAACGAGAGGCACTGCATATAGACTTAGCACAATCCAAGTTAGACACTCTTACTAAAAATCCCCTCTGTAATTGTTTCCCCAACAGTTTCTCCGATATATTTCATGGTATTCATTAGCCCTCATCAGACCAGACACTACTGCGGTAACTTGAACGCTACCGAAACACTGCCTCCTTCGCATAACGTTTTTAATTTACTATCATTCATAATGTACTCAACGTAGATCATGTGATTTAGGTCAAACTAACCAGCTGGAATTCAGTTTAAAACAGTTTTTGACTTCTCGGTTAAAATAATGTTGGACTAGTAGCGGCATTAGCCAGCAGTTTACTGTGTTAACGCAAGTAATCGTTTCCTCATATGTTATCACGCAAAAATAAGGCATATGACGTTGGCAAATTACAATTATAAACCACCAGAAATGTTCCATAGCTCTGTGCTTAGCTTACTCAGTAACCAGAGTGCCAACCAGCTACCATTACTAAACACAGCGAACGTTAGCATCTGGCTAGCAAGGTTAGCTACAAACGATGAGAACCTACCGTCTGTTGCTAATGACACTTGTTCCGGAGACAGTAACAAAGAAGAGATGAAATGTTCTGCCTCACAAAATGGATTTCAGATGAGTTATTTGGTCGTCCCGGGGCAGTGCCGTGAATTACGTCTGCCCTGCTATTAGCACTTATTTTCCCCTGTGTTCGGTCCCACCTAACCGCTCCAAACGACAACAGCCCGACACTGCCTGCTCTGTTGTTCACAGATCTCGTTCTAGCTCAGAAATTCAAATCGTATCGCGAGATTTAGCTTTACACTTCTACATGTTTAATGGGGTCTAATAATCTGTTTCCATTGTAATAATTTCACTTCTCCCACCTCAAAAATGATCACCAATATATTTTTAAATTTACAGCAGCCTGTATTACTTGGTAAATGAAAAATATATCATTTTTTCATTGTTTAACCTGTATTTAACAAGAAAATATAATTACATCATAAATGATCAACATGGTTTTACTTTTTGCTCTTCCTTCCTTGCTCATTTTCAGGTTGTGGTTGATGAGTAAATCGTTTTTGCCTGGTTTGATTGTTTGATAAACTGCCCAGGAATAACTGTGACGATACAACTCAAGCTGTAATTCAAGTTGTCTTGATCTCAGTGGGACTTTGTCTGTTTAAATAAGGGTTAAATTAAAAGTTTACACAAAAATGTAATATACTGTATTATGCAAAAGTCCTGGATTAAGTTCAGGTTCAGGCTTAGGTTTATTGTCATTCCATATGAGTGCATGAAATGAAATTTGTACTCAGGACCAGCAGTGTATAACCTAATAAAATCTCTAAAAAACAGTAATCACATAAAAATACTAACAATGAAAACCTAACACTTAAAGAATGAATAGAATGAATATAAACAGCAACAGTGCAGTCAGTGGAGAATTCAAAGCAGCTGTACGAAAAATGCAGCATATAGGACAGGATAAAAAACGGGTTAAAAAAACAAACATAAGATTTAGTTAAGTTCTAATGAACACACAGATGCATTTCTCAGTGTCTGTATTTAGATCCAATCTGGAGATATGTGAACAGCAGGAAAAACAAAACTTTCAGGGAAGAAACAGCTTCTCTCAACCAAAGTGGTCATATTTAGTGTGACCTCCCTTCAAATTTATAGTGTCTTTAAACCCTTTGTTCAGACAATATGTGAGTTATTACATTAATTTTCTGATGCTATCCTCCAGGTTTCATTCAAGACATGTCAGATGTTTCTAATTATTTGTACGACTTCTTGTCATGAGGTCAAGGATCAAAGTAAATAGGGACTTTAACTTTTGATTGTATATTGAGAGCATTCAACAGTTACTTGTGAATAATCACGCTCCCAAATTTCAGATCATTTGGGAGCTGATTGCATGCAAGAGACACTGATCTTCACTATTCTTAAATTATGTACTTATTCTATGTTTTAACTTAATTCATCATTAGTATGTCTTCTTTTCCTCAGCTGAAGGACACATGCATTTCTCCTAGGGATTAATTATGTTCACCTGGATCTGAATCTAATGTAAATAAGCTATGTAAAGCTGAATAAAACCTAAAGTTAAGCCCTGTGCTACTTGTCTGTCAGAAAGTAGGAAAACACCCATAAGCCTCTCAACTATAAGCCGTAAAACGCTCTTGATTAATATCAACAAATTATATCAGTAGGTCTTAGATATGTGAATCTCAGAGCATGTAAAAATGAACTGATGGTATAAATTACAACATAAATAATGGCTATAAAAACACAAGTTACATGTTTGTCACAGTGAAAAAAAATATTTTAGAAGCTTTTCAGATGGATGCACACATTCATTGATTGTGAGATTTTGCTGGTGAATTAACAAATAGGGCAGCTTCAGACAGACAAATCTAATCCACACAAGAGAGGATTACATGGCAGTGCATCATACGTAAAGAGACACAAGAGGTGGTGACGAATGAGCTGAGACAATGGTACAGCTCTGACCACAGCCTCTCACATGTGAATGGACAAACAATGTCAGGAACAGTGTTTACTTCAAGTAAGGATTCTTGAAGCAAAGCCTAATTAAGAGGGAAAGCCAAGAGAGACAAGCAAGAGCCTGGAGCAGACTGTAAATCATGTGATAGCAGGAATCCAGGGTAAGCTGAGGGCTTTATTGGCAATAGTTACAGGTCAGAGTACACTGTTTACACCTAAATGAGTGTGCATGCAGCCCATTCAGAACATTACAGTCACAAGGAGTACATCCACATGAGCACTATGTCCAAGAATGAACAGAAACAACAACAACAACAACACAAGAACCAGCACAAAGATGGCCATTTCTATAAACACATCAAATACTAGAAATTAAAAGCATTTACTCAAAATCCTTCGTCTGTGAACCATAAACAGATATGAACCAAGAGTGTAGTCCCAAATCTGGATAATCCCTTAAAATCCCTATGAAAATTTGTTTTAGCTGTGCACTGCATCAAGTTTCAGAGTATGTGTGACGTCCAGCGCTCGTTTTAACAGGACAGACCCAGTGTTGACCTCATTTTGGGTTAATAGTGTTGACCCAAAATGAAGACACACAGATCCCTTCATGAATGGGTGAAGACACATCCAAACAGGTCGCAAATTAAAGGAAAAAACACTGTAAAGCAACACAACTCCTACCCTTATATAAACCATCACTACTAGTAGCTATAACTGTATATTTAATTAATTAGGGCATAACTGCCGTTCCAAAACCTGGAGTAGGGACCCAAAATGGGACACAGGACTGAATTTAGTGGGTCATCATCTGTCAGTGGTAAAATACATCACAATATGACACGTGGATTAAATTCAGAAGTCTGTTTACAGGAAAAGTGTTTTTACGTAGAGCGTGTAACTAGTCAAAAATAAGATGCAACAAGGTTAAAATGACATAAGTAGAGTAAAAGATGTTCCAACTTTCCAGCCAAATGCATTTATTTCAGTCTCATTTTAACCCTTTCATGCATGAATTACGAGAACTTTGGTCAATATTTTTTCCTTGAGTGATTTTATTCCTCTTTAGGCATGAACAAAACAATGCAATTGAAAGGTTTTATGAATCTATTTTTCATAGAGTTATAAAAATGTCCACTCAGCTGAACATCATATATTTAATTTCTGAAGCAAAGAAACATATATTCAAAACCATCATCAGAAAGTGATATACTGAGTGAAACATAAAATTAACATTGTCTAATACTAGTTATTACTCACTTCATGGAAATAATTAGCAAAAAAAAAAAAAAAAAGAAAAGAAGTTAAACCCTTTCATTCATACTGGTCACTCCAGTGGACAGTTATTCTACAGCTGTTGTCATTGATATTCATGGTTTTACTGTTTTAGTTCCATATCAGCCAACATCCCAAACACTGCAATTCATTCAATTATTGTAACTTTGATGTTCTTGATAAACCTGATCTGCAATAATAGGTTTTAGTGTAAATCAATTGTTATTTGTTATTAGACTGTAATTAACCATTTTCTGAAACAAAAAGGGTTTTTTGTTTGGCATATCATCATCATGAAATGAGTAATAACTAGTGTTAAAGTATGAGAAAATATGAGAAATCATCCGATTTATGGCATTAAAAATATTTTCATTTCATAGTTTTCACTCAGTTTATCACTTTCTGTTGATGAATTTTAAATATGTATTTCTATGCTTCCAAAACTAAATGCATAATGTCCAGCTGAAGGGACATTTTTATGACTCCACGAAAAATAGGTTCGGAAAAAAAATTTCAACTGCATTTTTTTTTATGCCTAAAGAGGTTTTTGAGTAAGGTTCTAATAATTAATGTATGAAAGGGTTAAAAATAGAGTTATTTACAGTCTAATAACAATTAGCAAATGATTGACACTCAAACATGTCACTGCAGATCAGGTTTATCAATAACAGCAAAGTCACAGTAATGGTATGAATGTCAGTGTATTATGGGATGGTGCATAAGTGTCCACTGTGTTGGCTGAT
>JAQQZY010000009.1:33315894-33337078 GCA_030068375.1 Ostorhinchus rueppellii | reverse complement strand
ATGACAATAAAATTCTATTCTATTCTATTCTATTCTATTCTATTCTATTCTATTCTATTCTATTCTATTCTATTCTACATCCAAACAGGTTAATATTGTGCTTTTTAATCCACTATATTCATAAGAAGTATTATCATAAAATGAAAAAAAAAACTACTAAATTGTGATGTAATATTAAAACATACATACAATGATAATAATTTAATGAGTTCCACCATCACAAGGTGCAACATTAGATGAATATTCTGTCAATAGCTACAATCCATCAACAGATTTATCTTCATTTTCACTTATGAAGCTTTAAATATATTTTGATGACAATGCATGAAGGAATGTCTGTTGCTCCCATTGTTCCTCTGTTCAAGTAAATGATCTGAGCGTTTCTTCTCTCTGCTGGTTAATGTGTATAAACTGGTTGTACTGCATATTTTCTTCTCCGTTTAAATGAGGTAACAGATCATATAAATCTGAAATTCTGAAGTGATGAAACAACTGGTAGAAAATAAGTCAACTGCACATAACGATCATAAAATAAAGGGCAAATAAAAGCCTTGGATGACCCTTCATTTTACTGTACTTTCTTCATCTATTTTCATGAGTTTACCACCAGCTGCTCTGCATTCCTGTGGTAGCTCTGCAGTGCCACTTACTGTCAGAAGAGCAGAAAATCCAGGAGGTTGTGTAGGTGTGGCAGTGAGTGCAGCGGCCATTTGGCTTTGTAACCAGACGCTTACAGTGTTCCTGTACATTTTAGAAGATGGAAAACTTTCCCAAGGACTTTGAGAGCTGTACATTCACAACTCTTAAGTACATGAACATAAACGTGCATCAGTTCAGTTAATTTTATATTTTAAAAAAAAATGCCTTTGTCATGTTCATTACAAACACTCAGAAAAATGGACTGAAAATTTTTATTTTTTAGGACAGATTTGTAGAGATTTAAAACATTTAGGCTAAAACAGGCAGTAAAATGAATTGTGTTTGGATAGATAAGAACAAGAAACCATCCTAACAACTAAACCATGCTCTTGTTTTGTAAATTTTATTACAGTAAAAAATCAGGGATACAAAGTCATGAGGCATCAGGAAATAATTTGATCTAACACAGCAGATTTCACCTTTAAAGGGAGGACGTAGTAGTATAAAAAATTTGGAATCCATGACAATTAAAAAAACAAAACATATTTTTGTGACTTTCCCAAGCCTGGAAACATGAAACAAAACAAAAAACTCTGATATCTCTTTTTTTTTTTTTGCATTAAGAGCGTAGTATTTCAGTGTTCTTATGCTATCTGTGCTGTTTGGATTTGACTGAATGTCTGCATCCGGTAACTTTGATGTTCTTTGTGTCTGTTCTTTGTGCAGCCTCTATCCTGGTGTTCTTGAACCATACTCCATCATGGATTTAAGTAATGGCAAATGAGATCCTGATGAGAGCAGGACTTGTCTTGTTTGGGAAGGTCTGGGTCTTGTTGTGGTGTCAGATAAAGAAAACTAAAAATTTCATTTTCATTTCACTGGACTTCTGGTGCATTTATTTAAATATTTCAAACACTTCTTCTACAGCGAGTCTTTAGCCATTACTAGGTTTATTAGGTTCATTTCTAGGTATCTGCATCAAGACATAACCAGAAGATACAGGAATTAAAAAAATGTATAACTGAGCTTCTACACACCAAAATATTTGGTGGGACCTCTTTTTGCATCCAACATACTTGGCTTAAGAGTCTGCTTTAGACCAGCTGTAAATGTAAAGGGTCATGGGACAACTTATGTGGTGCTATATAAATGACATTTGATTGAATTTGAATGTTTTGGCTCTTTAATGTACTGATCTAGTCTTTTACACCATGTTTCATTCAAATTGTCTATTTCCATTATGTGGGAAACTTTTTGTCCTGTGAACAAAAGTCAGAGGAGGCTAGATTTTTTTTTTGTGAGCACTTTCATGCTCATCTCTCGTTAACCTCTTGACACCTGAATTGATTTCCAGTTATAGAAACATTTTTTTTGTGTTTGTGCTTTAAAGTAGATAGCATTTTAATTGCATTTTGGATGCACTTTTATAAAGTATTTTAGTCATTCTTTTATACGGAAGCGCTTTTGTACAGAACTGTTCTAATACTGATGCGTTTGCTGTGCTTGACAAATATATTTATCTATGTAAAGAGTGTAGATTGAATGCATTTTTTTTTTATGTATGGGGGCACATGCAATTTTGTTTTATTCACTATGCAATGAAAATAAAGGTTCCATTCTATTTTGGAGGGGGAGGGTTTGATGTGAATTCACAACAGTCGGCATCAAGGGGTTAAATACAGACTGCTCTTTGCAACCTGAAACAACACCTACAGGTGGCCTGAGACTTCTGCCCACAATTCTCCATTGTTTTTCCACTGCCTCATTCTGCTACTCACTCAAAATGCCCATCATCTCACCCCTTCTACAATAACCCATGTGTAATATGTGGAAGCCTTGGTTGCCATGATGTCCTTGTACATCTAGTCTGCTCTTGGTCTCGACTATACCAGTTTGACAGACAATCCTCTTGTAGATCGTCTGATTTAAAAAAAAAAAAAAAAAAATCTGTCATTTAGGACACAAAAAGCAGTGAAAGGTGAAATTTGTCTTCAATGAAATCAAAACCTGTAGCGCTGAAGGAGACTTGAGGAATAAGAAGTCAAACAAATGTACACTTTTAAATTATCTTTTTATTCCGCTTACATGAAATCACACATTTCCCCCAAATAACAGTTATGCTAAGGTGTTCTGTATGAAAACTCCAGAGACATTAACAAAGCTACCCAGCCAGACAAAAACCTTCCTTTCCACTCCAAGAATTACTTTTCACCAACATGCAGTTTTAGGCAAGTACTGAAAGAAAAAGGAGAATTAAAGACTAAACAAAAGAAATCTCAAATCTAAAAAGCAGTATAACTAAATAAGCACGTGGGATTTTCTTTACTGGTGTGCTCATACAAAATAGCAACAATAACAAGCTTGTGTGCTCTTTTGTTCTTCAAAGTCTACTATACCTCGTAATTCATACGCAGAAATACAAATGCAGGTCTCCCAGAAGATAAAAAAAAGAAAAAAGAAAAAGAAAGAAAACAATGAGCAACTGAACAGTAAATGGAATGTAACCTCTCTGTTCCAACCAAACCTTGCCTTTTGTCTCCAGTTCTTCCCACCGACTCCTCCACTGTCTTCACCCCTGCAGTCTTTCAAGTACAAAAACTATCAGCTGCGGTCTTCTCAGATGGGAGGAGAAAACTCCTGATTTTGTGAAACCACAGATGTATCGTCAAAAGATGGCGCTAATCAAGGAACGGACCGGTAACAGGAATGTGGTAACAATGCAGTACAGCTGTTTTTTTTGTTTTCCCTCTAAAACCAATGTAACCCATATTTCAGAAGTTGAGAACTTGCCCTTTTGTCCACCTCCTTAGCTCAATACTCCCACTGCTCACATGTTAAAGATGTCAGCAGAGGAGCAGCCGTCCCCAAACATGCTTTACCCTCAGCCTCATGAAAACAGACCGACTGACAACACCCGGTTCCAAACGCACCCTCCCTCCCCACAGTTACTACAAAAGAAGACATGGCAAACAGATGGGAATGAGATGAGTGTCGAGAAAACCCAATAGTATAAAGTTGGATGACGACAATGATGATGATGAGGTGGTCTCGGTGTTTATGATGATGATTAAGATGAGCTGGGATGATGGTAAGTAGACAGGGATGGACTACGGGGGTCTGGCTCATTCCCTCTGCTGCTCCTCTGCCTCCTCTCCATCACCCTGGGTATCAGAGGTCCACAACTGAAAGAGGAAGGTAAACAGAGGAGATGATCAGTGACAGCCACATACATTACATATTATTTATCCTTTGTCTTTTCATTGGGTTTAGAAAAAAAAAACCAAAAAAACAAAACACCTGCTGTAAACCGTTAAGTTTGGCATGATAGGACTAGAAAAGTTATTTCTGGGTCCAAACAGTGAAATGACAGGAGCTTTTTCTTTTTTCCTCATTAACTTTAAAGTTCTCTTTTTAATGAGGAACCAGTTACATTTCAGAAGAGGTTATATTTATCTTACTTTAATACAGTTACAGTTATTGTAGTTATAACAATTTTCTGTATTTTTATTTTTAACCTGGAGTAGATCATGATTTTAAGGGTAATTAATACTGTTTGAGCTCAGAAGTGCATTGCTTATTTCATGCTCAACTGTTCTTTTACTTTATTGTATTGGTTTGTTTATCAGGGACATTGTACAATAGTTCACATTGGCATAAATTAGGGATGGGCAAAAAAAAAATAAAAATAAATAAATAATAATAAAAAAAAAAAAAATCGATGTGACTGATTTCATTTTAATTTTGCATAATCATATATTAGTGGATGAAATTGACTTTTCAGAGCAGGGCTGCAAGTCCCTGACCCAGATATCGGTGACGCAGAAGCACAGCCCACTCCGTTTTGAAGTTGTTGGATTCATACTCAGGTGATCGTGTCACCTATGGCCGAGTATGGAGTTAAATTAATAGTAAAGTGATAAATCACTTTTAAACCCCCCCCCCCCAATAGATACTTTATTGATCCCAACAGGGAAATTCAGGATGCACTGAATTTACAGAAAACATGAATTCTGACAATATTTTCTGGATATAAAACTAATTTACTTTTTAGGACTTTTTTTTTTTTTTTTTAAATCATTTTGCATGTCGAGAACACTTCATTTTCACTTGAATAAACAAATCGATATTTCAGTTTTTTTTTTAATCCACTTTGATTTGTATCTACATTTATACATATTTGTCAATTTAAAAAGGTGATTTTACATAAATTAAGTCAGAAAAACCCTGAATGTGAACATAGTTTTTTGATTCTGTTTAACTTACTTCACCATTTACACATTTGATGTTTGTCAGTTTAAAAGATAATTTTACAAGTCAAGACAGCTGGTAAAAATATAGTGAAGAAATATCTACTTTAGTGTTGACAACTGAATGGATTGAATCTCTTGCTGCATTGGCACAATTTGCCTCAATTGTTAAGAGCGAGGTGAAAATAACTACAAGTCTGGTCATGTTGAGGCTACAGAAACAACTTCAGACTCTGAATAGACCATACGGAAATGGCTAAAATGGCATAACCCTAACCCCGTAGTCTTTAGAGATTTTCAGTCCGACAGTTCAGCAGTTTTACAATAAACTGAGACCTCCTCCACTTATAAAATTATCTTTTGCCATCTCATTTATACAAACATATTCATAAATGAGAGTAATTCAAACAGAAAATGGCTGGTGTCTCACATCATTGACTAATAATTTACTTAAATTTTTTTCTAACATAAGACCCAATGAGGCAGGACCTCAGCTCTCTCTTGGTCTGGCTTCAGTACCAAACATTTCACAGCATTTATAGAAAGCAGAACCCAGGAGTAAATATGTAGAATATTCCTGTTCATGTAGTTCCACTAAAAATGCTGCTTGGGATGTTTAGTAAATGGTTCTTTGTGTAGAAAGTCTGGCTTCAGGACCAATTGGGTACATTGATTTTTCAGAAATCCACAAATTGCAAGACTTACTGTTAAGTTGTCTCTCAGTAGCTGCATGATGAGGGTACTGTCTTTGTAGGAATCTTCACTGAGTGTGTCAAGTTCTGCAATGGCGTCATCAAAAGCCTGTAGAAAAAACACATTTTAACTGCAGGAAAGTAAATAGTCTAAGTAAGCCAGAGCTCTGTGTATTTCCCGTCACTTTGTGTAGACTGGTTTTATTGCCGTCTGAGTGTGAACTGAACAGCTGTGACCAGTCATCAGAGTAGAACTATGTGAAATGTCCTCCGAGATGAAAACAGGTACGATATAACGTGTCCTTACGCTTTTGGCCAGTGCGCATGCTTGCTCAGGTGAGTTGAGGATCTCGTAGTAGAAAACTGAGAAATTGAGGGCGAGACCAAGACGGATTGGATGTGTGGGCTGCATTTCTGATTTGCTTATGTCCAAGGCTTGCTGGTAGGCATCCTTTGAGTCATTGGTGATGCCTAAAGGGAAAAAGGAAGGTATGAGACATCGCAAGTACAAAGGTTTAACACTTATGTCTTAACAAAACCCTTGTTGAAGTGGAAAAAAGTTTCTGGACAATATGCATTGTGATACAACACATGAAAAATCACTCCTAAATCACTGAACTCTGCCCACTATTGTTTCATTCTCCAAATACACATTCCCTTCTGCACATGCTCTGTTCTGTCCAAGTCAAAACAAGATATTTCAGCAATGTAATAAAACTGTCAAATTTAGTTATTTTTTTCCTTGTAAAAACAAAAAAATTTTTTTACACAATTTTACATAACTATCCAATGGTATTTGAGGTTGTGAAAAATTTTAAGCGTGTCACTACAGCTGCCACATCAAGAGTAACAAATTAGATTTATTATTATTATTATTATTATATTAGTGTTGTGTTATCGTCATAATTATTTGCCCTCTCACTTTGATTCACTTGACCCCCCTTCTTTTTTCATCACCCCTAATCAATCTATATTGTTCAGTTGCTATTTACGTTTATCGTTTTTATTGTAATATAATGCTGTCATTGTTTCATTATATTTTGTTTGATATTTGCTTGATTTGCCTTTTAATTCTTTTCCACAATGTCTCGGTGACTGAATCACTAATAAAAATAAATAAATAAATAAATACTTAAAAATAAATAAATATTTGTATTACTTACAAATAAATAAATAAAAATAATATGATTCTTTTTGCTGGGGTGGACCAAGTGGCTCGTTGTCATTGTGAAGTAGTTTGAGTATGATTGTTTTTCTTAATCCTCATTAATACAGAAAAACTTAACAGCTTTGTTCGTCAGATACAGTACAGCTAGAAATGTAACAAAAAATTTTCACAACATCTTAATATGCAGATGTAGATCCTTGACTGAGAAAAACCTATAAAATCTAAAGGCTGCATACTGTCGAGTTTTTCCAATTCAATCCATTTACAGCAGTGAAAATAAAAAAATGACTCAGTGCTTCTAAAACAGTTATGAAGCTTCTCCTGAAAGTTCTACTGTGCCATTTCTGTCACCAAATTAACTTAAAGCATTATTATTATTATTATTATCACCAGCACACATCAAACCATAACCAGCTTTAAAAAGCGTGCAATGGCTTCGAGTACAGTGGCAGTAACCGCTGACTAATACCCAGCCACACCTCTCTGTGGTATTAACAAGGCTCTCTTTTCTCAGTTTCAGCTGGGTGTGGAACACCAGAGACGAGCAGTGTGTTAGGAGACCGAGTACACACATTTTACCTAAATAAACTGTCAGAACACAATGTGAAAACGCCAAACTGTGCACATTTTCTTATAGGAGCTATTTTAGTGACAGACCAGGAAACTAGTCTTCAAAGTGAAGGGAAATTGTAAAGCAGAAGTAGTGGCTGATGCAAGAGGTTGGTAAAAAGGCACAGGATCACATTCTAGACTTCCAGATACTGACTCCTGTTATGCGCTAACAAAATATGTAAGGGGACCTGTAAGATCCAGTTTCATTCAACCACATTTTGGTAAGAGTAATTAATTGGTACAGATAGAGCATTTGACAATCCATCAGTCCTGGCTGAAGGTGAGCTCTCAAACAGATGTAAAGAGAGAAACACTAAATTACCAAACTCAGACTCACGTCATCTAAAAAGCCCAAAGTAAAATCCCTAAACTCAATATTCTTTTAGATCAGGGGTGTCAAACTCCATTTACTTCAGGGGCCACATTCAGCCCAATATGATCTCAAACTGTCTAGGCTAGTAAAATAACAGTGAAAACACTAAAATTACATTATGAAAATGTTCACATCTACAAACTACCCTTTAAATGTGAATTAAATGAGCCTGAAATGTCTTAAGATAAATTAGTACATTATTAAGTCTCAGCTTATAATTTACACATCACAACTCACAGAACTACAAATACACAAGCCATTTAGTAACAGGTAGAATACTATTAAAATTGCACTTCCAGACATTTCACCTAATTTGTGAAAAAATAGTTGGTAATTGTAAACATTTTCATGCAATTTTGCGCCCCCCCCCCACTAAAACAAAGAAAAGGTTTGAGCCAGCATCATTTATAGGTTATTATTACAATAGTAATTTGCTGGGTCTGACCCACCTGAGATCCTATTTGATTTAATATCTTTAGTGTGCTACTTGCATTTCACAAATTCATCACACAAACTTGATGGAACCCTTTGGTAGGCCGGATTTGGCCCATGGGTCATATGTTTGACATCATCCCAGGTTTAGATACTCAGAGTTGAAGAGAGATGTACGAAAACTGAGATAGACATACAACTTTTAATATGTCTGATCAATTTGATAAAGACGTCGATTCCCAAATAAATTAAAGAAGGTACTTGCATTTAAGTACATTTATCCCAAATTTTTTTTACTTCTGGTATTTTACCATTAGAAGTGTCCTTTTAAGTCAAATGGATCTGATAAGTAAAAATAAATCATGAAGACAAATGATGCAAAATCAGAAACATCTTACTTGTCTTGTCATCTCCTGTGGCCACTTCAGCCAGGTAGCGGTGATAATCTCCCTTCATTTTCAAATAGAAGACTTTACTCTCTGTATCTTTAGCCTCAGGAATCAGATGCTTGTCCAGGAGTTGCTGAAAAAGAACAGATCAAGGCTTAGTACTGAAATTAAATTCAGTGTCAGGTGTAATAGATTTAAGGTTATGAGGGGTCATAAGAATTAATTCAGTGCCTCACATTCATACATTTGCTTTTCATGAGAACCAAAATACTATCTACTTGAAAGCAAAAACAAGTGAAATTTTTTTCCCCACAATTGGAAATAGATTCAGGCATCAAGGCGTTAAACCATACAATATAAAATTATAGCCTGGGGGCTCATGATGACTGAAAAAATAAATCCACAATGAACAAATAGGAGGTACTGTATTTTCCAGATTATAAGCCACGACTTTCCCCCACATTTTGAATCCTGTGGTCTATAATAGGACATGTCTAATCTATAGACTTTAAAACCTGTTAATGGCCTCCAGGGGGCCCTCTTAACAGGAAGTGTAAAAGCAAGACAGAAAAGTAGAAGAGGTGATGTGCCGAGGAAAACACTAGTTTTAAGCTTAACTCATTCACACACCATCATGGAAAAACACACAAAGAAATGCATACGATGCAGCTTTTAAGTTAAAAGCAATAGATCTGACTGTAGAAGAAGGAAATAGAGCTGCTGCATGCAAGAAGAGTAACTTCAAGCAGACTTCAATGGTTTCAGTGCACAGGAGGAAGATGGAGATCAATGACTATTCCGTTTAACTGCCGTGTTGATGCTGTGTTACAGGCACTGATTGGAAAAAAGCAGTTAAGGTATGTAAATCAATATATAAAAAATCCTTCCATTTACCATCTTTCTGTGTAAATATGTCTTGTTACAACGTGGACACTCGCGGCTTATCAGCTGTGGCCTATATGTAAAAATATTTTTTTCTTTTAAAATTTGGTGGCTGTGGATTATATTGAGGTGCGCCTTATAGTCCAGAAAATACACAGTACAAATCTCTATTTTATGATTTAGTCATTTGTTTCACATGTTCAGTATCAAAACCTGAATAATTTTGCTGATTGTTAAAAAGCAGACATTTTGAATGTCAACAAAATTAACTCTTTACATCAACACTATTCTACCTACACATGTTGAGCAGAATTTCTCATTAGGTTTAAATAGAGGGAATGAACTGGAGTTGTGGTGGCTGATGTTACAGACATTTACAAGGAGGTGGAAGAGCGTTTGGACTCAGCCCTGTTCATACGAGGAGCCTATGGATGGAAGATGGTGGGGGCGGAGGAGAAGGAAGAGCCGAGCAGCTAAACTCTTGGTAAGCTGTTGCTAAGGAAGTAGGTCACTCTCAGAGCCTGGCTAGGCTCAAAAACAAGTATACACCACTTGGATTCCTTCCTGTTGCTAACCTGAATATTAGCAGGCAGAAAAAATATACACCCTGACTTCATAAGCAGCAAGACTGCACCTTATGTACCACAGAAGTGGGAATGTGTTTATTCCTAGTGTATGACTAAGTGCTAGGAGACAAAGAGGATTAAACAACGCCTTTACAGAAACAGAGAAATATGAATTAAAGCTTCATTTTAACAGAGGTTTGATCTCTTAATGGCACCATTGTGGATTTTAATGTAGATAGCACATGGACAATTTCATATTGTGTTCTCTGACAGGCATTAAAACCATGTATGCCTTTTAGAGTTTAAAGAATTTAAGAGCACATTAATGATGCCACATTAGAAAACCTGGCCACGACCTGCCTCTAAAGTCACTACATCCGATTTCTACAAATGTGTTAAAACAGGATAAATTATTGTCCTCTCTTTGTTACTGTATAGAAGTTTAATGAACAAAAAATGTGCAGTAGGTACTGCACAGAAATTTAGGTCACAAGCTGCATAGCTTCTGAAAAGAGTGCATATTTAGGGTAACACCATATGTCTACCGTAATATATTAATATTTCAAACAGAAGCTGACATATCGCCATTTTAACAAATATTTAACTTCTCAGGTATAAAAGAACAAACAAGTCTGGCACGACAGCCTGCATTTAAAAAAAAAAAAAAAATCTTTTAGCCTGATGTGAGGTTATAGAAGAACCACTGGATGCTAAATGTAGAACTGGGCCGCTGGCAAGGGCATAGCTGAGAATCAAACTCCCTCCATATAGGAGTAAATGAAACGCTGTACATCACTGAAAATCCCCATTTCATAAATAACTGAAATTGCAACAATGGAAAAATGCAACCCATGCAACGTTGATATTTTGTTCTGTTTTATATTTTAAACTTTTATTTGATTTAAATTTTTTTTAATGCTTTCATTAAATTGTATTGTGTTGCTAGTGCTCCATACAGCACTTTAGTCCACTGTGGTTGTTTTAAAGTGCTTTATAAATAAAGTTGGATTGGCTTGGAAAATACAAGGCGGCAAACCCATAAAACAAAGAAGAAAAAAAAAGCTACTGTTATGTTTCATGGCTGGGCTGCAAACTTCTGAACAACCATCAGGTTATGATGACTTGGCGCCAATTCTTGTTGCAGGAAGAAGAAAGGAGAGTCATTCTTTTTCTGGAGATGTGCCGTTTTTCACAATGTTCTAAAAGTTAATCTGTAGTGAAAATCAAAGTCACAAACAGAATCCATTTGCTTGTGATCCATATATAGCATCATGGAGAAGGTAAATGCAGTACTATCTCCAATAGGGCTGGGCATCACCACCAAATTCCTAAATAAAATAACTTGTGATTACCAAATCCCACCTTCATTTAATCTCTGCTTCCACTTGACGGGAGGTGGGGGTGGGGTGCAGCTGGGGGTGACATACATGCGCAGTTTTCTTTCTGTCTTGTCAGGTAGTGATGCAAAGTCAGAAATGCCCATTTCTTCTAAACTGCCCCTCTTTAGATGCATGTATTTTATTGAATTTCTTTGCAGAATTTATTTTGTTCTACTCCATAAGTGTCACTGCCTGGACTGTATCCCTAAGCACTTTTACAAGTATCTGTATTACTACACACACTCCGTATCAGACGGATACCAGTATTAGTGCGTCCCCAAACATGACCAATACGTGCTTAGTGTTTTCTTTAGTACAAAGGTTAAATCTAACTCCGCTACAGGAAAAGGAATGTTAAAAAAACAACAATAAAAAAAGCAAAAACCCAAACACGATTTACAAAACATTTATTTAGATCCAGATGAAACCAAAAAAAGTTCATATTGGAATATTGGATTGGATATGGAGGTCAATTTCAAAATTTTTGTCTTCATTAACTTAGCCTCATTATCCAGAGACCAAAAGAGACTGACAAATCAAACAAACAGAAGACACAAGACCAAGGAGGATGGAAGGGTTTTATCCATAGCCTGAACAAAATTTACTTTGAAATTTTTAAGTTATGGGAAACTGGTGTTTATGGCAATGCAGTGGACAACCATACCGAGTGAAAAGAAGCACCATGTTATTCTAGAAGATGAGATAAGATAACCGTGCAAGATGTTGTGAAAACCACACGTAGGTGAGACCTTGTATCACTGTGGTTTCCCCTGAAAGCGCACTTTGATAAAATAAGACAAAATGAAGAAGATGGGTATTTGCTCCTTCCCCCAGCTCTACAGTTGACCAATCACTGAGAAGGTGGTGTGAATGCTGGAGTGGTGGTTTTACAAAATTATAAGAACTGACATGCAGCTGGAGAGCTGTGGGGGGAGGGAGAAACATGAAATGCTCCAGAGTGAAACTGTAAAAGATGTTGCCATTATCCTCATTTCTACAAGTCATGCTTAGTGCTCTATATATGGTAGCTTTCACTCCACTGGGCCCATTTTAAACAAGAATTAACACTTGTCTTCAGATGGAGCAAAATGTCCCCAGCCACAACCACGCCTCTCCTTCTGGCCTTTGATTCCCTCAGTCTATTCTGATAAAAGGGTTGGACTGAACTTAGTCTGTCAAACATTGTGTTGGTCTGTGCTGGGGGAGCTGTATTAACACTGTGATGAACAGAGAGATTGAGCAAATTGACACCAAGAGTGATTTTTAAACAGCAGCACAAGTTAAAAACATCCAACATTGGATGTGTTACCCTTCTCAAGGTCTTAATTTTACAAAAAAAACAAAACAAAAAAACCCCACGTTATTATTTACATTTAGGAAGTGTAGCTATCAACGACTTGTGCAACCATGAGAAACAAAGTTCATACAAAGCTGTTTATTGCTTAACCAAACTACACAAGCATGAGCTAGTGGAAACACTGAATACAGGCTGACGGATCGCAACATAACCGCTCAACATGTCTGTCCTTGCCCTCCATGATTGCAGGTTTGTGCAACTCTGGGCAGGTCATCACTTTCATGTTGAATGGTATTAAACAGTAGAATACAGGACGACTACAAAGACCACAAGAACCTTTTACATGCAAATGACCACTATATGACTAGATATGGACATACATAGTGGGTGACATGGTACCACACTGAGAAACCTCAATCAGATCAAATTTATGTGTTTTTTTTTGTTTTGTTTTTTTTTACTGCAGTGCCCTGTGTTACCCACTCTGAAGCATTCTCCTGCAATCTCAAATGTATGAGAGCTCTGTGCATTTTAACGCACGGCTGGATTTGGTCTGAACGTAGCCTTAGGCTGTTGGGCCGAAGTGGACGTCAGCGGGTCAGTACACTGGGGGCTCAGCTGCTGTCATTATAGGATTAGGACTTTATGAGTCACCGGGCAGATAATGCAATGCATGAAAGACGAATAATAACAGACCTACATATAGCTACATATATATAGCCTACACAATATGATCATTTAAAATGTTTGAATATAACCAGCACAGCATCATGTCTGTAAAACAGGGGGTGCTATTTAACACTGGGGAACCCAAGTCTATTTTTAAGTCCAAGTTTTCAGCCCAGTGCAGTATATAGGTAATAACCACTGGATTAACAGCAACATATTCTCTGAAGTGACACTCTCTGCCATTTCATTTTGCCACTTAACTATTTTTATAGCTTGTCTGCATGCACAAGGTTGATCAAAGAAGAAAGTTCGGTTAAGGTTAGAATGTATAATAAGGCTGGAATATAATTTAGACCCACCTAACAAGATTAGCAAAGTCAGTGAATCTGGCTACCTAATAATTTATATCTGATAAACCACTTATAGTCACCTTCTTAATCTTCAAGCAACATGATACACTACTTGGAATTTTTGTCTCCAACTGTAAAGAACAAAGTGCACTTCAAGGCTAGGGTGCAATGGTACACATTGTAGCATTCAGTATGTCCCTCACGGATCAGTAGAAGCATGTTCCACGGTATGGCTCATTTGTCATTTTCAAATGAAATTTACAGACAACTCACTTTTATATTAGGGCTTTGCAAGACGACTGACTTAAGGAATTCTACTGTCATTGGTTGGAGCCAGACACGGAACTCGACTGTGGAACAGAGCACAGAGAGCCCCGGCCCCAGCCACATGGTGGACCCAGGCCCGAGGTGGAAATGGAGCACAGCCCTTCCACTTCCAACTACCTTTCACAATGTTAACATTTGTACCAACATTAGTAAAACCTCCTCTTTTGTCGCTATGTTTGCCATTATTGACTTTCTTCTTCTCCTCAAAAAAACAAAAACGTCACTCTTCTTTGTGGTATTCGGCCAGTATGGTAAGTAAGAGCGAAACCCTCTGGTGGATCGATGGAGAAACACTCATTCCAATGTACACAAGGAATGGAAGTACAGTATGAAGGCAGTGATGCATGACAATGTTAGAAACTCACAAACCTATTTACATATGTATAGGAACATAAATCAGCTCCCAGTTAGGTTTTGGTGTGCAGCTGGGCCCCATCTGGCCCCTGCATCCGAACTGTACTGAACCGTGACTCAAGAACCTCAATACATACTGAACCATGGATAACCTGAATCATTGCATCTCTATTCAATGCTCATTTTAAACACAGTTGCTGACAAAGATTGCACAGATGCAGGTAGTTTCTTTGTCCTGACCACAAGGCAATGTTTCCCAAAGTGTTATAGTTTTGGTGGTCACCAGGCTTATCTACAGCAGTGTCTTGCTAAAGAATTCACACGAGTCATTCACTTTCTTATTTTCAACATCTGAATCAATCGTGATTTAGGCTTTTTGTCCGTTTTGGTTGGAGCCTATTGACCAAATTCTACGTAGAGGACATGGATAAGATTTTAATTGGGGAAAAAACCCCCAAATGCTCTCATTTTCACTGGTGCGCTTCTGTTCCTCCATAGCAGAACCAGAGGGCGACACTAGCTGCATTAGCTAATAAATTTCTTGGATTTTTCCACTTATGGTTTAAACCAAACATACTCAACCTTTAATTATTGAAATAATTTTAATATGTGAAATATTTGCTTTTTTCCAATTCGCTCTTTAGACTCGTGGTGGAGCACCCCCTGCTAATGGAAGAAAAGAGAACAATTTATGTGGCCCAAAAAATAAACAGCTATGCCATGCTTTGATCAACAGTTCATTTAAGTCGAACTTAAAGTAGTAGTAACTTAAAGTAGCATTTAGTACTTCTCATCTATTACCCCAGAACTCCCTGAGCACTGTACGCACATCCAAATATGACCACAATTAGTTTAGTATAGTAGTGTTAGTTGATTATCAAGTAGTCATTCAGCTTGAAATGCCAATCCCCAAGCCATATTTGAACGATGCATGCTGCATTTCAGAGTCACCATCTTAACCTTGAAAGTCATGAGAAAGCCCCTAAAAATCAACTCCTAACAGACGGATGAAAGCAGATGTTACAGGTACTGTGTCTGAAAGTTTTTAAAAAGCAGTCTTACCAGCACATCACCGCAGATATCTTTCAGTTCTTTCTCAATGACGTTCCGGTAGTCTCTGGCCAAATCTTGCTTCTTCTCCTGACACTTCTGCTCTATGCTGGAAAGCACACGCCATGATGAGCGGCGGGCTCCCACCACATTCTTGTATGCCACTGAAAGCAGGTTACGCTCTTCGCTGGAAAGCTCACGGCAACACTCAGTCAAAGCCTTCATCGAAGCAGCCATGTCATCATAGCGCTCGGACTGCTCACAGAGCTTGGCCTTATTGACCAGGTCCTCCCTGTCCTGACTCATGACTGCACACTGGTGGAAGGAAAATGAAGGAAAAAAACAATAGATAGAGGTCAGTGAAGTGAAGGGTATGAGGGCAGAATGTTTAATTAGATCAGAACTTATTTAGTGGGAGTAGCCACAGTGGGATAAGAAACGACAAAAAACATGAATGAGGAGCAGTTATAAGGCAAATGAATGTCAGAATAATAAGGAAATTACATATTATCTTTGTTATTTAAATTAATATATGAATTGCTGAGATTTTACTTGCAACCACACGTCATTTCCATCTTCACTATACAGTATTACATTGATTCTGTAAAATGAAAGTTAATAAGCCAAACCAAAAATTGCAAGATATCATCAGATACTGGACAAAGGCAGTCTGCATGTAGACTTGAAACAAACACACTCGCAAAGACTGGGAATTCTAATGACTGGATCAATATCTTACATCCGTTTGAAACCTCAATACCGCCAGCGGGCTTTCACTAAATCAATCACTTTTTTCCATTCCAGAGTTCACATTCTGTGGCATGTTTGAAAAATTGTTTTGGGATAACATTTTGCAGCCCATACTGAGCTGGATGACCAAATTAAGTGGAAAAAAAACCCAAACAGATGTGAAAGAGGATGGTTATGGTAATTTTACTGATTTCTACAGTCTTACTCTCCACAAACGCACACATTTCCTTTTAAAAAATACTGACAATTTTTTTTAAATGTTATTTGCGAAAAATCATGACAATTTGTATAAGTAACAACTAACATGACCATTAACTAGATGCTTGTCAGTTTGCCATGAATACTGTAAATTGTATGCATCTTAATTGATAAAACATCCAGAAAAATGCAAAATTTGTATTAGCAATTTGTCATCATACCCCCACATAGTATGTAAAGATGGTCAATGCCATGACACTACCACCTGCTATATAAAAGTGATGCTAAAATTCTGTGGTCCCAGAAACTTCCATGTTGCCTCTGCAGAGCTGGAGATTGTGCAGTAGTGGTGCGGAGACATGAAGTCACCCATGAGTCTGATCATTCTTCACATCAGACCCAGTCTTGACACTTTTTGGTAACAGCAACCAATCACTTGATTCATAGCATCAAACAGCCCATTAAAAACAGACTGATCAGAAATATGATAAATTCTACTAAGCATGATATTAACACTCCTTAAAGAGACATACACCACCTTTAGGATATTTATTTATATCTATTCATTTAGCATGTACCTTTGTTTGGTCCAAACACTAATGATTAACAATGACAGGTGGGGCTTGTGTCCTACACCACATCCAGCCACCAGGAGGCGATAGACGTTTTAGGATTCACTCATAGTGCAACAATGGGTTATCAATCATGTTGTACTGCAAACTATGATGCAACAACTAAATTAGCTAGTCTTATATTGTGCCAAAACAGATTGGTATCAGACTAGGAATTGATTATTATAGGTTAAAGATTTGATTCCAACATAGCTTAAGTTTTCCTAAAACCACCTTTAATTTCTAATATTTTAAAATTACGTGTTCAAACTGATCTTCTTGATTTTATCAGATGTGTAGGTTGTACGTCTGATTAAACTATAACTGCAAACTACTTCTTTGGCCAGACAGTGATTATTTATTTCCAGAGACGTTAAAGTTTTACAAATACATTAAGCTCTGCTCATTTTCACCCTGTGACTCCAGATGCAAATAAAAGCTGCTGTAGATTGATATCCATCGGTCTTCGGCAGGACAACTCGTGTCCTCTAGGGCAGACAAATCAAGTCCCTGATTCTCCCACACTCACCACACCCATCTCTGTACCTGTGGCTCGCCCTACAAGCGGAAACTTACCACGTTTAATGGCTTTTCTGCCGCCTTTAACTGGCCGTGGCGGGGTTAATTTGCCTACATGCGTTAAAAAAACACGACTACTGACCAAACAGACACAGTTTAGACGAAAAAACCCAATTTAGCGAGAGTAAAGAGACCGTATTAAGTCCTCGTGACCCGTTTCCAGAAATGACACAGACTACTTCTTGAAACGGAAGCAACCCGACTCAGCCTTTGAAAATGGATTAAAGGTTATATACATTTAAAAAAAACTCTTTCAAAGCTTATGTTATGTCGAAGGAGCTCGAATGTCTTTAGAGGACACCGTGCATTTTTAAACGTGTTCACCTTTCGTTTACAGCCCATCTGTGGGCAGATGTGATAAGAATCACGCCTCGCCTCGTCCTGTTAGTTGGGCTAATGCGCCGCTTAAAAGACAACGAAAATTCAGCCGTAGAGAACCATATCTCCGGTCTTTAACCCACATTGGAAAACGTGCCATTTCTTGATACTATAACCATTATTTTAACCAGCAAATATTTTTTTCAGTCGCTACCTTAATGTCTACAGAAAAGACAAACACTATTGATAGATTTGAGTATCATCAAGTCAACATTAAGAAAAAATATTACCCAAGACGATAAATCTAACTATCAGTGAAGCCAATGCCTTATAATATCAAATGTTGAACCTTCGACCTGACACGCCTTCCCCGCCTGGCAGCCCAATGTTCCATTTTGAAACCAGCCATTAGACACATCCCAAACTGTAGCTTAGCTAGCTATTGTTCTTTGGTCTGATAATTACCGCCGCTAAAACCAGACAGAAAAATCAGCTACAGACAAATGCGCTTCCGTGGCCTTTTGATTTTACGAAGCGATAAATACAGCTTAGCGATAAGCCATGCACGTTTAACGGCGTTTTTTTAAAGCTGTAACTCTTGTCATACCTGAGTTGTAGCAGAAAGCAGTGATGTCGACGTACAGCTGATTCTCTCCGCTCGTCAGTGAGTGCAGTCTACGGCGTTTCCCTCCAATCACACCAGTCCAAGGCACGGCCAGAGTGGGGGGAGCTGACGTCAAACGTTACCCAGGCAACCCAGCGCGGGGCATTGTGGGACTGGTAGTTCATGTCCTTACTCCTGCTATCCTTGTCGTAATGGGGTAAATGACAAGAACAGGGATGCGTAGCATGTCTTCCTGAGGGCTGTACTAACTTAGATTTAAAAAAAAAACTAGGCAAAACATATTTCAACACTAAAGTAATTCATTGTGCTTTGTGTGATTTAAAAGTAAGTAGAGACTTTAAGAAGGGGCTGAAATGGAGCTTTTTCCCTAAGCCATAAGAATCGTGAACATGACATGAGATTGGGACATGACATTGGGAGCTTGTTACTTGTCCATGTAACAGCTTTTACAGATGAAGAAAACACATATACCCGCGACCCGGCCCCAGATAAGCGGATGAAGATGGATGGATGAATGGATGGATGGAGAATACATACTGTATATATGTATGTATAAATCACCTCCTGATCAACACATGACAAAATATAACATTATGACTTCATTTTTGAAGCTTGCAATGTTTGGTGGCTTTGAAGGCCACATTGAGGTTGTCTATGGGCAATATTTAGCCCAGGTATGAATAAGATGAATCAAAATTCATCCTGCTCCTTTTCAAATGTTTTCCTTTCTTTTTATACAAATCTTTTTGTGGTTTGCTTTTAATGTTATATTCAAAACAAATAAACAAACAAAAATAGTGTAGTGACTGTTTGCAACTCTTTTTAACCTTTGCCATGTGTTATATTTGTGTCATGTTGCTACATTAGAATTGATCCAGATACAAATTTATAGAAATATCTTTAAAGAATAGTACAGGTGTTATCCATTATTGCAAATAAAACATGGCAATAAAACATTAAAGCATATGTATTTAATTACCAACTCTAAAAGGCACCTTTTACATGCGTTTTATACCTAATGTTGATGTAATAGTCATATCCTTCACTTCAGTAAATGATGCTACTATAAATACTCTATTACAAGTAAAAGTCAAGCAGTAAAAACACAATTTGGGTAAAAGTGCAAGTGTCAGTAGGAAATGCGTTTAAAGCAATTATTGAAATACAGTGAAGTATCAGTGTGTAGGAGTCATGTTACTGTGGGAGCTGATGGGGGTGGAGCCGGATGGGACCACCGAAACCAAAAGCAAGTCCTGAGTGGGATCAGAGTGACTCAGACAATATGAAGACTGTGAAGGGCTGAGCCTGAGACTAGATACACACAAAGGGCATGATGGGGGACAGCATTCTTAGATATTACACAGATCATAAGGCCAGAATGATCAGTTTTCTTAACCCTTTCATGCATGAATTATGAAAGCCTTGGTCAAGATTGTTTTTTTTTTCCTGAGTGTTTGTATTCCACTTTAGGAATTAAAAGAAACAATGAGATTGAACATTTTTAAAATTAAATTACTATTTTTCATGATGTTGGAAAAATGTTCATTCAGCTGGACACTATGCATTTAATTTTTGAAGCAAAGAAACATATTTATTGATATAATGTTTGAAATTTATGAAATAAAAACATTTTTAATGCTGCTAATCTAATGTTTTCTCACACTAACAAATACTAATACTGGTCATTACTCACTGCATGGAGATAGTATGCAAAAAAAAAATAAACAAACTTTTTGTTAAAGAAAAATTACAGGGAAATAGCAATATGAAGCAATTAATTTACACTCAAACATGTTAGTGCAGATCTGGTTTATCAAGAGCAGTAAAGTTACAGTAATGGTATGAATGTTAGTTAATGGGATGGTGCATAAGTGTCCACTGTGTTGGCTGATATGGAACTAAAACAACAAAATCCATGAATATACAAGAGAACAGCTTGAGAATAACCCTTAAAGACCTAGAACTATTGTGGCAACTTCCAAATCAATTTTCCCCTATGTTTACTATGCGGTTTATATTATTATTATTACCTCCGCCAAGGAGGTTATGTTTTCATCGGCGTTGGTTTGTCTGTTTGTTTGTTTGTCTGTTAGCAAGATAACTTAAAAAGTTATGGACGGATTTTCATGAAATTTTCAGAGATAGTCAGAAATGGGGTATCCTTACAGATGATTACATTTTGGTGGTGATCCAGATCACCATCTGGATCCAGGAATTTTTTAAAGGTTTCTTTATCATTGGGAGATAGGGCATGACAGCACTGATCTGCCTATGACGTCATTCAGTGCCATCTAGTGGAGGAAAGTACAAACACTACCTTGGCGGAGGTCCACGCTCTCCGAGTGCTTTTCTAGTTATTATTATTATTATTATTATCCTCTGAATTTAGCATTTTCAGTGAATATCTGTTATGTTCCTATATTTAATTTACTGATCATGTTCACAAAAGCTCAGAGTAAATTCAAAGGATATTATATTAGAATAGAGGAAACTGAAGAAAAAGTTTCAGCTCAAATGTTTACATGTATTGATAGGACTAATGGTTCAGAAGTTAAGCATTTTATATCAGGAGATGCTGTTTGGGTCTTAGATAAAACTCCTTCAGATAAAATGATGAATATGACACAAAAGTTCAGAATTCCAGCTTTTATTTGGTGGTTTTTAAATCAAAATGTGT
>JAQQZY010000009.1:33296589-33307753 GCA_030068375.1 Ostorhinchus rueppellii | reverse complement strand
TTCACAGCTTTAGTTTGAAGGATTAGAACTGCACCAAGTAGAGAAGAGTTCTGCTCATTAGAAACACACATGCACTGTGGGGTTAAAAATGCTCAGTTATGTTAGTATTTCAGATTTTTTGTACCAACATAAAAAAATCCTTAATATAATCTGTGCATTTACAGATGTATACGTCTTTTGTTACACTGTGAGAGCGGTGGTTATGAGTGACATGCATTTGTCGTCACAGTAAAGGATGCTATTGTTAGAACATGTACATAAACTTGTTTGCACACTTGTTCAACTGAAAAAAAAGTAGAAAAAAAGTTGAACCCACTGTTTGTAATACATTAGTCACAGGATTGCGATGTGCGTTTCCTCATAGGTGTAGACAGTCCTACGTGCTATTTTAAAACAGGATATTTCATCCATATGAAGGTACTTGTCATATAAATGAAGTAAGTATTGAGGAAATCCATCTTGTTTACACACGTATTAGTTAAAACAGCATGTGCCGGAAATGCAGGCAGCAAGTAGATGGAGTCCATGCACATGAGGCCATTAAAGGATAAGGAGTGTTGTTAATTAAAAAGCAGTGATGCTTCTGCTGGGTTTGTTCATGGAGGATTAGCAGTGAAACCCTGTAGGTCATTCTGGTTCCATGTCACTACTTTACCAGCTCAGACATGTTGAAACCTCTTGGTTCGTCTCCAGTATCACTGAAGAACTAATTATTGCATTTAAATATCATAAATGTACATCATGTATGTGACTGTCTATGTGAATGTGTGTACATGTTTGTAGGGCTGTGTTTCTACATGATCATAATCTTATGTTGTATATGAAGTGATTCAGCAATAAGTCAGGTCTGGAACCAGGGCCGTATTACCGTTCAGGCCAGTGGGGCCGGCGCCCAGGGGCCCATGGGGCCCCACAGCAATGCAGATCCCGATGTTGATGCCAATTGTGATGTCAGAGGCCTCTATTCTTTAGGATCTTATGACTACTCACAATGTTATACAGCACAAGTGAAGAGAGAACCGAGAGAGAAGGGTGAACTGAATTGGGCTGGGGAGGCAGTGACCGCAGTCAGAGGGCCCCTCGGCCAAAGGATACAGGAATCAGAGGGCCCCTGGGCCATGGGGGACGGCAGTCAGAATGAATACTTGTGTGTTTTCTCACCACATTGACATGTTCGCTTCATGAACATATGTCCCACAGTTAAGTGAAAATTGAATCTAATACTCTTAAATCCATTTATTGAAACTTCTATCAACTTTCTTACATTAATATCTTTTGTATCAGATTTTGCATCCAACACTATTTAAAAGCTCATTGACATTTACATAATATTATACTGTACTGTATTGGAATATATTGTATTGTAATGTCAGACTTATGCCATTGTAAGAGCTACTGTATTTTTCAGTGAACAAATTTGGAATTCCAATATGGATTTTCCAGTGGACTGAAAGAAGGGGCGGAGACTTTGGCTCTCTTTATATATATAGCCCCCTGCATCACTACTCTTCACTCATAACCTGACCTTGGCTTTCAGCTTGACAACTTGCTTTGCATTCAACCTGTGCAACGTCACTTGTTCAGCAGTTTAATATTCAACAGCCTTTTTAAAGGCTTATATCCATTTATATTATATATCATACAGCACCTTCAAAGGTTAAAAGCCTACCTTAAAAGGCTAGTGCATTTCGTGTTTATATTATATATTATCAGAAACAACACCTTCTGCACTTTAAGGCTTGTTGTATTGTATTGACTTTTTCCCATCTCTGGCAACTTCATCTAGTGAATTTAGTGACTTTTTGCATATTAGCTTTGATATGTAAACAACAGCTACTTTCTGCCCTTAAGCTTTACATACCAGCTTTTGGCCATCTTCGACAGCTACAAAGCTCATCAAGTAAATTGACTTTTTTTTTTCATCATAACTTCTGTTCCACCACTAGAAGCCCTTTACACGGTTGAGATATTACCTTTGATCTGTAAACAACATCCAGCTTCTGCATGGGGGGCTCGTGGGGTGGGGGGGCCCCTTGCAAACTCCTGGCCCCGGGGTCCAGACCCACCTTAATCCGGGCCTGACTGGAACAGTGTTGGCTTGTTTCTTCTCCCTTTCAGGCACAGCAGTTGTTTTTTTTTCTATTATTCTATTTTGGCCTCTTTGTGTATTTTGTTTCATTATCATTATTTTTCCGAAATGTTTTGCATTATGTTGGTGTCTGAAACAAACTAAATTTAAAAACTAAAAAACTAAACAGTGGTTTATGAAGAATAAATGACTGTGGTTGATTTAAGGTAATAAAAAAATATAACAGTAATTGTAGTGTATATACAGTAACCAAAACTCCAATCTGAAATAGCGACACAGAAAATAAGTTTAATATAAAATAAAAACATGATCATTGATAGTACTCAGATCCTCCTGTGAAAATAGAAATAAGGCACAAATACAACTTAATTCCTGAACTCATTAGTAATTCATTTGTCCATTTAACAGAAAATAATGTACATACATACAATTTGGATTTCTATATTAACCCTTTCATGCATGAATTATGAGAACCTTAGTGAAGATATTGTTCCTGCGCGTTTTTATGCCTCTTTAGGCGTGAAAAAACTACGCAAGGTTTTTTTTCTTGTGTAAGGAGTCACAAAAATGTCCAGCATGCATTTAATTTTTGAAGCAAAGAAAAGCAAAGGTGTTTAAAACCTAATATCAGAAAGTGATATGGAAAACTTTTTTTTAATGCTGCTGATCACGTTTTCTCACATTTTAACAAACTCTAGTACTAGTTATTATTCACTTCATGGAGATATGTAAAAAAAAATACTTTTTGTTTAAAAAAGCTATTAATTAGTCTAATAAGAATTAGCAATTGATTTACACTAAAGGATATTACTATACGCTATCCGTCTCTGTCTGTTGATGCATAAGTGTCCACTGTGTTGGTTGATATGAAAACAAAACAACAAAACCCATGAATTTAAGAGAACATCTTTGAATAACTGTCCACTGTAGTGACCACTGTGCATGAAAGGGTTAAGTATGGGTGAAAAGGTGTAGTCTGAAGTAACAGCTTGTTTTTGTTTCCCTTTTTTTTTTACAAAGAGGACAATCACTTAAACAGAAGGTAAGATGGCAGGTTTAAACAATATCAAGAAAACAAATATAAATCTAAGTAAAATCTTACATTTATACTAATAATTGGTTTACTTTACCCTAATATTTTACATAATGCTGTGTAGGTTGACTTTATCCCTTTCATTCATAGTGGTCACTCCAGTGGACAGTTATTCTACTGCTGTTCTCATACATTCATGGATTTTCAAATTCAAAAAACTTTATTTGTCCCAGAGGGGCAATTCAGTTCCAGTTACAACTGACCAAGATTACATTTAAACAACAGGACACACATTGGGGTACAGATAACACATAAGAACACAAGAAATAGCATGGGGATACAGGTGGTTAAAACTGACGATTCGCCGTGAAGCACTCCGCTTCACAGATCGGAAAGAGAAACATAAGGGGTTTGAGGTGATTAAAAAAAAAAAAAAAAAAAAAAAAGACAAATTCCAACCTGTAGTCAAAGTCCGCACGTTGGAATTTGTGAAAAAAAAGGAAAAAGCCTCTAGCAGAAGCTCAAAGACACAAGCAGTTACACACAGGACCAAGCACATGTGGTTTTAGTTCCATATCAGCCAACACAGTGGACACTTATGCACCATCCCATAATATATACTATTACTATAACTTTGCTCTTCTTCACAAACCTGATCTGCACTAACATATTTGAGTGTAAATCAATTACTAATTGTTAATTTTCAGTTTGTTTGTTTTTTAAACAGTTTAATTTTTTATTTTGGCATATTATCTACACAAAGTGAGTGATGACTAGAATTAGTGTGTTAATGTGAGAAAACATCAGATTAGCAGCATTAAAACTGTTTTTATTACATAGTTTTCACACAGTTTATCAGTAAATACATGTTCCTTTGCTCCAGCTCTGTGGATGTTTTTGCACCTCTGAAAAACAGGTTCATAAAAAATTTCAGTCGCATTGTTTTTTTTTCATGCCTAAAAGGACTAAAAACTGTCAGGAAAAAAAATCTCACTAAGGTTCCCATAATTCATGCATGAAAGGGGCAAGTATCAAAAGTAATCATGAATTCTCCTGCAAGTTTTTAATATTTTGTTTTTATCACTAAGAAATGCACAAGAAAGCACTGTAGTTTTCCTCGTGTCATAAATGTAAAGAAGTAAAATTATAACAAAATTAGAAAAACTCATGTTAAATTTGCCCCCAAGTATCTTACTAAAAATCTATCAACTTTCATATAATAGTTAGGTTACAGTTATTTTTCAGCGTTCCAAAATTGAACAGTTAAATGTCACAAAATCTATGATAATACATCATCAGACATTGTTCAAGAACATGAAGCCGACTTAATGGTTAATATAAAACAACCTTTATTAAAATGCTATACATTACATTGCATGGACAAAGATATGATTATTACAAAAGTAAAAACATGGCTGGTTGTCAGTCCAGACTTTAGCACAGTGATAAAATGTCAGTGGTTAATGACCAGAAGGCCCAAATGTATTCAAAATAGTTCCTTTCTATAAATTAAATGTCTCTTCTGTTAGCATGCTATGAAAACAGGCTAATATAAAAAGAACCGATGCTAACGTACAGTGAAATGTAGATCGGAGATTAATGGAGGTTCAGGGTCAAAATACATTTGTGCCATTATGACAGGATAACACTGGCAACTGCACTTGAGATTCCACTAATGTCACGTGATGCGTGAAAAAAAGTTTTCTGAAAGCTACATAACTAAAAATACCACAGTGGTGAACAAAAACATTAGCAAATACTAGACATACACGTTGTTACACTGACAGACTGGGGCGATATGAGGACAACCAGTGCAAACTTATCTTCACTGAACACGTTACTTCTAACGGAATTAAAAATAGGATGGATGCATTTATGCAGTCATCACGTAGTTTCATGAAGAGGAATTTATTTTAGCCAAGAGTGTGCTATGAGTAGACTTGCAGTGCAGTCAACTTTTACAACTCAAAGCAGCAAAAAGCATCTGGTGCTTAAAGTCGAATATACTGAGGAAAAAAAATTAACTAATGAGAATAACGTCATAAGATTTTTTTGAAAAAAAAAAAAAAAAAGTCAAAATATTTGGAGAAAACAGTCACATTATTATAGTTTAAAAAGATAATTCTATTTTGTAAATTGCCAAAATTACCATCTGAACCAACTGCAGCACAGGATTGATTTCTAAGACAATAGACAAACTTTTTAATTTCACATCTAGAAGACAGATTTTTCTCCTCAAAATATTCCATTTTTTTTCTCGTATGGCCTAATTCTCAAAATATATTCTTCAAATATTGATATTTTTCTAATCAGTGCAGTCTTACTTCATTCATTACACAGTGAACGTTAAATCAAATTTGTGAAAAACTGAGGGGAAAATGTGATGTATGATCATCAGTACCCGTGTAGCACAATGAGTTTAATATTGTCTTCATATTATCAAAACCTACAAACTATTCATTCTGGAAATTATTGCGGCAAAAAAACAGAAAAGTCAGTGCAGGTTTAAAGTAAAATGGAATTTACTCATTTGAACACATTAATAGTGGTTTGGAATGAACGTCTTTCTGAATGCATAATCCCAAGTTATGCAGAAACTTTAATTATGACAAACCCACAGTGAGAAATCCACGGCAGGTTTTACAGTACGCTAAGATTAGGATGTAGAAGACTTTCAATCATTGCAGTGCTAAAACTTTGTTCATCTGAGCCAGTGTGAAACCTGTGTTCATTTCAGCTCAACGCTCGTCCTGAACCAGTGGGAGCCCTGAGATGGTGTAACGATGGTAGAGCCCATGGACGAGCTGCTCATTAGCATAACATTAGAAAAAAATTGCATACAATCAATGAACTTGTGGGTTATTTATTTTTGGCACAAGCCAAGAGAGGGTAGTTGGCTGCAGTGTGTCTACCTTCAGTACTGGCCCCTGACCAAAGTTCTGGCAACAGGAAATTGTTTTTTTTTTTCTTTTTTGCACAAATTCAATGTTGAGCAAAAGCCAAGGGGTAAAGTAGGCAAACACCACTCCTGAATAAAACACACATTCATCACCTGCTAAGGATAACAGCATGAGGAATAACTGAAGTTGTGTTTGAGGATATTTAATCTAAAACATTGCAAAATGTAGAATCCCGTTCTGAATGAGCCCAAACTGTCTTACTGATACAGGTGAATCTGTTACGCCTCCACACCAACCAGCTCCGGGGGCATCGGCGACTTTGGATGTTTGCTTTCAAAGTGCTGCTTAAAAGTCTTCGGGTCTGGCATTTGTGTCTGACAAAGTGCAGGAAAGAATAACAGGAAAATTAGAAATATATCCATACATATATGCAGTCAGATCATAAATTACAGTGTGTTCTGAACAGACAAATGGAGCTACATGTGGAAAAATCATCACCGTCACATTTTACAACTATTTGGTCATTCGCAGCAAGACATCCTAGAAGGTACACTGACCAGAACACTCAAAGCCAACTTGTACTTCTATAATGTCTATTTTTTGGTGCTGCTTAAATTTGACAGATGTAGGAAAAGAAGGCAGGAAACCCAGGAGCAAAGATGTGGTTTTTAGAAGCAACAGTCTTTACACAAAAAGTATGAAAATGCCAGTCATATAAATACTGCAGGATTAGTCAAGTGAAAGTAATGTCAATAACTTTTGCTTTTACAGGTTGTTCTAAGATTGTAATTACAATGTTATCACATCTGCCCACACCATTCTTTAGAAAACTGTCTAGCATCAGAACCATTAAATGGATGCTGTTGGAAAGAATGTGAGGAATGTGGCAGAAGAGTTTGAGGGGCACAAGAAGGTCTGACTATTTTCATACCTGTGCACCTCACTGATCACTGAATGAAGGATTTCTTTTTCACTTGTCTCACTATCAGTGCTATAAAAGTAAACTACCTGGTAGAAATACGTGATAATTCACAGCCAAGCCAACCACAAGTTCCTGTTTATCAGGAACTTGAAAGATAATCTCATTAAAGCACTGACACATGGATTTTTTTTTTTTTTTTTTTAACAGAATATTTCACAAAAGAGGCTCTTAAGTGGTGGAACTCATGTGGCTCCTTTGAAAGGGTTCAGTTAGTATTACAATCCTTCGTTGACTGTTAAACAGTGAGAACAGTAAGTATATAATGTATTTTCCCATTTCTGCCGAAGCACATACCCGACACACAGTGCATGTGTATACTAAAGCAGCCTTTGCTGCTGCTTTCTGGTCATGGCCTTTGCTCTTCTTGATCTCTGCCTGCTTTTTGGCATTCTTCTGCTGGGACTGGAACTTCTGGTGCCCACGGGCCATATCTGATCATAGACCTGAAGAAATCATACATAACACCTTGAGGAAGGTGATCACACATTGACTTAGAAACTCGGAGAGACTCTAGCTCAGTCATAGTGACATGTAAAGAAAAAGTTGACAAATGAAAAACAAGAGCACAAAGGGACTAAAGTCACCCTAAAGTCATCAACCATGATCTAAAATTGATGAGAAGCTGTTTCTTCAGATCAGCAAACTTCACAATATTCGAAGCAGCAGTGGGTGTGAACAATATTGTAAAATGGGTTAATTATCGCTTTTTGGGTCACGGGGATTTAGCAATTAATTTCGTAGTTTCCCCGAAGATATTCAGACAGCAGATATTCAAAGCTATTATAGACACATTGGTAAAACTAGGTCAGTACAGCCAATTTTTTTCGCTTTTAGGAATATCAACAAATCACCAATAGTATGTTGTTTGGGATTAACTGTCATTCTCACAAGCTTCTAAACTCAAACTGTTAAATCTATGAGTAGTTTATGTCTTATTAAGTCAGTTGTGTGCCATGCATTTCTCAAACTGCTACCAAACATTATCCGAAAAGGCTGGAGCAGTAACTTGTGGTTTTAGATAACAGAGGGACGGTCAAGTGAAGCACAAGAACAGACCGTTTTAGTAATACAAAGCTAACATAGTCTAGTACATTTATGCATCACAGAATGATATGTTTGATTTCCAATTAAATATCACTGAAGCCTTCTGTTAGCTAACGTGTTGCTAACGATATACAAGCTAACGACAACTAGAAATTAAAGACGGACATATATAATAGCGAAAGGGGAATATTTTTTTATTATACTAACTACTGTTAAAGACATAATAAGTACCGTAAAAGTCTTACCAGTACAAATAGGTGTATTAAGGACACGCTCAAAGTAAAAATTCAACAACGCTTGGTTAGATTGCTAACGCTAACTGTGAACCTTCTGCCGCTTCAAGTAGTTTGTCCTGACTGCTGTGGTGCGCATGTCTAAGATAAACATGCCGCGTTCGGATGTTATCAGTAATCCTGAAACCAAAATGTTTTTTCGGTTTCCTATTCAAATTGCAGGGAACAGAGACGCAAACGTATTTCAAGTAACAGTGTAATACAGAACACAGCAGGGGAGATGAAAGAAGATTGCAAGAATTTGAAGAGAGAACACTTTTTGTTCAAAACGCCCACATATTGAATTTTCTATTTTTTGGCAGCAAGTAAAGGCATCATGAATTCCATTCTGTAGAAGAAAAGGCACAAGTATGGTTTCGGAAACTCCTTAGGATCAATATCGTGAATTTGACCGACATACACGTGAAGCAGTCAGTTTTCTTCTAAAAAAAAACAAAAACAAAAAAAAAAACAATACACATAAAACGATAAACTACCAACTGTATCCAAAAGGTCTTTGAATAATTTGGTGTAGAATTAAAATTCAACCACAAGATGTCACAGTTCAACAACAATGAAGCCACAGATTGTTCTGCTGTATACAATCAAGAAAAAATATATTGTCTCTGAAACAGTAATACAGACTAAAACATAAAACTAAGAAAGTATCGACAATTTGCTAATTTCACTTTGAATTACGGTCTGCAAATACTACTTTCCTTCATGTGTTTATTGACGACTTTCACTTCATGTCATTAACATAAGAGAACATTTACCCAGAGAGTGAGAGAGATCGTTTTTGACTATCAAAGTGGGACACTGAAACTGAATTTTAATGGTAGAAGTCATGCCCACCTTTGCTTAGGTTACGCCCTTCTCCTCCCACTTTACCAATAGAAAAATGACTGTGTTGACACTTCTAACCAATCAGCAACTCGCCTCACATTTCCTTGTTTACAGTCCCATTTCAGCAGCTGTTGTAGTCATCTATTATTATTAAAGGTAGGTTCTCTAGGCAGAATGCAGTGTAGGCTTCATTCGGTTAGTTTCAGCCAAAGTCAGTTTGAGGTTAAAGACAGGAGACCAGCTTCAGGTGCACATGGGATACGTTCACCTACTGGTTTAATTGGATCATCAGTGGTTTTTCAGACTCCCACAAAAACTCACCTGCACTAACTTGAAAGTCCAGTTTCTCAAGCAAGTCCCAGAAAACACCAGAGAGTCCTGAATGCAACATGGACCTGGACAGGTAAGAAAACAATCAGGAATGCATGGAAATTCAATTCTGCCACTAGAATTATATTAATTTGATTTGATTCATTTTTGTAAACTTACTATTTTCTACATTTAATCCTATTATTCTCTTTAGACAAAACCTTTAAGACATGTATTTATAAATAATAACAATAATAATATTAAGCATGTTGACATCATATAAACATATAAAGAAGATGTATCCTATTGTGATGATACAGGAAATGAAATACATCATCATGTTTACCTTGATAGGATGTGGAAGTTATTTTATTATGGCCAAACCTATATTTACTGAGTTGTAGGGAAACATTGACTGTTTATATGCCTATTATATCCCTGTTTGACCACCTTTAGTGATGCAAAACTGAAAAATAAGCCATTTTGGTCACCATCTTGACATCGAAACAGTGCATATTTCAGTTATTAATCATGTGACTAAGACGTTCTTCTGTAGTAAACATGGTTGTACACAGTCATGTAGTGGGCAAATAGATGGCTTGTGAGAAAGTGCCCGGGGCAGATTCAGTGGTTTGGCAGGAGGCTTTTCTTAATGACAGATTAGATTTGCTGTAACAACATGGTTCATTGTCTTGTCTTTTGTCCTGGCTTTAAAGTAAACGTCTGGTGGTAGTAGTCCCAAACGAAGCATCTGCACCGCCCCGCAGAGTGTTCAGCAGTGAGGATGAAGCATGGAGGAATTACCTGGAGAACCCACTGACGGCTGCAACCAAAGCCATGATGAGCATCAACGGGGACGAGGACAGTGCAGCGGCTCTGGGGCTGCTCTATGACTACTACAAGGTGATACTAAAATCAGTTGTTTTAATCTGTCAAATTAAAAATTGGATTTTCAGCATTGAATTTCATCCTCTCGGAATTATTTAATTTGCATAAACACTGTTGGAGCAGTTTACCCCCAGGGATCAGCCTCACAAAGCTGTTTCAGACTGGTTCATATCGTCAGACCGGTCTCAGATTTGCTGTTTGATGAGTCTGATGCCAGTTTGGCTGTTTCACTGGTTAAAAGATGACAACCACCGCTGAGATTAATATAAAATCAAAAACTGTAATTTTTTTTGGTGGAGTGAGAAGCCAGCTGAGGCGACTACCAGTTATTTAAACAACATAGTTTGGGTTGGAGATCCAAAAACAGAGTCAGAATGAAGTCTGGTAAAACAACTTTTCAAAATGTTGCCCCATTTCCATGGAAGGATTTACAGAAGGACCTGAAACTGTCAGAACTTGGCACATTAGAGTAATTTAAGTCTGTTTTAAATTATTTAGAAAATACCAGTTTAAGTTCATGTGACTGCTTATGAATATGCACTGAGCTCGTCCTTCTTTATCTTGGTCTTTCTTTCTATACAACAAGCTAACATATTATTTATTTGTAGTTTAAAAATTGCTAGTTAGTTGTCACTAAAAGAGGATTTCATCTAGTTTTTTCTTTAAATTTAAAGTTTTTATTGTTTTTTCAACAAACAAAAAAAGGGGCCAATGCATTATATAGAATGGATAGATAGATAGATAGATAGATAGATAGATAGATAGATAGATAGATAGATAGATAGATAGATAGATAGATAG
>JAQQZY010000009.1:33265169-33275407 GCA_030068375.1 Ostorhinchus rueppellii | reverse complement strand
TGTGTTGTCATATTTTGATCTTTTTTTTGGGGTATATTATATCAGGTAAAAATCACCCAGCGATGGTGAAGGTGTTACTTTTTATAGCGGAAGTGTTTTAAGGTTAATGAGTTTTTGACAGGGATCGGGTTCAGACTTACTTATGTTGCATTTCTGCTTCATTTGCAGGTTTTTGCTTTTAACACAGAGGAGGTCGACGGCGATGGGTGGGTGCACTATCACTGTCTTCACACATCTGAAGGTTCAGGTTCTGGTTTATTTATGATGATGTTTGTGTGGCAGAGTTTCAGCAGGTCTTCAAACCCAATAAATGTCTGAAATTTTAATAGTATTTAGTGCATGGTTGAATCTTTGAAAATAATTAATTAGAAATGTGTTATGACAAAAAAGTAGACATTCTGGGCATGAAGGCAGTTACAGCAGACATCAGGAAGACATAAAATACAATGAAAAGACGCCAACTCCTGTTATAACCCACATAGTTTTGTATTCGGCTCCATGAAGCTCTTTATGGTGGTGGGAAACTAATGCTGTCCAACATGAACAGAAAAAGGCTACAGACAGTCAGACGGTCAGTCAAAGTGTGTGTGTGTGTTTGTGTTTCAGGAGTGTACTGGTGAAGAGAATATCGTGTATTTCAGAGGAAAACGTGTGTCCACCTCAGTCTAAGAAGTCCAAAGTCGATCAGGAACGGAAAGGTGTGAAAGTGCCAAGTTTTACTCAAGTTTTTATGTTCTTACCTCAGGATTTTCCTGAATAACTGGTTGTTTTTGTCTCGTCTCCTCTGTCCATATTCAGTCCTGTTGTATGTGAGGAAGGAGTGTGATGAAGTGTTTGACGCCTTGATGCTTCATTCGCCGACCGTCAAAGCTCTGATGGAGGCTGTAAGTAATAAAAACGTACACCATCAAGCACAAGCCGACCTCCATGGTTGTAGTTCTACAGTAACATATACTTCCTACAGTCGAGGGTGGTCAGAGTAACACCAACAAGTTTTATTTGCAAGTAATTAACAAAAACTCTTTAGATCATCCTGCAAGGCTTAAGTTACGCTGATATTCTGACAGAAAATATACAGGTATAATTAAAAATGTCTACATTACTTGACAATTTTGTACGTAAAAAATAAGACATTTAAAAGGACTGTAATAGATATTATATGTATGAATGTTAATGTTGAGATATCTTGCTCCTTTTCCAATAAAAAAAAGTCTACATTACATTAAGGTGCATTTGTTTGAAGCCATGAAACTGTGCATACTGTGCACTGAAATGACCTCCAGGGGGCAGTAGTACCAGTGCTTCACCTATTTTCCAAGCCAAAATTTCTGCTTTTTGCTGCAGCAAAGCCTAAAATTGTCAACCAATGACTTATTCTCTTAAATGGCTTCATAAAAGTAAGAAATCTACATTATTTATCTATTATTCATAGCCCAGGCAGTTATGTTCCTCTTTTTTTTTTTGCCTGCTGATGAATTAAGTTTATCTTAACTTGGCAAATAATGTCAATGCTATAGTTTTTAGAATGTTTTACGTTGATGTTTTGTTTTTAATTACGTTTGATGCTGTTATGTTCTGCTTTTTATTGTCTGTAAGGTGACCTTAGGTGACTTGAAAGGCACCACCAAATAATATGTATTATTATTATTATTATTATTATTATTATTATTATTATTATTATTATTAACATTACTATGTGGTATATTGGTTTAATAATCCTGATAAAAGGCACAAAAAGCCAGAAATGTCAGTGTTCTTACTTTTTACATTTTTTTTTTTTTTTACCACTAGTTGATATTGTCACAGGAAAAGTCAATTCTTATCATAAAAAAGAGGACTTATCTCTAAGTTGCATGAATATGACCAAAATGTGATGATTAAACTTTGTTTTCTCACAGATCTCAGAGAAATATGCAGTGCCTGTCGAAAAAATTTCCAAAGTTTACCAAAAAAGTAAAAAGGGGTGAGTAAAAAAAAATAAATACAAGGATAAATTAAGTTTACGTCTATGTTTAAGTCTATGTATTTTTTTATTTTTTCTTCAGGGAATTTTAAAATCACATTTCATCGCTGATGATTTTAATGTCCATTTTTGTTTAAATTGTGGTTTTTATGTTTTTATATCTGAACCTTCTCTTTTTATGCCTCTCCTGTGATGCTTTTATGTTTTATATAAAGCACTTTGAATTCTCCCGTACATGAAATGTGCTGTATAAATGAACTTGCCTTGCCTTATGTGTGTGTACATGAGCTAAACTGAACCTGGCTGTGGTTTCGTGTTCGTCTCGTTTACCTTAGGGTTCTAGTGAACATGGACGACAACATCATCCAGCATTACTCCAACGAGGACACGTTCATCCTGGCCATGGAGAGTTCCGCAGACTCCTTACGTGTCACACTGTCAGAGATCTGAAAAGACTTCACCAATATACAAAATATTTCATGTAGAGATTATGAGGGGATGAAACTTTAAGTGCATCTACAAGCAGTGTCATTGCTCCCAGTATTAAACCAAACAGACCTGCTTCCACACATCTGCTGTAGGTGAACAGTTCCTGGCTGACACTCATGCATCTATCGCTTCACTGTTTGACACTAAATGGTTGTGAACAGTGTTTATCTTGTTCATCACCAAGTATCCAGCCCCGTGTTGTGGTTTCACAGGAAGAAGATGGCTCAGTAGACTTAGGTCTTATTGGATTAACCTCTGCAGACATTCCTGTTACGCAGCCTTATGACGGAAGCTTTTACATGACTTGTTCAGATGTTTGATGGAAAGTCTGTAGAACGTCTTCTGCTTGGACTTGTCAACATTACAGGATACTCATTTCATATGTGAATAATTCGGTACGTCCATGTTTAATTGACGGCGGTCATATTTTACTGCGTGCTTAATGTTTCCAATCGGTGCCAGTGAAATAACAGTTATCCCAGGTTGTGATTACACCCTGGTGTCTCTGGTGTCTATAATTACACGAAGCATCATTATGGAACAAGACTCTGAGTCTCCAGGATGCTGTTAAACTGTTTTGCTTCCTCTGTGTGTGTTTATTGCTTTTCATCTCGCTGAAGAGACTGTAGTCATTAGTATTTATGACATTATTTAGAGACTCACAAAGCCCAACCGGCCCCTTCATTTACACAGTCGTCCTCGGAGTCTCCTGCAAACAATCAAAGCCTAACAGTTTGTTTTCTCTGCCACAACTTCGTGCCTGTGTTTGCACCTGAATGTTGCTTTATACACACCATCCTCCATAATGTACAGTGAGTAAATAAATATAGTTTTATATTGTGACACTTGTGTACAGTAGTTCTTTGAAGTGTCCTCTGCAGCACAGTTCTGGTGGAGCTTTTTCAGTCCAGTTGGTCAAAGTTGTTAAAACTATACCTTGCTATCCCAGAGTATTTTTTTCCCTGATCTATACTGAGTATTAATACAGTTACAACTTATAAATGTGGTGTAAACCTGTTTTTTGCTGCATGACAGTGCTGAAAAGAATAAATGACACATGACAGACCTGTACTCAGTGTCCCTGATTTAAGGAAATATGTCTGTTTTCAGTTAGTTTTTAACATTTAGTTTTTCGCATAATCAGGTATCAAGGTTTCACTGAACCTCAATGAAATGAGCTCTGAAGATCACATGAAAGATGAAATGCATACTCTTCAACCCTTTCATGCTGAATTATGAGAACCTTTGTCAAGATTGTTTTCCTGAGTGTTTTTATTCCCCTTTATCCATGAGAAAATTAATGCAAATGAAATGTTCACAGAGTTACAAAAAGTGTCCACCCAGCTGGACACCATGTGTTTAATTTTTTTAAGCAAAGAAACATGTATTCAAAACACAAAATCAGAAAATGATAAACTGTGTGAAAACTAAGAAATAAAAACATTTTTAAAGCTGCTAATCTGATGTTTTCTCACATTTTCTCACAACTCTAATAATCATTATTACTTCATGGAGTTCATGGATATACACACACACACACACACACTATAAACATGTCACTGCAGATCAGGTTACATAATGGTCTGAATGTCAGTGTATTATGGGATGGTGCATAACTGTCCACTGTGTTGGCTGCTATGGAACTAAAACAACAAAACCCATGAATATATAAGAGAACAGCAGTAGAATAACTGTCCACTGGAGTGACCATTGTGCATGAAAGGGTTAATGATAGTTTGGATTGTTGGCATCAGTCCTTAGTGGTACTAATTTAGTAATGATGACTAACCTTGTTACTCTGACTTGGTTTGTGAGTTCGTCCACCAGGACTGGACAAAATATTACTAAAACGTTTTGTTAGATTGCTGTGAAACTGTTCCCACTGGATGTTAACAGTGAGATCCCCTAGAGCAGGGCTTATGAATAATGTCAACTCCAAAGTTTTTTCTGTGTTTTTGAGTGAAAAAAATACGATTCTGTAATGAAAAGGTTTACATCTACGGACTGTACTTGAACATAACATGAACAAATAAAAACTGGAAAATACTGAAGAAAAATAAGTGCAATTTTAACAACATTATGCCTTAGTTTATCACTCATACATGTGCATCACAACTTCCAGATTACAGTGGCTCTACAAATACATAAAACATTTAGTAACAGAATACTATTAAAATTCCACACACTTCTATTAAGACATTTCAGGTTGTTCATATCTGTTCAGGTTATTTACATTTTTTGTAAAACGCTAGTCTATAAACATAAACTTTTTGTGTAATTAACCTTTTTCTTCTTTTATCAAACTAAAACAAAAAGAAACATATGCAGTTTTCATTACTTATAGTTTATTATAATAAAATTTTACTGGTCTGACCCACTTTACATTGAACTGGCCTAAAATGATTTGAACATCCTTGATTGTTCATATCTTCAGTTTAATTTTTGCATTTCATCAATTCATCCTACGGGCTGGATTGGACCCTGTGGTGGACTGGTTTTGGCCCCTGGGCCTCATGTTTGACACCTGTGCCCTTGAGGTTTCTTCTCCAAAGTTTCAGATTGAAATTGGTGCCCACCTTATTGTCTGAAGGCCTGTTAGTCAGAAAATTAGTTGGATTCAGTTGATAAAATCACCATTTTCTGACTAACAGGCTTTCTCACAATAGAACACCTCCCACTGAAAACCCCATGAAAATATTAGCAAAATATCCATGAAATAAGGACAAATCCCATGTGTCACTTGTTTTGTAACTTCTACAAGACTAAAATGTATTCATTAAAGTAAGCTGATTTGGATTAAATACCTAAAAACCTGTGACTTTCCCAATCACCTGGTTAGTGAATATTAGATTTACCAACTCTGTTAACATATTAGCATGCTAAATTAAAACAAAACTAAAACCGCTGGCTGTAAAAAGACTAACTACTGTACACGTTTGGAAATAACCTTTTTTTTTTTTTTTTTTTTTTTTTTATTTTTAGAATCACAGAACAGCAGCCATATTTTTCTCTTTCCAGAGTTGACACAGAACTATGGAACAGGACTTGGGCGTCATTACATCATTACTTGCATGACCGCCATGTTGGAAGCCTCCTTACTTGAACAACTATATGCATTGTTTATAGATGCAGACGCTGTGTATCTTATTAATGTGAAAAATTTTATATATATATATATATATATACACACACACACACACACACACACACACACATCATATATACATCATTTCACATTTTTAATGAGGCTTTTATTTTGAAAACCATACAGTATGCATTTGTGTGTGTGCCTGCATGTTTGTGTGAGAGAAAAATATCTCAGCCATGGTAAACCGTTGCTGTATTGTGGGGTGTAACACACGATCGCAGTGGGAAAAAGATCGAAACTGGACTAACTTTTCACCCTTTCCTGCTTGGAGGCACAGCCAAGAAAAAATTAGGAAACCGAACATTAACTTCTCAGTGTGTGTGTGTGTGTGTGTGTGTGTGTGTGTATAAATAAATAAATAAATAAATATACATACACATATATATGACACTTATACAACAGTGAAGTATAACATCTGAATATTAATGTATGTAGATTAACTTCACTTATAGAGGAAACACAGAGTTAAAAGCACATGTAAATGTTTGTTAGCATCAGCTGTTGGAGCGCAGCTTACCTTTGTTGGATCACTGTGTTCCCTCTGTTTGCGGCTTTATTCTGCAGCTCCTGAACCCATCCATTTGTAAACTGCACATGAGACTCCAATGACTTGTAGCTTTGGAACTGTTCTGAAGTGTAGGCGCTCACACCACAGACAGGCAGCCCAAGATGTCAGATACACAAACCTGCTGCAGCAAGTGGTCTGTGCTCCACTGTTTGTTGGTTTATAGTGCTGGTTTTGTCCAGATACCGGTCCTTAACTTCCCTATTTAGCATATCCCAGTAAATTCCACACCCCTTTGGGGATTTTAACATCGCCTTTCTTTCTTTGTATCTATTCTTTCTACCAACTCTGCTTCTCCTCTTCCACTTGCAGTTTGTTTACATTCGCGAGGCCATCAACATGGCCGCCATGTCCCAGAATGCAACGCGGAGGCCAAGCCCTATAAAGTTAGCATGTACACATTTAGCATTTGCCATTAGCTTCGCTCAATGCTAACATCAACTTTTTTCTCCCAAATCAGAAAACTTGAATATAAATTCTAAGGCAGTGAAAACACACTGACACCATCTGATGTATGGTATTCACAGAAATATTTTAGACAAATGATAATTAATATGATGTACTTTGCAAAACTAAGTACTTTGATTTAGCATAGCACGTTAGCATAACATGTCCTCATTAGCCTACTGGAAAACAAGCTAGTTTATATTTTAAAGATTTCTGAATATATTGACTTTTCCAGTGCCCAAAAAGTCACTAAAATACAGAAAAAAGCTTAACAAAGGCTTTCAATTTTGTAGAAATTTCTTGATTTCTTATGTGTACCAATACTGGCATATCTGCAATAACCAACTGGAAGAAGCACAATTAAATGGACGCCAATTTTATGTTTGCACACAATAAATTGTAAATTTAATTCTTGCCTTTTAAAGTTGACCAAAAGACAGAATCCTGTGTTCCAAAACGGCAGTCACTAAATACAGGATACCATACAAAACCTACAAAATGCAACAATTACAAACATTTTGTTCAACAGTTAACAATTGTACAGTATAAATTTATACAATACTGTTCTTGTTTTTATTTGGCACTTAACCACAAGATGCTATTTTGTGTTTAACAGAAATGTTACACCTGACGCAGCTTTAAAAAAAAAATCATAAAAATACAATAAAAGCAACATATTGTGACAATATCATTGCAGTAGTTGTGATTCTCAGTTGTTTGTCTGCTTCTCTCTTTTTTTTCTTTCTTTACAAAAGAAAACAGTAGTTATTCAATAAAACATTCAAAGCTTTTCTAATTGGAAAACAATGTGATAAAATGGATCAACCCGTGGAGGGCTCGGTACATTCAAGGGAGGGTTTTACTGGTCCCAGTCCGGCTTCCCAAAAGGATCTCACGGAGAGATTTTTATTCTCTTTACAAATATTTTCTGTGGATTTTCTGAGAATGACAAACAGAAGGTGAGGAGATGAGATCAGTCCAATACATGTGTGCACTACTTTATCATTTGTTAAATGTAAATGCTGTTTGGCCCTACAAATACCACAATTTAATTAATCAAACAGAAAAATGCTGTCAGCTGTGATGTGGGTTTTTGTGTACAGGCTGTTGTGCGCGGTGGTCGTCCTCCTTTCACGTGAGGCTCCGTCAGCTTTGGCAGTCCATTCGCTGTCAATAACACTGACCACTGGTAGTACTAACAATGACAAAACAAACGTACAGAAGCAAGCACAGAGCTGGATGGGCGTTTGGCCTGTAGCCACTGATATCCATAAACATATGTAAACACACACATGCCCATTAGTCACATGCATATGTGTTATTACGTCTATGCCCCCCTGTACCCAACTGTTCAACAACTGAATCAACATGCGGCTTTTAAAAACACCGAAAAGTGAGCATGAAGAAGTGGGATTTTGTTCTTCACATAATCAAAGGAACTGATTTGCATGCTTGATATCCTGCAACAGCTTAAATTACAAACAGGTTTATTATTTCACGACATTTGTTCTGAAACGGAGCATCCTGGACTATCTGAATCGCTTTACGTCAACATATCTACACTGTACTGAAATATTTTAAAAAGACTAGATTTCTATTCCTTCCTTTAGCTAGAGCGCAGTCACATGCTGCCGCTCTGAAATTATTTCCGTCTAATTCATACTGATATGAAAAAACCACTGGAACAGATAATGGATAAAGGGATGCGTCATCCTTATTAAATTAGAGAGACGTCACAAAATTAAACTACTCATTAGGGCGTGTATGCATAGTAGCATAATTGTACATTTTCTTGTCCCAGCACAAAATATAAAACAAGTCTATCAGGTTTTCTTAATACACAAACACACTTACACATTCTCACAGTAGAAAAGAGGAAACTAAAAGCAGTACTCGATCAGAGTGAAGGAGAAACTTCACAAGTCCTGTCTGAGGGTTAAATGTTTAACTCTTACCTACAGTATGTCCTTAAACTTATTCACCGTGATCTCTTTCTCTAGTTGTCTCATGTACACACTCTGTTTATGATACACATTAGAGTGATAAAGGCTCTGTGCTGAACCCTCAAACGGGCACAGAAACCAAGCAAAGACACTAATACAGAGACTCCAGTTGATACTGTATATACAACCTACTGTGGACCGTCTTCATCCTCTGACATGCCTATAGGAGGACTGAGGGTCAGGAACAACACATGGGGTTTGGAAACCTGTTTGGGAAAGTGTTCAGGTCCAGGTTTATGGAAGGGTTTCTATTAACAGCTCAGGATTTTCAAGGGAGTGAAGGGGCGGGGTTTAGGGACTGGAGAATATAGCTAATATGCCCATCATTGAAGTCCTCAGTTCACACTGAAGGCTTGTCTTCTTCATCCTCAACTGCTCGTCATTCTTCATCATCAGTCTGCTCCGTAGTGGAGGGTTAAGGGCATCCAGAGTCACCCAAAGAAGCACTGAAAAGACAAGAGAGAAGCACAGATGGAGCAGGAAGGTTAGAAATGGACAAGATGGGAGATGATTCATGCAGTGAAGAGACCATGGAAAACACTAAAAGACCATTTGTGTCACTATTTATAGGCAGACATTTGAGTAAAATAGACAATTTTGCAAGTGGTGGCATTTACGTCTCCAAAATTCTGACTGAAAATTGTGATTATGAGCTGAAAATCACAACAGGATAAATAACAAAAATATAGTGTTAATATTTTCAGGTTCAGGTTTATTGTCATTCCATATAAGTACATGAAACGAAATTAGTACTCAGGACCAGCAGTGTAGAGCTCTAAGTAAAAGCTCTAAAAACAGTGATCCCATAAAAGTAGGGATGTATCAACTGAGTCACATACAAACGATTGGCTCATTTGAACATGGGTAAGGAACACTTTTCTGAGCTCAAACTGGTATTTGTGTAGGTGAACCAGAAATATTGCAGTATTATTGTTATCGCAATGCTGTACATCCATATCACATATCGTAAGTTTTGCCAATATCGTGCAGCCCTGATCCAAAGTTTATACCTTATAAAAACACCAAAAAACTGTAAATTTTACATAAGAGGACAGAGGAGGTGCCAGCAAAGACAATACCTGTCAAATCCCACACATGGAGGCTTTAAAAATAAGACGCCTGTTCAGAGCAACAACACCTTCTCCAAAATAACAGACCAACACCTACAACGTCTCTCATGTCAGTCCACAAACTCCAAATAATCCCAAATCAGTGCCACTGCGGATGACCCCTCCCACATTCTGTTGGCAGAAGAACCAGGCTCAACCTCCTCCTAATGACCCTCCATGGATGCACACACTCTGAGCAGGCTCTTCTTCTGCTGTTGTGGTGTGTGTTTTATAAATTGACACTGTTTACCCCTCTGGGCTGATTATAAAATTCTGTTTCGTTGTGTTGCAGGTACAGATTGTGAGGATGAGGCTTACAGTTTGTGTTGATGCCTCAGGTTTAGAACTGTCCGGCGCTGCTGGGGTCGCACTGCAACAGGCGGACGATGGAGGGGTCGCTCTTTGCACCTTTGATGAACTCCTCCAGAGACAGTTTACCTGAAAAACACACACACACACACACACACACACACACACACACACACACACACACACACACACACACACACACACA
>JAQQZY010000009.1:33182940-33197709 GCA_030068375.1 Ostorhinchus rueppellii | reverse complement strand
GGATACAGGTACAGTTGTATCTGACGGGTCGCAGTTTCACCGCGCCCCGTTTTCGCAGATTGGAAAAGGAAAACAAAAGGGTTCGGGGTGAGAAAAAAAGACAAATTCCAACCCGTAGAAGTTCTCTGCTTTTTGGAATTTGTGAAAAAAAACAGCCCCTTGCAGGAAAGCCAACAAAAAAAGACAAACAGTTATACACGAGACTGAGCACATGGGTGTCAGGGTGAGGAGAAATTTATAGTATCCTAGCACACCCCTTTCCCCGGAAGAAAGTCTCACACTAAAACCTCATGATAGACGCAACTCCGCGAAATTTCAAAGGAAAAACATGGCGCTGGAAAACTGAGCGCGTACCTGCAAACCCGACAGATTTTGGTAGATTTTAGCTAAATTATCAGGGGAAAATAGGGGGAAAAAATGCCCTAAATTTGAAAATGAGTATAGTGGCGCTGAGCTAGCAGTATACTGGAACAGCGCTGTTGGTCCATCATCTGGGGAGAACCTTGCACATATTTCAGAGCAACGAAATTTCCTTCCAAGGTTACATAAAGAAACACAAGACATACATGGGAATACAAGTACAGTTGTAATTGATGAAGGGGGCGGGGCAGTGGGTGTGACTGCTGATTTCCGGGAGGGAGGGGGAGGAACACAGCAGCCAAACAAAGGCGCAGTGCTTCAACCCTCCTCCGTCCCCAAAGAGTCTGAGAGTTCATCGCAGGGCTGACATATAAATGAACAATCACGCTCACATTCACAGGTAATTTAGATGAACCCATTAACCTATCAGTGCATGTGTTTGGATGGTGGGAGGAGCCAGAGTACCCGGAGAGAACCCACGCAGAACATGCAAACTCCACACAAAAAGATGTTGGAATTGAACCCAGGACCTTCTTGTTGTGAGGCACCGGCGCTCTCCACTGCACCACCATGTCGCAAAAACAAAAACATGTTGATACAGATTCTAATTATATAACAAATAGCTTGGGCTTTTACCGTGAATTACAAACAGAACGATGTATGGGATAGGTATTCCGGAGTTAAAGGTGTCCAGTCTGAGGAATAAAAGAGCGTAAAACACGGACAGAATCCTGCAACCTCTAACTTCTACTTTGGTAACCAGAAGCTGCTGCTACTCAGAAGGTGATGTCAGCCCTTAAGCTTCAGGACGTTATGTACAGTGCGGTAGAGAAGGTCTTGGCCTTGGAGAGGGCTGATCCTCTTGGCACAAAGTGATCTCACTGTGATGGTTGAAGAGGCTCGCCTTCAAGAGCAGGAATTGCACTATACAAAGGTGGCCTCACAAGTAAAGCAGGGTCAGGGTCATGTCTGATGACCATGGCAAGATGACAAACTGCATTTTACCTCCATTATTTACAAGCATTCATAGGATAAATGCTTAAAAAGTGATTCAACATTTATATCAGTAGGTGCTTTGGCTGCAGGAAAATAGTTAGACATAAAAATTTAACTTTGAATTACAGCTATTTTCAGTTATTTACTGAGTTCTTTGACACTTCCTTTTGCACCACTCTCAGTCCAAATAAAAAGACTAAATATAAATATAGATGAATCTGATTTTGGAGGCATTTTACAGCTATAAAACATGAGTAAGGAGTAGATTTTTCTAACAAAAAGTCTCATTTCCTCTCAGAGAAACTGAATTACAACATGTTGAATTGTACACCAGCTGCCAGTCATCATACCTGACAGTTTATCAAACTATCACACCAGGTCATGCACTGTTTACTCATTGAAAACAAACACTGAAAAGAAAGAGCAGAAAGTGTAACCATACCAGCTGGATGGAATTTAGTTGGTCACAAAAAGACTTCAACCAAAATCAGGTATTTGTATCGTTTCATTATAAATTAACGAATTCCTTTATTTTAACCCTTTCATGCATTAATTATGAGAACCTTAGTCAACATTTTTTTCTTGGGTGTTTTTATTCCTTTTTAAGCATAAACATAAAAAACAATGAAATTGAAATTTTTTTATTAACCTATTTTTCATGGAGTCATAAAAATGTCCACTCAGCTGGACACCATGCATTTAATTTTACAAGCAAAGAAACAGATATTTTAAATTCATCATCAGAAAGTGATAAAGTGTGTGAAAACTATGAAATAAAAACCTTTTTAATGCCACAAATCTGATGTTTTCTCATATTTTAATCATACTTTAATACTAGTTATTACTCATTTCATGGAGATAATATGCAAAAATAAATAAATAGTTTCTTAAAATGGGTAATTACAGTTTAATAACATTTAATAATTGATTTACACTTAAACATGTTACTGCAGATCAGGTTTATCAAGAACAGTAAAGTTACAATAATTGTATGAATGGCAGTGTTTGGAATGTTGGCCGATATGGAATTAAAACAACAAAACACATAAATATGAATGAGAACAGCTAAAAAATAACTGTCCACTGTAGTGCCCAGTATGAATGAAAGGGTTAAAAAAAATCACCTTCTTTTGTGTTGAAACCAGTATTTCTATCAGAAGAATAGTTCCCATTCCAAAAAGCAGATGTAAAAAGTATACTTTCAGCTGTGTTTATACAATTCCCCTACACAGTCCATGCAGTTATTCTAGAGGGATTAATTCTTTCCACGATCAACTCATGTCATGGAAAGTCCTTCATTCATAGTTCTAATCGATTGCTGAAGAAAACACAATGAAAATATAAAGGCTTTCCAAGCTTTAGTGGTGAAGGTAAATCCCACTTGTACACACGCTGCAATAAAGCATCAGTGTAAATAAAGGTCGACACTGACACTTTTGACTTTCAGCTTTTCCTCTTTTATAAAGGCAGGGATTTAGTTCGATGTAGACCTTCTTATCTGACCTTGCCTCTGCTTTTACTCTCTCATACAAAGCCGTGCAACCAGCTCGTGTGTGTGCATGTGTGTGTGTTCGGATGTAGGGTGTGTTACAGGCTCTAGAGGGAATTCCTTCCTCCTTAAGACTCAGGAAGCAGCAGCATGAGCGGAAGAGAAAACAACTTCTCTTTCCAATGCAAAGCCTTCAGAACTTGTTCCTTTGGAAGAGGAAACACTCCCCTCACTGTGTCAGCGCTAGCAAGTCACTCCTAAATAACTCCATTATTGTCTGTGGTGTGTTACTAAAATCAGCTACGGCTCTGAAAAAATGTCAGGAAAAGACTATGAAAAGGATGGGCTGTCGCAGTGAGTTCCAGAAATGAAGAATCAATCCAAATAAGCAGCACTGAAGACTGATGCAAGTTAAAGTCTGTGTTGCTGGATTGTTTTTGTCAGCAGCTTGAAACCTTGAACTTGTAGGTTGGATGTGAATCAAAGAGCCGTCCCGTTAATCTCAACAACTCAGCTGGAGGCATTAGATAAGAGCAGATTATAAACGGAATAATCGAGAGGGACAGCCAAGATCTGCTAACAAGGTCTGAGCATGTCTTATCCATCCAATCGATGAAATTATCAACGCGTGCACACACATCTGTGATAACAGTGGGCGTCCTGGTGAGTTTAAAGTCGTATTTTTAGAAAACCACTTCTGAATAGATTAAGACAACGGAGCAGAATGAACATGACAAATAAGATTACACTGTGGAAGACTCTGTAAACTGGGAGTCTGGAACATATGATTCAGAGTGAAACTGTTTGGCTATACTTTCTGCAGTTGCGTCAACAATAATCGCATTTGTTTTAAGGCGCACTTAAACATTTACTTCTTCTTCTAAACTGTTGCTTATCACCGCTCCTTGTAGAAGCCACATCAGTGCCTATTTATGAGTCTTTCCATTGAACCATCTCCTCTTTTCCCCGTTCTCCACCCCCCCGTGCGATTACTTCTTTTGTCAGTACAATCAATGCTATGCGACTTACAAACAGGTTTCACCCGGAGTTACGTAACAAGACCAAAAACTCAAACAGAATAAACTGAAGCTGCAGATTGTTTTCAGTTTTCTCATTATCGTAATCTTTTATCTTCTGCCTGCTGTTTGCAGCGTGGATGGGCTTAGTGTCCCTGTTCCATACAGGGCAGCGGCTGGGAGATACCACACTAATATCAGGATGATGTTGAAATACAATTTAATAATAATGAATGAGACGCAGATACTGAAATGCCAGGATAGTATAATTTTCTTGGGAGAACTGTGGTCTCTTTAATTATATGTATTACAACATCGCTGAAAATGAGGGATCTCCCTACAAGGTTTTAATAAATAAACTCGTGCTAATGATATTTTATTGCTGTGTCATATGCACCACAGTTATAAAAGTAGGTCTACTGTTGTTCACAGTTCACAGAGTTACCATTAATTCTCACCCACCTCACACCACCACCCACCAACTACAAGGTCTGCTCTGTCTCAGATGTGCTGCAATATTTTAGAAAAAAAAAAACCCTAAGAATTCTGCTTCGGCTCGAAAAGGTTTGTAACAGAGTCATTGGTAACACGTTTGTGTACAGGTAACTGAGTGAGGAAGGAGACACGATGAGCAGTGAGTGTGGTGAACTGTTTGGAACATGCTGCATTACTGACAACACACAGCAGCTACAGAACACAGACGACAATGATGTGGAGAACTTGCTGTTGCACAAGTACAAGTGTAGCCTTTCAATGTAACTGGCAATTACAACACATACAAGAATCAGCAGAAATCTGGCCGACAGACAGGGAAGTGAATTCAGCACCCACACACCATATGGTTATGAATATAACAATGATATGTCCTTAGAGGAGGGTAAAACAGGGAGAAGGACATCCACCTCCCACTGACACTAGACATATAAATATGCAGCCATGCATGAATTCACAACCTGTAGGAAGCTTCCCTATGCATCCGTTTGGATTCTATCTGGAGGCACTTTATCTGCAGCTGCTGCAGTTGAACAGACACGTACAAACCGACAGTTCCACACAGTGTTCTGTATGTACAGTAGGTTAATTCACCACTCACCAAAATGAGTAGACCAGACTGTTTAAAAACAAATCTGCTTCGGGTTTGTTATGTAACTGCAATACATGAGGTGGGCAGAGCGATGCACCTCGCTCGACAGGCTAATCCAATGTACCTCACTGTTTGCCAAAACAAGTGACGAAAGCATCTTAGAGGTCTATGCTGTTGTGTAATAAAGCAGACTCATCCATATTAATTCAAGATAAACAGCCCAAATGAAAGCAAAGAGCAATGCAATCATCCATGATATACAGTAACATAATCTATTTATCCATCTGGGGACAAATTCTGCTGAATCTAAAAATAACATGAGATGATCAACAACATAAATCTATGATTGAGATCACGCACACGCACTATTCCACATGCAAACATACATCCAAAGCCTACATATCATATGGAGGTTCAATGGTCTTTTTCTTGCTTTTTGTTGTGCATCACTTTGGTTTTTATGAATTCTGAAACACCCTGCAGAATTCTCAAAGGCTTTATTCAGACTTTCTTTTTTTTTCCTTCAGATTTTAATGGGAAGCAAATAATAACATGAGATAATGTTTTAAACTAGACTGGTTATTCAAGTCCACTCTTTCCATGCACAGTGTAAATAATTGACTTAAGATTTAATTAATTAAAAAAAAAAAAATCTCTTCATCTCTCATTTTATTTGTCATCTGCTGTGATTGCACTTTATTTTACCCTCTAATATCCTGCTGTTATAACACTGCAAATTCCAATATTGTCCCACAACAGTGAAATTTGGCATTAACCCTTTCATTCATACTGGTCACTGTAGTGGACAGTTATTCTACAGCTGTTCTCTTAAATATTCATGGATTTTATTGTTTTAGTTCCATATTAACCAACACAGTGGACACTTACGCACCATCCCATAATACACTAACATTCATACCATTACTGTAACTTTGCTGTTTATGATAAATTTGATCTGCAGTAACATGTTTGAGTGTAAATCAAATGCTTGTTATTGTGATTAGACTGTAATTAACAGTTTTCTTGAACAAAAAAGCATTTTTTCCATCGTATCTCCATGAAATGAGTAATAACTAATATTAGAGTATGTTAAATTGTGAGAAAACATCAGATCAGCTGCATTAAAAATGTTTTTTTTTTCATAGTTTTCATGCAGTATATCACTTTCTGATATTGTGTTTTAAGTGCATGGTTCTTCACTTCAAAAATTAAACGCATCGTGTCCGGCTGAGTGGACATTTTTGTAACTGAATTAAAAAAATAAGTTGATTAAAAAAAAAAAAAAAATCAATTACATAGTTTTTTCATTCCTTAAGAGGAATAAAAACACTGAGAAAAAAAATCTTGACTAAGGTTCTCATAATTCCTGCATCAAAGGCATTATCTTATCTTATTTATTTATTGTTATTTTTCATGTTTTTCACTGCTTTGTTTTAGTTTTATATTTGGTTTTCTGTGACCACTTTTATGTATATTTGTGTACAGCACTTTGACCAACTGTGTTGTTTTTAAAAGAGCTTTATAAATAAAGTTGGATTGGAATGCTGCCGCAACTATGGAAGACAACATGGAGAATGACAGTCCATTGACAGATGCTGAGATAAATTATCTGTGGGCATGTTGGAGAAGGCTTCTCTACAGCCAAAGCTAAAAGGAACATGAAGCTGTGAAGCCGTGTCACCAGCGCAGTTCCAGTACGTAGCTCCTGACTCCTTCATCGTTACCACAGCAACTGATGCAGACAGATTGATGATGTTTGGACACAAAAATCAAATATCATTATTTGTAATTAACAGTGTGGACAGTCTGTCCTGAAGTTATGACTTGAGAAAAAAAAAATCTAATTTTTTTTGCAGAAGCAGCTCAAGTTGGCAGTGGAGCTCTTCTAATCATGCCAAAACCCAATGTGAGTTTAAGAAAAAGAGAAACATATCAAACATGGTCATCATCCTTCTACTGTTCAACCTTCCTGGCTAGACAACCTAATATATTGAAGGAAGAAGTCCAAGTGGCAACAAATCTGAACATTTGGTAGAGTTAATTATACTGACAGTGAAGCCCTCAACATTTTGTATGAATGGCCTTTAGGATGTGATTTGCTGAGGCGTTTTGGCAGAAGAAACCAGAGTTAATGTCAGAGTAAAATACAAAAATGAAAACTTATTTCACTGGGGGAAACAAGATTGTTAGAAGAAATAACATGACTACTGTGAACAGGTGCAGAAATTCTGTTCATTTCATATTTGTAAAAACGGCACGTAGGCCAGTGACTCACTCCTTCTGCCTTTGAAATCAACCCACAGCAGTCATAAATAAGCCACCATGATGGTTTGCTGCCCTGTAAACTGCCCAACATATAATCTGCACACAAAACACAATAAATAATAGAGAAACAGACCTTACAACTGCTGAAACATGCAATTATTAGACTCCCACTGATAACAGCCTGCAGCAACCATAATAATCTGTATGCAGTCAGACAAGGGTGCATAGTAAACTGAAAATCATATCAACCCTGACAATAAGAGGACATTTGTTCTTGGAAAGTCACATTCAAGAACTAAACAATTCTGTATTCACATCAGCAGTTAGCCTACTTTCGATTGGTGACTATTTTCTCACATTCTCACAGAGTGTTGAATGATGGGCTGTTTCTTCTCATTATGATGCATCTGATGGACATAATCAGCCTTAAAGTGCTAAGTAAACTAAATTTATCAAGCGGGATTTTGCGAACACGTCATACTGCTAACAAATTCATGACAACCAAAGCATTAGTCAGTGATTCAGTCTTAGTTAAGACATGTTGAAATATCCAAAGTTGAAATATCAGTCAAGCAGCCAAGGATGTCATGATGATGTGTGAAAAAAGACAAAAGTACAAATACAACAGGAAAACCTTGGCTGGGAATGTATAAGAATATGACAAATATGAGGGAAACAAATACGAGACAAAATAAGTCTATATAATTCTAACAACTGGTGGATTCTTTTTTAACCCTTTCATTCATACTGGTCACTCCAGTGGACAGTTCTTCTACAGCTGTTCTCTTGTATATTTATGGATTTTTTTGTTTTAGTTCCACATCAGCCAACACAGTGGGGGCTTATGCATCATCCCAAACACTGTCATTCATTCCGTTAGTGTAACTTTGGTGTTTTAGATAAACCTGATTTACGGGGACACGCTCAAGTGTTTTTTTGCATATTATATCCATGCAGGTATGTTAAATGTGACAACACATCAGATTAGTAGCATTAAAGATATTTGTATTGCATACTTTTCACATCATATATCAGGAAATACTTGTTTGTTTGCTTGTAATATTAAACACATGGTTTTAGGGATGTGCAATTAATCAAATTTTGATCACAATTTTGATTTTGTTGTCAATCTCAAAATTCATATAATGAAGTTGAAATGATTTTTTTCTGTTTTTCTTTACACAATTTCTGAGACATGCCTGCAGAATGCATTCTATTCCATTACAGAACAGCTGTAAAGTACATATTTGTAGCCAAAATTTATTTTCAATTTGAATGTTTTGCATAAAGAATCAATAACTAAGTGTTTTTTGAGAGAGAGAAATGCTGAATAAATGCACTGTAAAACTCAAAATTAATCATTTGAATAATCATGATTTCAATATTGACCAAAATAATTGTGATATTGATTTTTTCCATAATTGAGCAGCCCAACATGGTATTGTAGCTGTGAATAGGTTCTTCAAAAAAAAAAAAAGGAAAAAAGGAAAAAGGAATAAAAACACTCAGGAAAAAAAAAATCTTGACTAAGGTTCTATTAATTCATGCATGAAAGGGTTAAGATAGCCTATATGTTGTGGTTACTTTTGCCCACTAGTTAGCTACTACACACTATTGTCATAATAAGTACATTTTCGTCCATCTCCATATTTATCAGGCCATCACACTAAAGTTATCTATCATTGACTGGAACTAACAGATATAATGTCAGTTTGCTAACCTATAACTAGAGACAGTTGAAGTCTATAGTTTGTTTGTCTCTAGCCATAACAAGTCTAGGTAGGAGGCTAGTGCTTGCTAACTTACATAACAGGACATAATCATTAGTGACTTGTCTTATCCGATGAATTGGTCAGTTATTAAAATCATCGTTTGTTGCATCCCTATTGGGTGTAATACAGTAAAGAATGAGAACTGAACACTGGATATCAGGAAAACTGTGCATCACATGCCAACAATGAAAACACCAAGAGATCGATCTGGCATGTGGATAAGCTGGCGGACAGAAAAACATCTGCAACGCTACACTGAAACCTGTTCAACTGGATTAGAAAATAATTTACAGTTACAGCACACTTCATTGTTAGCAAAGCTTTGATCTGCCATGAAAGATCTCTGTGTAGTATGATGGTGTATTTTCATTAATTAGAGTAAATCTTAATACCTAATTATAAAAATCAAACATGTTAAGGCTCTGTTCATACACCCTCAGCAGGAGGTGTGCAGGTGCGTAAACGCTGTTTCAATGCTCTAATTTCTCTTGGTAGTCATAGTAATTATATTAATGTGTGACTCAACCTTTAATGTGCCGATATTTCTTCATAACCCATCACGGAGACAAGGACGTAATAGATCTATTTCATCTTGTTTTTGTCTGGGGAGGTGTGTCGTATGGGTACAGGAAATCAGGAGGGAAATAGGGGTTTGTTATACAACCAGAAAAGTGTCTCAAGAGTTACTCAACAGCTTTACAACCCACTCCATCCTTGGTGATTCAGGAGCTATAAAAAGCTGGACTAAAGGAGTGATGACCGGTGTGTCCCGTCTATTGTTCGTCATGTCAGATGGCAGACTCGATGCACAGAGAGGATTAGCTCGAATCCACTGTCTCAGAATCTCTTATCAGGAGGCAGCAGGTTGGAAGTCAGGAGCAAGAAAAGACACATCACCTCCTCTTCTATGACTCACAATCTGCTCCCAACTTCTGCTCGTACACCCGCAATGAATACTTATTATTACACAACGCGTATTACATATATACAGCCCTGTCACACGTACACATATTCATCCATCCACATTGTCCGTATCCACATGAATGGACAGATACAGACGATCACAGCCACCATCCACAAAGTCATTTTTACTGGTCAGACACTTCCTATGAGTCACACACTTTCTAAATTTGGATATTAGGGCTATGTGATACGACAATACATTCTATGTGACGTTTGGTGCATGATGTCGTCTGTTATATTTGAGTTTATTTCACAGTGTCACGAATCCCACTATATATGTAAATGTTTTTAGTCATTTGGATGATACACGGCAAGTAATTTACATGAAAGCAATAGAAGCATGAAAGAGAGTGAACATGACATAGGATGGAGTAATTCTGAACAGACATGTGGTCAGCCAAGACAAAATGAGGACTTTGTACCTACACTGCAACAAAGGGGTGTTTAAAAACAAGATAAAACACTAAATCTGAGGGAAAAGGTCCTAAAAAACAAGTAAAACATCCGTTCATGGAGCAAGAGAATTTCACTTGACAAGATTTCCTGAATTCAGATGGTTAAATGTGGAAATAAGCATGTGTACAGATTTATGAACAAACACTTCAAATGAGAAATTAACTCATAAAACAAGATAAACTAGAAAAGCATTCGGAGAGCGCAGACCTCCGCCAAGGCATTGTTTGTACTTTCATCCACTAGTTGGTACTGAATGTACGGATCACCACTAAAATCTAATCATCTGTAGGATACCCCATTTCTGACAATCTGTGAAAATTTCATGAAAATTCCTCCATAACTTTTAGAGTTATCCTGCTAACAGCCAAACAGACAAACCAACGCCGATGAAAACATAACCTCCTTGGCGGAGGTAACATACCCTGGCAAAAACATAACCTCCGTTGCGGAGGCAATTATCTAACACTTCTAAATCCAAGTTTTTATGTCTTGGTAAGAACCACATAATTTGCAGTGTAGGATTAGCTGGTACTTCTGTAACATGGCCATAGTTTAGGCATGAAAAGTCTGATATAAACCTGAAACATGGTACTTTGCATACAATGTGATGTGGTAAACTGACACCACTAACGTCTTTTAGCGCCTTTGCAACACTAACAGCAAACAATATAAAGCGAATATATATGTGAAACTTACACAGCAAAAAAGGGGTGTCTAAAAACAAGATAAAAACAAATTAAATCTAGAAATAAGCATGTCTACAGATGTATGAACACTTAAAATAAGAAATTAACTCTGAAAAGAAGATCAATTATCTAACGCTTCTAAATTGAAATTTTTATATCTTGGTAAGAACCACGTAATTTGCAGTGCATAAAGTTAAATGCTCACAGCCTCTTTTTGAGTTCAGAGATGCTGTGATGCTGAAAACAGAACATAAATGCTCATGTTCCTGAAATTCCACATATATTCAGTGACACATAACTGTATTTAAAAGGTCAGATATGAATTAAATTACATTTCTCACCTGCTTGAAATACATTAATAGCTGGAGCCTTTTCTGACGGTCATTTCAGTATTCAAGTCGGTTTGTGATTATGGAGAGCTTACGGACCAATCTGTGTGCTACAATGCAAAGAAACACCTGAATCACATGAAAATTTTATGCAAAACAAGTGCAAATAGCCTTCAGGTACAAACTTTATGGGTGTCTTTGAGCCATTATATATTAGAACTAAATCTTATGTGACTAGGTCCTTAAAATAAAGCATATGGTGGCTCCAAACGTTGAACAATGAAAGACTACCCTCTATTTTTGAGGGTTTTGGCCTTAGTTGGTGTAGTGATTAAACCATTATCTCCAAAGAATGCCTTGCATTCACCAATTAACACAATAATCTGAAATATTGTCATTATAAGACATTTTCCCCACGTTGGGTTTGCATCCCCTTTCAAAAGACTCCCATATATATTTTATTAGATGTTTAAAACAACACAAACAGTGAACATATATAAGCAGTTATAAGTAATATAAGTACTTAATACATTCTGGATTATTTATAATCCAGAATGTATTAAGAAATATACCTTTCAAAGTGGTCATTTTAGATAAATTATTTACGAAGTAAACTACCAGAAAATGTTCCATATTGTATTATAAGATTTTAGTCATATCACACAGCCCTGGACAAATCTGGTACTGATATAACAATGATAATCATGCTTTTTACACTATGTTCACTATGATATAATTTTGAGAAAACTGAGACTGTGTATTTTTTTCAAATGTGCATTGAAGAAGCTGCAGCACATTTTTAATCCTCTTCTCTACATGTTCTCGGTTGTGAATAAACAGTGCTGTACCTGTTGTGCTTCGACGTCACATCTACTTCCATTAAAGTGTGTTCGGGTACGGCCTGTACTTTAGGATGTTTGGATACTGGAGATGTGAATGTCGTAACTCAGCTGCAGTCATGACTGCTTGACTTTTTAAAATACACTGTATAATACATACTTTGGGTATTTTTGTTCCTTCACTTGACAATAGGCAGAAAAGAAGACAAGGGAAAAATCATTACTGCGTTCACTCAGACTGGGAATCGATCCAAGATGAGCCCAGTTTTAATCATAGAAAAAATGAAGACAATCAGTGTAAACAACCAGAGAGACAATTGAGTTTTCACATTTTGACAAAAGCACAAATGTTAATGCATCTATGAGGCAGCTGTGGCCTAGTGGTTAGAGCGTTGGACTTAAGGTCGGAGAGTTGCAAGTTCAAATCCCACCCTAACCAGTAGGCAATGGCTGAAGTGCCCTTGAGCAAGGCACCTAACCCTACACTGCTCCAGGTTGTAACCAATACCCTGTATTAACTGTAAGTCGCTTTGGATAAAAGCGTCTGCCAAATGCATAAATGTAAATGAAATGTAAATGTAAATAGTGTAACTGACATTTAAATGGTGTTAAATGTCAGAGGAATTACAGGATATGAGCTTATCTCAGGTCATTGCATCAGTTTTAGAGGTGTTTTATAGTAACGTGGTGCTTTCTCCTACAACTCAAACAGCATCTCATCACCACTACAGATCTCACCATCAGCTTTTACTGCTGGGAACGCAGAAAGTGTGACTGAATCCTACTAAATATAACCTCTGATAAATCTAGGACGCCATCAGGGACAGATCTGGAGGCCTTACACACTAACCAACTAGAGAGACAGACATCATGTGCAAATCATCTCAAACAAGCAAAGAATTAATAAAACAAATACTGAAACATCCAAGTTCAATAAGTGAACTGAAGCCATGGAACTGATATCTGGGAACATGGCTACAGAACATGATCAATGAGCATGGCACAAAAAATGAGCAGAACGAGGAGCCAGTTTATCCACTTCGACCCAGTCACTTTATCACTCAGCCTCTTTATCAAATGCACATGCAGCCTTTCCCACACACAGACTTTACTTGGGCGTGTTGCCAAAGCATATCTGATGACCTATTTTAACATAATTACAGTGTTTCCCAAACACTGATTTATTCTTTTCTGCCAAAATATTGACAATGACCATGGCATATGGATGTTCAGACTTGTTTTACCAGTTAAAATGGATGAAATGTTAGAAGTCATTTAAATGTTACACATACATCCAGTGACCACTAACGTACATCGACTGATTCCCCCCTCATGTCCTGCTCTACAAACACAGTGGCTCTGACTATGAGTGCATCAGTACATAAACATTAAACAAACAAAACCAACATTAACATTAACCTGGACAACATTAACCTGGACCACATTAACATGGAGCGCTGCTGTCAACTTTACTCAAAAATGTGGATTTGAAACTCTGTTCCAGCTTTTATTTGACACTGATAGACCACGGAAAACCAGAGATATGATTGTTTTAATTTGACAGTAGAAAATCTGTTTATCTGAGCTTAAATGTGCACTTCATCCCATCTCACTTCTGGTGAGATCGGATGACAGGTGGTCAATTTGTGTCCGTATATTCACCGTTTTACAAACTGGGAAAAGTGGTCCAATCAGATGATACTACTCCATGTGAATTTGATCATTTTTGTGTATTTTTTGGCCCAATATGTTAATGAAGTAGGTTATAGTGAAATAATAATGATCTCTTCATATAAATGAAGTTGTGCTGAAAAAACAGATACCAAACATGAGCATGTTCAACATTTTAATGTGGTATATAGAGACAAAAGCAAAAGGATTAAAAAATGGCCATAACAGGCTCAGGACTTAAAGGGTTAACCCTTTCATGCACACTGGTCACTACAGTGGACAGCTGTTCGAAGGTGTTCTCTTCTATATCCATGGATTTTGTTGTTTTAGTTCCATATCAGCCAACACAGTGGATGCACCATCCCATAATACACTGACATTCATACCTTTACTGTAACTTTGCTGTTCTATCAGGTAAACCTGATCTGCAGAAACAGGTTTGAGTGCTAATTTAATTAGACTGTGATACAGTGATAGAGAATCGCCCTAGGATGTTCCCATTACATTTTGGTCACAATCCGGATAGCAGTTTGGACGTTATGACCTCAAAATCATCTCTGGCACGCTCTCTTTTCTCTGCTGGAGAGAGAGCAGGCATCGGGAGCGCGCATAGCGCTGTCAGCATTGACGGTGCAGCCAAGCTCCGCTAAACTTTTCCGTATAGACCCACACTTGGGTGTGCTGTTTGGTGCCCCCCCCCCTAATGTTTCCTTTACACTTGGACACTGTTTTCCCCCACTGCGGCGTCCGAGGGTGCACACTCGGTGCCTATGTGTCACACACTCATCCCTTACCTGCTGCTGCCTTCAGGGCCTGTCGGACATCTGGCCAAACTGAGGCACT
>JAQQZY010000009.1:33140370-33154612 GCA_030068375.1 Ostorhinchus rueppellii | reverse complement strand
ACACGGGGAGAACATGCAAACTCCACACAGAAAGGTCCCAAGGATCGCCCGGGAATCGAACCCAGGTCCTTCTTGCTCTGAGGCACGAGTGCTAACCACTGCGCCACTCTGACTCATGGGGCAGAAAAAATGTATATGGCGAGGGGCAAACAATGTTTTTGATCACATGACGTTATGATATGTATGATGTTCCGAGTCAGGGAAGTCAAGGTTTACGACTTTATATTTACATCTATTAATTTATGGCATATATTCATTGCACACATTGTATTTGTTTTTATTGTATTTTATTGTATTAAGTATACTGTTTTATAGTGTTCAGTATATTATTTTATAGCATTGAAAAGCCTGACCAGGGACAAAGACTGCAAATTAGCTGAAGCTCGATGTCTTATATGCCTCACAGTTTCTCTTTGGTGGCAATGCTGTATGTATCATCCCTGTTAAATAAATATTAAATTAATAAATAATTTAATAAATAAATAAATAAATAGTTTTATGTTTAACAGCTGAATGGACTGAACCTGTCATTGCATGTGGTACACAACACCAAGATGGCCACCATCTTGGCACATTTTTCCGAAATCTTCCAAAGCAAAGTGAAAAACAAAATGCAGAAACATTTCCAGACAGAGAAAGACACATGATGATGTAACCTCCATAACTATCAGGTGATTTAGGCTTTATATTTATGGAATGTCACAGTCTGATACGTCAGCAAACTTTGATTTCATTCATTGTTAAAAGGACTTTTTAAACTGACAAAAACCACGTGTCGTCAGCGTGTCAGTTTTTAAATCTACATGTCCCACTTCCATCTCTTTCTCTTACTTGCAGAGGTAGGACTGAGAATGTGAAGAAGCCAGGACGTTACAGTCACATGGTGCAACACAAACTCTGAGCTCCTGCAGGGTTCCCCCATATCAGACACACCAAGACACATGATACAACTAGGGTTCCATGATCTCCCACGAAGAAGAAAAATAAGCTGATGAAATAGAAAATGTCAAGGTATGTCCTTCAGCTGATCCTCGGAGCTCGTCGGTATGGACAAATATCCCAGTATCCCACCCAGAGCTCAGCAGACACTCCTGTACCTTCCCTCTGTGTGACATGGGTGTGGCTTAGTGTGGAGATCAAACCGGATCATCGCTGTCAACTTCATCTTCAAACAGATGCTCTAGTGACAGTTTGAACAATAGAAATGACGTGCTGCCTTCAGGAACAGGCCCGGCTCACAAACACCCCCTCCCCTCCCCCTATGAGTGGATAATACGCGGTTTGTTTACTTTATGCCTGGTGTATGAAAGCATGTAAGCAGGTCTGGAATAATTAAGAAATGACTCTGGAGCTCAGTTTTAATTATGCTTCACTTGGATAAACCTGGCTCCGGTTACATGTAGAGCAGGAGACGCACATGTACGTGTATGTTAAGGACTTTACTAGAGTATACTCCTACTCCACCACATCTCAAAGGCAAATACTGTAGTTTTTAATCCACTGCAGCTTTAGTTACAGTTTTTCACCCTGTTCCTGTACGGCGAAAACCTCCAAATGTTGAGCTGAAGGATGTGTTCTATTATTCTCTTCCTTCTTAAGCTCAGGAAACTCTTTCAAAACGAGCTTGAATTTAGTGGAAAATATGTCATGACAAAGCTGGAAAAAAAAAACAACCCTGTTTTTCTCATCTTATAAGTATCGATAGTGATGCTACAACTGTGATGATCTTACAGAATAGATCTTTTCAACATCAGTAACAAGTAAACTTGCATTCAAACAGCAGCAGTCGCATTATTTCAGTTGTTTTAGATAGTGGAAAAAACTATTGGTGTGGAAAACAGAAAGTTCATCCAAATAAAATAAGATCAATTACTGCACGTCTTTGACATATGAATATTACACACTCTGTTACCACAATAACTATATTTTTGGGATATATTGTGCAGCCCTAATTTTAGTTCAGGTTCCACATTCAGACCAATTCAATTTCAAGTGGGTCAGATCAGTCAAATACTATCATAATAACCTAGAAATACTCACAGCTCCAAAGTTTCTGTTTGTAAATGTAAATATTTTCATGTATTGACACTAAAACAAAGTATAATTTCCCCAAAAAATGAAATAATCTGAAAAAAAATGCGAAGAACCAGAAATGTCCTAAGAAAAGTGCAATTTTAACAATATTCTTCCTGTTCCTAAATGTTTTGTAGATCCACTGTCTGTAATTTATAATGAACATGTGGAAATGATAAACTGAAACATAATATTGTTAAAATTACACTTATTTTTCAGTTTGTTCATGTTATTTACATTGTTTGAAAGGATAGTTTGTAGATGTAAATATTCCATTGTTTAATTTTACTTTTTTGGCACTAAAACATAGAGAAAAGTTTGAAGTTGACATTATCTATTTATGCTATGAATGTCAGTATATTATGGGATGGTGCATAAGTGTCCACTGTGTTGGCTGACATAGAACTAAAACAACAAAACCAATAAATATACAAGAGAACAGCAGTAGAATAACTGTCCACTGGAGTGACCAGTGTATATGAAAGGCTTAATATGAAAACATAATGTATGATAATTCCACTCAGACGTGGGCCAGTAGGGGGTGTGGTCACTCACCAGGTGGGCAGTGGGCTGTGGTGATGCCCAGGTGAGTTAATCACAGCCTGGTCACTCCCTTTTCCAGGTGATGACGTGTTTTCTGTTCTTATCTGTCCACTTTAAAACAGTCCACCTGAAAGAATAAAAAACATGTAAGTGGACATGTGGAGCGTGTTTAGTGCTCACGGTGATGCAGTTGGATGAAGATTTGGATGGTTTTGTGAGATGAAATAAGCTTACATGTGTCATTAATGCAATAAATCTACAATTATACTGACTATTTCACTGTAAGTCTCTTATTTAGGGTTTGTTTTGTTGTTTTTTTTACTTTATCTTGTTTTAATTGACTCCTTTAAATCGCTTTTTTACATCTACATTTTTATTGATTATTATATTTTTACCTTTTTGTAACTTTTACATCATGTTAATCCTGTGGCACCTTTTTTGTGCTTGTTTTGATGCATATTTTACATTATTAAGTAATTAAATTATTGTTAAGTGCAATTTTAACAATATTCTTCCTGTTATTAAATGTTTTGTTGATCCACTATGTCTATAAGTTATAATGAACATGTGTGAAGGATAAACTGAAACATAATATTGTTAAAATTCCACTTTTCAGTTTGTTCATGTTATTTGCATTATTTGAAAGGATAGTTTGTAGATGTAAACTTTATCATTGTTTAATTTTACTTTTTTCGCTCTAAAACATAGAGACAAGGTTCGACTTGACATTATTGATATATTATGTTTTTATTCCACTGGTTCGGACCACCTCAGATCAAATTTAGTAGGATGTGGAATTGAACGAAATGAGTTTTACAGCAATTCCTTAGAACAAAAAAAGATGATTTTCTTCTATTTTCATTATTCTTATTATTCTTCCTCCAAAATCCACACGAGTTTCACCTCCAGTTCAGTTCTAACATTTCCAGTTCAGTTCAACTGGCCTCATTGGGGTCATATACATAATCCATTGTGACCACATTTCCATAAATTTGTCCTGTTTTTCGTTCAATGAAAAGGACAATTTCTCTATTACATATATTTCATAAATTACCTTAACCAGTCTTCATTTTGTGGTTCGTTTTTCTTTTTTATCACAGACTTTATTATGTGTATTATTTATTCATTCATGGTCATTTATGTATTTTTGTACTGACTATTTTATTCTGTCTACACATTTTTTATCAGCGTGTTTATTACTGAGACCAAAGCATTGCCATTTTGTTTTTGCAGTACATGTATGATGTCATGTTTAACCCTTTCATGCATGAATTATGAGAACCGTAGTCAATATATAGTTCCTGAGTGTTTTTATTCCTCTTTAGCCATGAAAAAACAAAACAATGTGATTGAGTTTTGTTTATTGTGTTTTCCCTTTCCTTTTTTTTTTTTTGTCCACTCAGCCGGACACCATGCATTTATTTTTTTAAGCAAAGAAACGTGTATTTAAAACATAGTATCAGAAAGTGATATGAAAAATTACGCAATAAAAACATTTTTAATGCTGCTAATCAGATGTTTTCCCATATTTGGTCATAGTTATTATTCACTTCATGGAGAGAATATGTTTTGCTTGTTTATTTAACCTGAAACATGTTGGTGCAGATCAGGTTTATCAAGAACAGTAAAGTTACAGTAATGGTATGAATGCCAGTGTATTATGGGATGGTGCATAAGTGTCCACTGTGTTGGCTGATATGGAACTAAAACAACAAAATCCATGAATATAGAAGAAAACGGCTGTAGAATAACTGTCCACAGTAGTGACCAGTATGAATGAAAGGGTTCAATGACCAATAAAGAATCTGGATCTGAATCAATAAAAACAGCTGAGCTCTGGGACCCATTCAAGGGCCTGAGCCTAAGATCGAGAAACAGAATTAAAAGAAATACAGACAACACAGATTATTTCCCCCTTTTCTTGAATAATAAGAGTTCAGCTGGACTGTTCTTTCATCTGTCACTTAAACAAACTGTGGGGGTGTGTTCATTACAGATAACCACATGAAAGGGTTAATCCATGACCCACTAATGAGCGGGTCAGTGGGTGGGTGTGTCCATAACTGTGGTGAAGCCGGGTGAGTTATGAGTGGATCAAAGCTGCTGACCTGAGGCGACATCAGCTGAAACCCAAGATAACACATGGGTCAGAAGTATGACTGTTTGGGGTCAAAGGTCATATAATGGCCTCAGGTTATTTCCTCTGTTATAGCAACTCTCTGCCAACTGTAACTGTACATGCTTTTTTCAGCACTATGATACATGCTCATGAAAAGAGGTATTCACTGTGAGGCAGCACGTAAACACTGCTTAATAAATGATGAACAAACCAGGGATGGAGCTGATGCAACATATACATACGTATAAATACTGATGAAGAGAAGAAAAACATTCAACTTGTGTATATTTTTCAGTCTTATTTGTGATGTTCAACAGGAAACGGTTTGGTTAATTTGTTTGAGAAGGACATATTCCTTATTTTTTGAAAGGCTCCTGCATTTATTACATTTTATTCTTATTTATTATTTGATATTTTATTTTCACGTGAGTTTTTCATGCATATTTCCATTAAAACTGGAATTTTGCTATGAAAAATCTTGCAAAATTCTTACTTTCAACACAAAAATACATAAAATAGTTTCTACTTCAGTCATTCATCCCATTATTTTTGAATAAACATTGATTCCGACATAAAAATGGATGTTTAAACCTTTAACATAACTCAACAGATACATAGCCACCACTTTCATCAGTGAAAAGTTATCTCACATACCAATGCTGATGCCTGCCTGATGAATTGGTGCATCCATATTGGATTCTTTTATTTCTACAGAGACATTTCTTTTACATTTATTTATTATTTAACATGGACATAACAGAAGCAGTGGAACATTTTTAAAGGTCTCTGCTGTTTCTTTTTTATTTCATTAATTCCCACATATTTATTTTCTAAAGGGAAGTTGTTTCTTTTGTTGTTGTTTTATTTTTGTTCACACATACTTCAAATTAAAACACGTTCCAGTCATTTACAGCCAAGATTTTGACCTTCATTCCTTCAATCCTCTCGTTCCTCTAAAGCTCATTGAAACTGATAACAATAATAGTTGTGTAAAATGGGACACCTTGTAACTATGACAGTAATTTCTTCAATAATATCATCTTATTGCAAGCATGAAGTGAACTCATACTAACAGCTTACATTTCATTACAGGAATTATTTGACTGAATCTAGTGCAACCACAACACTGACACTTGTTTAAAACATCTTCAGTCACAGAAAAAAATTAGTAGACCATAAAAAGTAATCAAAAAAATGGTAATGCACTCAAGTACTAACTCCTATGTGTATCATGTGCCTAAAAAAACGGTTTTTGTCAGTACAATGCTATAGCTGTTGATGTAAGAACTGAAGTGATTTTGGTTTATATCAAGAAAACCATAGAAAAAAAAAAAGATAGATAGATATGTGCTTTTAAATTAAACTCTTATGAGCTATTTTTGTTGTTATCATTATATTTGTCCAAACAAATCTACCTTTAGTTGTACCAGGCAGTAAAAAGAACAATAAATTGAAGAAAACAATGGTGGTCTAATAATTTTGTGTGTGACTGTAATCCTTCTTAACCGATTAAAAAAAAATTAAAAAATTACTATGGCTGTCACCCAGGATCTGATATACACATGTGCATTGAGGTTTTTGCTGAATGTATACCTGATCAGTTGATTTGGTCAATTAATCTGCACTGACTTTAATCTTTTTACATCTTTCACTTGCTTTCTCTCTTTTAAACAAAGAACCAACTGGGATAATACATAAAGCACAAAAGATGCTCACACACTTACATTATGTATGGTTAATGTGATCATCAACTGCACATTTATTAATGAATTACTATAATATTAATGATTTGACTGAGACTCATTTATTACACTGACCATAGAGTTAAGTTCAATTGTTACCCAGTTACAAACAAAGTAAACAATAGTTAATATCAATTACTGTCAATATTTTGTGCAGGTGGTTTGCGGCATATGGTATCCTGCTATAAACTCATATCAGCCTTTAAAAAAAAAAAGTCACAATAAACCACTAAGAAAGCTTTACATTGCATTTGAAAAAGTAAACTAAATAGCCTAACATATGGATTTAATTGCAGGTGAAAGTACAATGTTCTGCACATTGCAGCCACAACAGCTATGTAGGAAGTGCCAAAAGAAAATATTAGACATGAATAAACATAAATGAGAGACACAGAAATCAAACAGGTGAATTCAATTAAATTTATGTAAACAGATTAATTTCCATTCATATTTGGCTAAATCTTTGTGATCTGTGGTCCATCCCTTCCATATTTCCTCACTTCCTTAAAGTTATGACATTAAGCATACTTTAGAATTGTCACTTTCTGTACAGTACTTCCTAATGCACAGTGGTTTTGTCCAACAAATCTATTGTAATCTGGATTATCCGTTCAGATAAGACTGTGTGGTCAAAAACATACCTTCATGATAGAAAATACTTGATAAAAGGTTAGAGTTAAACCGGTCTGACTGTGGATAAAATTACAGGAAACAATAATAAATCCAGGCTCCAGCTGCAGTAGTAGATTCATTACAGAGCTATAGCTATATTTGCAAATGACAGACAGAATGAGTGAAGTATCATGTTAATAAAAACGCACGAACCTAAATCAGTTTAGAAAAATCCGGCGGAACCTGAAACCATCATTAAAACCAGTTCAGGAACAGTTAGCAAAACAAGCTAAAGGGCTAAAGCTAGCGTTAACTTAGACACGACGCAATAAACGGAGAAAACAGAAACAGAAAACACTTTGACTGGAGCTTTTTCAATCAGGAAGTTGTTTTTACAACGTGACATCAGCTGTAACTCTGGGTAAAAATGTTGTAAAAATGTCAATGTAAAACCGTTTTCCATACATTTACACAAAGCTACTGTGATTCTCCGTGGAGGTTTTAGAGGGAAAATGAATCATGAGCGTTTACGTTTGCTGTAAATTGCCAAAGACTCACCGTATCATGTGTGAAATGTGTTCCCAGAGGTGGTTTCTTCATTTGCCGGTGAGTCGGTCAGTGTGAACGGACACATGGAGCCCAACAAGTGTCAATGTGTAAACACAGCCGTCAAAGATCCAGTTTAGAGACGATGTGTTACACATGAGAGAAACACACCGGTTCAACTTCCGGTCTGTAAAGTTGTAACGCCGACAGCTACTCTACCTGTCGTCACCTTAAATATAGTATTTAGTTCATAACATCACTAAATTACCCAATTATATATCATTAAGCTGACCTATGTAGTTTTGCTTCCAGTTGTGGTATCATTAAAAACATCAGAGTGAGTCATCTGTCTTTTTGGCCCGTCTGAACCGCTATGGATGTTTGTAAGATTCTGGCACCATCTCGTGGACATTTACATGAACTACAGCTTTAGTTGATTTCACAGAATGAATGTGATCTACACTGTTGTCTATTATTGGAATAATCTATGTTTGGATGAGACACTGTGTGGTCTAAAACACACGTTCATGATAGAAAATACTTGATAAAATGTTTTATTAAACCTGTCTGACTGCAGATTATGAGAATTAAAAAAAAAAAAAAAAAGATCTGCAGCTACTGTATATATCAACACCTGAAATATATAAATTAACTCATACCAATACATAAAAAATTCATACACATCTCATTGCACCAGGGTAAGCTGTGTGTTTTTGCTTTTATTTTTGGTATAATTAAAAATATTAGACTACAGATCTATCTTTTTAACCTAGCAGATTCTGGCACCACCTCGTGGACATTTAGAATAACTACAGCTTCAGTGATGTCACTGAATCAGTGTGACCTACACTTATGCCCATAAAGGTGGAATCAAATATCTTTACTTGTTCTCATGATATAAATGTGACAATGTGATTTACTGTTGATGGATGAAATATAACTGGGAATGGGAATTGTTGCAGTTGGTTAAAGGTGATTAAATAGGAAAAAAAAATAAAAATTAAAAAAAGGAATAAAAAAAAAAAAGAGGAATGTGTCTGAAATCAAAATTATTCCAACTTCATAGGCAACAGGATGTTCTTTGGTAAGAGATAGAACATACAGTTCACATCCTACACTATCACAGTGCCCAAAACATTTTTTTTTCTTAACATTTTGAACCACAGATCTATTTAGAACATATAAAACATCAATTTTAAGTCTATACATTAGAAATAGTGACTGTATTTTAGGAATTACACACAACATGTATGAAGAAAACATTATATATAAATCATACCATGTATCGTTTTACACAAGACATGAAAAAAAAAACTATTAGGAATTTTATTAAAACTGAAAAAACAGAAATAATCTGCAGCAGTTGGCGTTATTACAGTCATTTCTAAATTCACAAAAAGTGCCTGTATCTGTTGTTTTAACTCATATATGGCATAATTATACTGTAATACATGAAATTCTCTTAAATTTGAGTAACTTTGGAAATATTACAACTACTGGGTATTTTCTAGAGATATTTAATGTTTAAATGGGTCAAATATGACTTGGGCAATAAAATACTACTGCTTTGGTAACTACAAAACATATATGAATCATGTCTCTAATACATTTCTTCTAATATACATTAACGGTGCACAGGAGAGTGTAATGTGTCACCAGCAGTGAAAAATAAAATAACAATGAATCTGACAATCAATGATTAAAATATAAATTAAAAATAAGTCAGAAAAAGGGGGTGGAAACAGTTGGTGAATCAATATGGGGTCTGGCTAAATTCTGTTTCTGTAATCAAGTATAATCAAGTGTGATTAAACAGAATAAGAAGCAAATTATTGATGAAGACGTGACATTCTGGTTTCTTTATGTTTCCGGTCCTCGTTTGGTCGAAGGTGTTTCATAAAAATAAGTCATATTCAGTAAAAATCATATAATCTTCTCTAAATCTAAATGTGTGTCCGTACTGGTTTTTGTTTAATACAGTCGTTACTGTGCGGGTCAGGCCACCAGGTGGTGATGAAGTTCTGTGTGTTATATTTCCTCATTTTGAAAGTTCAGGTCTCAGATTCATTCATGCACACTCTTACTTTGTGTTTTTCATTTGCATTTCATTCCACGTAGAAAACACACTCATTCTCTTAATATGTGTATTTTCTTGCACACGTTACTGATATTTTCCATCTTCGTATGCATCAGCTGAAGCTCAAACCTCCCTGGTGTCTACTTCACTGACCCTGCATCACCTCTGGCTTTGTTTTAATGAAAACACTCAGCGTCATCATTAATCCTCTGCGCTTTTTAAAACATTAACCACACTGGACTGCACCACATATGTATTTGTCACCATTTTGACACAGTGTGATTTTTTTTCTCCTCTCCCCTCACCCATGCGTCACTCAGATCTGTCCATAAATCTACTCTCACTTTAATGAGCAGAGAGGTAATCAACAAGAAGTGATGCCAGGCGTAGTAATAAATTCTACAGGAATACTAATTGGGGTTTTGAAGGGTCAGAGGACTGTGCCTGTACCATAAAACACCCTGTCCTCATCTTAAGCACTAATGTTTGTTATGAATTCACTTGGATTCAGTCTATTGTTTGTGTTTTTCCCCTTATTTCTTGGCACAAATCTGATATAAACTTCAATATTTTGCAATTACAGGCGGCTAGGATTTACAGAAATGCTAAATATGAGTGTGAAATGTTGTCTTCTCAAGCTGATTTGCTTTAAAAACTGATCTTATTGCACATACAGCAGCCGGAACAACCAGTTATCACGCAACATATCTATGCCGCTTCTTATTGCGTGGCTTAATTGAAACATTGTCTCTGGAGCATATCTCTGTTAGACGTGGGTGTGGTAGAAGGAAAAAGAAAAAAGAAAAATCTATTGTCCGGCACCGAGACAAATCCAGTTTTTGTTCTGCAGATTCTTAATTACTGTTAATCACAATTAACTGTCCAATAAAATAGATAGAATTACTGGACAATTAAGGGCCAAATGTCCATTCTTTGCCCCAACAAAACCCAAAAGAATGAAGGCGAAGGATTCTATAATAAGAAAAGCCTGGTGATCAGAGGAAAAACGCAGAAATGGCCCATAAACAAAACAATGTGTCCAGAGGGGAGGATTACATTTATCAGGGCTGCAGAGCTGCCATGCAGACAGAGACGGGATCAGAGAAGGATAACTCACAGAAAGCAGGCTTAAGCAGAAAAGCAATCTGAATAATAAAAGAGTAAATGTATAAAACAGGAGCAAAAAAAAAAGAAAAGTTTTTAATTATTTCGGTTGCATTTTGGAACATGAAATTGCTAATTATGTCAACAATGATTCCGTAAAATTGTTATCTCCAGAAAAGATTTGCTCATGCCTTTTACGCCGTGCAGCATTTTTAAATGAATTAATTAGGCGATCACAGTAATTACTGTTTATATTGTTGTTAATGAGCCCAAAGGCAAGCGAGCTGCACTCATCCAAATTACACTCATGAGGCACGGAGCCAAGAAAAGGTCCAAACCAGAGCGCTGCATGTTAAACATCCCCAGGTTTACTGGTTAAGAGATAACCACCAAGACACCAACAGAGTTCCACTTTAACCTTTCGTTTCCTTGTGATTATGCGTCATAATTACCTTCAAGAATCCTACTTTCACAGCTCAAAGTCCAACACGTCCCCGTTCTGGTCCACCTGCTTTAATATGCATATAAAGCAGGGACGTCAGATCCCAATCACCCTGTCATTCTGCTCATTTCATTTTTCATTTTGTCAGTCATCTTTCAGATTTTACTCCCCCCGTCTATCAAATTGGTCTGACATTTACTGGCTGCATCTTGGCCCTGTTGTATTTCATCACACGCCGCACCTATCACCAACACAATAGCTGAGCGTTATAATGGAAAGGTCTTATTGTAAATATGATAATTTCATCAGGTTCTGTAATCAGGACAGCGAGAGAGTGACACACCGAGTCGGAGGGATATCGGCCCTTTTGTTTTGTTTTTTTTATTACTGGAATGTCAAAACAGAGCGACAGAATGAGAGACAAGAGTGGAGAACTTTGTCCTGCACACTTCCACTTCATTTATTCCCATTAAGCATCATTCTGTAACCCTTTCATTCATACTGGTCACTACAGTGCACTGTTACTCTACTGCTGTTCTCTTCTATATTCATGGGTTTAGTTGTTTTAGTTCCACATCAAGCCAACACAGTGGACACTTATGCACCATCCCATAATACACTGACATTCACACCCGTCCTTGATAAACCTGATCTGCACTAACATGTATGAGTGCAAATCAATTTCTTGTTATTGCAATTAGATTCTAATTTATAGTTGTTGGGTTTTTTGGGTTTTTTTTAAAACAAAATGGAGTAATAACTACTATTAGTATATGTTGAAATGTGAGAAAACATCAGATTAGCAGCATTAAAAACGTTTTTATTTCCTAAATTTCAAACATGTCAATAAATATGTTTCTTTCCTTCAAAAATTAAATGCATGGTGTCCAGCTGAATGGACATTTTTGCAACCAAATGAAAAATAATAAATTAAAAAAAAAAAGTTCTATCTTATTGGCTTTTTTTTCATGCCTAAAGAGGAATAAAACTACTCAAAAAAAAAAAAATCTTGATCAAGCCTCTCATAATTCATGCATGAAAGGGTTAAAGTACATTTGTCAAGTATTGATGTTACAAACTCTCACCAGCAGGGGGAGTCACGTACCAGAACACACTCAGTTCTACCAAAACCAACAAAGAATCAACACGACCAATCATTAACCGCTTAGCCCCACCACTTGAAACTGAGCTACAAGGGGGAGGGGTCGAAACGTTCCCCTATGAAATGAGACAACCCTTCCAATCCAAGCTACTTTATTTCTGTCACACTTTCATTCTTACAGCTCACTCCAGTGGACAGCTGTTCAAAGCTGTTCTCTTGTATATTCATGGATTTGTTGTTTTATTTCCATATCAGCCAACACAGTAGATGCTTATGTATCCTCCCGTACTCTGGAATTCATAGCATTACTGTAAATTTGCTGTTTCAGATAAAGCTGATCTGTAGTGACATGTTTGTTTATTAAACTGTTTAGGCCCCAAACAGCCCCTCCCCCTTAGCCCTTCCTCCCCAATTCATCGAGAATTGAGACACCCCTACCCCTTCATGTGAACGTGTAAAATGAAGGGGGAGGAGCCAAGAGTTGAATTGGGATTGGGCCTACGTATCCACACACTGTAGCCCTCACTGAATAACATACATTGCACACATCAGTATTATACTTTCATCAACTTTTCTTCTTCAAACTAAAACTAAGACACTTATTTTAAGTTGCTGAAAATACCAGTGTCTTATCATCTTCACTTTCTGCATCAGCTGATAGTTTACATTATAGCCCTGTTAGCTTAGCTCTATCTTTAGCCACAGTCAAACCACAGATCACCTCTGTTTTCTGGATGGTTTGTGTTGTCATTAGATGCACGAAACGTCTGTTTGGTCCAAACAAAGTCAGAATGATCCCAGTTTAGTCTGAAGTGTGGGTTACCAAAATTGCAAAGTAGCAAAAATAAGAACATCGCATCACACTGTTTTCATTTAGAGTTGCGTCCAGTGTTGAAAACAACAGCAGCGCATCTAGACGTCATCACTGAGTCACTTTCACTGACTGTAAAAGTTGTTTCTTTGTGGCTCTCATCCCATCCCGTCACTTTTCTGATGCTTCAGTCAAAAGTCCTGCAGGGTTTGGTTGAATTTTCCATAAAGTGTCATAAAGCCGATAAACACACAACAAACTTAGTGCCACTGAACCTTTGAGCTTCCTAAAGCTGCAGCTGAAGACTCTGCCCTGTTTTATTATAGAATATTAGGATGAAACACTCAGAGGTAAAAAAAACTCATCTGAATGTTTAGCTGAGGTGTATGTTAGGCCTGCACAATATATCACAAAAATATAATTATCATGATAACAGAGTGTGTAATACTCATATGTCAAAGCCATGTAATAATACTGGTCTACAATTTTTTTTTTTTTTTAGAAATGATCTGCTTCAGAGATTAAATGTCCTATATGTTAAGTATTTTAATAAATTAAATAGGGAAACAAATAAAAGTGCTGGTTTGCTGATGTTTTCAAGGTATATTATAAAGTGTTGTATGTATGTATATATATATATATATATATATATATATATATATATATACACACACACACATACACACTGGTTTATGTATATTTATTTTATACTATCAATTTCTAAATCTTCTACTAGATAGAATCTGTAAAGTGAATATATTGTAATGTGCAGACTGTTTTGAAGTAGATCTGGTGGCTCTGAGACAAATATTCCTTTGAAGTAAAACCCATTCTTTCATTTATTCTCAAATTTCACATTTTAACCCAAGACTATATCTTGGAAACTTTAGCCAACCAACCTTTTTGACTTGATTTTTCTATATTGGTGACACACATGGCAAAATGTCAGTACTTTTATTCTGGAAGCATTTTACTTGTAAACCAGTGTAATGTCTCTTTTCTTTGTGTGAACTTTCTGTTTTCCACACCATGGGGTACCACAGTGGTTTTCTCCATCACTCTAACATGATA
>JAQQZY010000009.1:33048913-33065979 GCA_030068375.1 Ostorhinchus rueppellii | reverse complement strand
CTTTCTTTCTTTCGTTCTTTCTTTCTTTCTTTCTTTCTTTCTTTCTTTCTTTCGTTCTTTTTTTTAAAATCAGATGAGGGTCAAATGACAGTTCATGGTATATATTATATTTTATACAGACAATAAATCTCCGTCAATGAAATTTGCAATACTGAACATTATAACAGTACATAAAATTGACTTGAGTGTAATTTTAGCTGCTTGATGTTTCATTTAAAGCTTTTAATTATCCACTATTTGAAGTTTTTCTGTCTGTTTTATGCATCTGTCGTAAAGCATGTGGTGATGAGTGTTATATGAATAAATTTGATTATTATTTTTATTGCAAACAGAGTCGTATATGACACTTCTAGATGTATCGTGCTTACCTGCTCAGGGACCACAGATGGAAATGAGCTTGTAGCTAAATCTGGTGCAACACATCTTTTCTCCCTGAGATTAATGCTTTTTCTATTTGGTCCCTGTTTAACTCAAACAAAAACTGAACTAAACTAATTTAACCCTTTCATGCATGAATTATGAGAACCTTAGACAAGATTTTTTTCCCCCTTCAGTGTTTTTATTCCTCCTCAGACATGAAAAAAAAAACAATATGATTGTTTTTTTTTCTTCAAGAAGTTACAAAAACATCCATGCTTTTAATTTTTGAAATAAAGAAACATGTTTAAAACCAAATATCAGAAAATAATATGAAAACAATTTTTAAAAAACAACACATTTTTAATGCTGCTAATTTGATGTTTTCTCACATTTAACACATTCTAATGCTCATTATTACTCACTTCATGGAGATAATATGCAAAAAATAAATACATTGTCTAGCAAATAACAATTGATTTACAATGAAACACGTTACTGCTCATCAAGTTTATCTAGAACAGCAAAGTTACAGTAATAATTACATGAATGTCAGTGTATTATGGGATAGTGCATAAGTGTCCACTGTGGTGGCTGATATGGAACTAAAACAACAAAACCCATGAATATAGAAGAGAACAGCAGTAGAATAACTGTCCACTGGAGTGACCAGTATGAATGAAAGGGTTAAATATACGTTATGGTCAAATTTCAGGTAGGTACACGTGTGAAACTTTAGGTGTTTTAAAGATTTGTCGACTCCGAAGTGGAACACAGGGGAAAAAAAGTTAAGGTTTTCGCTAAAATAAAAAACATTCTTTAATGAGGCACGTTATATTCTTCAGGAAATGAGGCATATTGTTACATCTTTCCGAGCAAAGAAGTGTAAACTAAGCCTCATTAATTAAGCCCATTAGGTGAACAGAAACCTGTTTGATTGGAGGCAGTTGGAGCCCTTCCGCTCTGATGCAGCAGCGGTATTTAACTCGCCATATTGGCTGTGTGATGGCTGCACCTCAGGGTCATGTTCTGTGACATGGCTGTTGTCCCAGTGCCACCCCTGCATGCACACACACATGCACTCGCCACAGATCCTTTAAGGGGCTTGGCAGACCCCCGGTTCCCCCTCTCTAATCACTGTGTTCTCTTGGGGGGGGCTCAGCCATTCTCGCCGCTCTTTGGAAAAGCTTGGCATTTGTCTGAGATCTCATTTCTGTAATTCATCGCCCGTCTCCTGGGAGCCACGGTTGGCACTGGTGATGCCAAGTCCTCCCTCCCTCCCCCTCCTCCTCCTCCTCCTCCTCCTTCCATCGCTTCTACACTCTGCGTCTCGTCTCTCAGAGCGTCCCTTTCTCCCTCATTCACCCCTGTTGTTGTTGTTTGTTGTTTCCCTGAAAGAAAGCAGGACTAAAGCTAAACTGGTGGGTGTACACACATTAACTCTCCTGTGATTGTGTTTGATGGCCGCTCCAGGCTCAGATCACATAAACAAGTGGAGAGTGTGTGTGCATGTCCTTCTTTCTCCGGCGTCTCAGATACCCAGAGTGCGAAGCTTCGTCAGAGGCTGCTAAATGAAAACGAATGATCCTCAGTGGGATTATTGTTTCTTCATATTTTCCCTCATTTATAAAAACATTTAGTGTCAAACTGTTAATACACACACAGCACAAATGAAGAAATAATTACACATCAGTTATCACCAGTAATAAGAATGTGGAAAATATAATTGTGATTAATTAAGCATCAGTGAAAATGTACATCTGTTACATCTTTAGATTAAGGAGGGGACAACTGATGGATAGTAAAAACGGCTCAGTGTTGAAAATGTGCTTTAAAAGATCAGTGCAAAGGATTCCATGAAGTATTCACTGGCTGTGTGAGAAAATAAGGCTTTAAATATTTAAGGTGCCATGTGCTGTGGCGTCTCGCTGTAGCACAAAGCTTCCAGTGAGGGTGTAACTCTTGTTTTCCAGTCTGAGCAGTACAGGTGAATTGCTGCATCTCACATTTTGTTTATGAGTAAACGGCTGTTGGTGGCAGGCATTTTAAGCTAATAGCTGCTTTAAATAGCTGCAATTAGTGAGAAGCATGAGATATTTAATCACTCTAGACCAATTAGTCTGTAATCAAGTAGTGTCCAAGAGCGAGCACGTTTTTGTCCTCCACTGTTCCTCTGCAAGCACCCGCCATATATTTCTCTGTGCACTGGGAAGAGCAGTGATTAACACGCAGGGATATAGGCCCCCGTGGAACGCCATAATGTGGAGTTAAATCAGGGAAAGAGGGAGGCGAGACACCACAGCTAAACCTGTTATTGCAGTTTAACATATGCAGAAGGTTAATTCAAGGCAGAGACAATCGTGAGCATCCTCGTTTTATGTGTTTGTGTCACGGTGTGTTGTACCAATTTGTGGAATTAGAAGCCGGTGCATTTGTGATGTGCGGCGGAAACACACCGGCGTTTTGTCTCGGATACAATCAGCGATGGCAGATTCTGATTTAGCTTCACCTGGAAGAGGATGATAAAAGAGGTGTAGATAATGAGCAGGCGAGCTGAAATCACAAATTGCAAAAATCCCACTTGTAATTTATTTATTTTTTTTTAATTTCTGTTTTGGTTTTTATTTTTCTGATGTTCTGCGAGAAATTTATTTTAAAGCCTGCTTCAGCCGAGAGAACGCACAAATGAAAAGCATGCATGATCACTCACACCTGTGCAAACAATTGGCTCCACTTGCAGAAAGGCCAGTCTCTTGTTGTGATAATAATGATACTGTGCTCATAATGACGTTTCCGAGTGACTGGTCAGAAGGCTGCAGTGTCCACGTTGACCAATGTGCTTTGGGCCTCCTTATCAGACAGGATGTGATGCTTTCCCACGATCTGGATCAGGGAGTACACATAAACACATGCGGCGGAAAAGGCTCCAGGTACAAACTCAGCCTGAACCTTGTGTCTGGTTCACTGAGAAGAAAAAGAGTGAGACGGAGAAGCAAATGTGCTGATGAAGCCGCTGCAGAACTCTCACATGTTGCGCTGCCATCTCAGGGATTATTTGGAAAATCCTGCAGTGCTAATGCTGGAGAAATGCTGGATGAGGTTCCCTTTGTGAAAGCTGGTGCTGTCTAATAGCAAGACAGTGGGAATTGTGAGTCAACATATGGCTGCAGCAAAGTATAATAGGAAAGGAGATGAATAATGTATTCTGGATGGCAGCAGTTTGGGTGCTGACTAATAGAGAGAATTAGACTTCCAGTTCAAGCCTCCTGTCTTACGTTGCTATTTTACAGCTGCAAATGTGAGGAGAACATTTAAGGCTATGTACTAGGACAGAATTATTGAGCATGTAACTATGGATAAATGCATCAGTGTGTGGCTGATGTTCTGTCTGATAGAATTCCACATTTACTCCACATCACACAGAAGAATGGCCTTTCTTTCATGAAATAAAAAGGCAGGAATTTTAATTGAACGTGTGATGATAACAACAGGACAGAGTAAGAGAAACATTCAGATATTTATGCAGTAACTGAGCCAGTTTTTAAGTAAATTATTCCCTTCTGTTTAAAACACATGAATGTAGCAAAGCCACTAAAGTGCATGTTGCAGTAAAAAGGCCTTATTTGGAAGAATATTAGTGCTTTTTTTATTTGTTTTTTTTTGTTTTTTTGGACAGCTCTGGAAAAAATTAGCCGACCACTAGTTTTACTATTTATATATACCTTTTTATTATAACATTCCATTTAGTTTCACACAGGAAATGTCTCTCCATATTTGTACGAAAATAAATGTCAGTCATTAACGGTAAAGGAATAAGAACAGCCTGGACTTTAAAGAAAAACAGACTATGGGTCTGGAAAAAAGAGAAGACTACGACAATTACTTTGCAAATTCCAAATGAAAGTGTAGTTATTTAGAGGATTTATTTGCAGCAAATGGCAACGGGTCCAAATAATAAAAATTGTTGTTTCAGATGTTCAAGAATGCAAATAAAATGAGTTTATGTTAGTTTTAAACGACACAACTCTAATGTTTTAATTTAGGAGTTGAGTCCAGAGTCAGTGTTTGCTGATGTTAGAACACAGCTTTAATGCATCATGTCATGCTCTTCACTGGAATCACGTTCCAGAGGTTTTTATTTTGGTTCAGGTGCAGAAATTTGGGGTGGTTCCTAAATAGTTCCGAGCTTCCAGGAACAAACAGCGGATGAATGACCATATGTAAATAAAATGAGCATCAGCTCAGGGATGACCCAGGGTCATCTGTGTTTATCTCCACTTTATCCCTGAATTTATCTTGAAAAAGGGGGATTTGCTGGCAGAAATGCATTTGTGACGCTCTCAGCTGTGCAGTCATGGCTGCTGGAGCCTGGTTTGAACTCCCAGACCTGTGCTCTGCTCTTTCTGAGAACGAGAATATCTTTAATCATATCAGGAAGGTCTAACTGTCAAGCTGGCCACCTGTGCTTTAACACATTTTTTCATTTTATTTTTTTTTTACCTTTTATCACTCATCCTCAGACACACACACACACACGCACACACACACACACACACACACACACACACACACACACACACACACACACACACACACACAAACATACATTTCACATCACAAGGACAGTGCTTGTCAAGGGCAGAGAGGCCAGGCTCTCGTACTGTGGACTATAAACACATGCAGGTGGCCTGGCCTGCTTATCCTCAGATGGCCACAGCGTCTCAGAGGTGTCGTATCACCCACAGGGCGCCTCTGTCGCCCGGCTTGTCTGTGTCAAATGGCTTCTTTAACCTGCATTCGCCAGGTTGATGTGGGACAACTGAACATCGGTCAGTGTGTCTGGAGGAGAAACCTGCAGCTCAGTGGTGGAGGATGCGCCGTCACATGGAGAAAACCAGTGTGAGACGGATACACGTGTGTTTTAATTATACAGTTCATAGTTATTTCAGAAAAATATTTTTAAATTAAATGAGGAAAAAAATGTGGACGTGGAAACTAATCATAAACTGACACTTAAGAAAAATGACAAATAAAAAGGATTAAATCAACATCATAATTAAATTGGTTCCTGTTTTCAGTGGGAAGTAATGTAAATATTTGAGATCTGTCCAACTATTCAAATATAATCCTGTTCATAGTAAGTTTAGTTTTAAAAATTAAAAACTATGGATTTTCAGGTGGATGCTCATATTTCATCTGACCTTTTTTATTTTACCTTTTAATAGGTTATTCATTGCACAGGATAACTTTAATATTTTAACAAAAACTTAAATTACACAGGTGTATTTATGTCTAAACTGTATGTTCTGAATTATTAAACATTATCTCCTATTAGCTAAAAAAAAAAAAAAACCTAAAAAACTCACAACAGCATCATCTGAAAAGAAAAAGACCTTTAAGAAAGATAATTTTATCTCATGCTTTATTAGATTAAAAAAACATCTGTAACATTTATCATAATTTATCTACATGTAATTTATTGAAGAAAACAAGTTGCAACAAAAATCTACCTTCACTTGCGCTGAACTGTTGAGTCACAGAAACGATAATTGCACTTGCAAATAATATAATAGAGATAATTAACCTGCTTGTACAGGTATAAATGAATGTCTTATAGTTTCAGATCGGAGCTCTTGGCTGCCACTTGTGCTTCTGCCTGTGGAACCGGTTCCATTGCATCTTTTATCCACCCTTTACTTTCCACAACTCGGTTCATTATGTTTGAGTTTTCTATGTTTTCATGTACCTGCTTTTCCGACACATTTCACATTTCAGGTGTTGGTATTGAAAGCGAGGAACCAAGATGCCCCTTGAGACAAAACTTGAGACGACACAATTCTTCCTGGAAACTTTAATTGTTTTGACAACTCCTCACAAGCCAGTGAAGGTCAAGTCCAACAGTGCAGCTGACAGTCATGTACAGGTGCCCTCTCACACTGGCTGGAGGGTGGTGAGGTAAATTCGGTGTTCAATGTCATGAAAAAAAGTTTTTCTTCTCTTTACATTACAATGGCTGCTGCCTTTCCAACAGGGAAATCATTGAATATCTACGAACAGACTGAATACAGCTGTGTTGTCCACAAAGAGTCTGTTAATGTTCACATATTTCATCAATTCATAACCAAAGTTTAATGATTTCATGTGTCAATCGTTAACTTCCCAAGGAGAAGCTGAGTGCACAAACCCTGCAGTAAAACACAGACATTGTTTTGCAGTGATCTTTCAGTATTACATGGTAAACACTGTCAGAAGTGCTGTAACTCTCAGATTGACTTTAACAAGAGTGCAATGCAACAGAATAAAATCGGGCCTTTTTACGTTAAAGATTAAACACAAAAGCAACCCATGTCTCCGACTGGGTCGGCGCCATCATAGTTAATGAGTACAAAACAATTCAAGAGAAAAGCTTAGCAGGACAAATAAAAGAAAGGAGAGGAACTGGTGTTGAACTCCACCACATATCTACACAGGGAGGGCAGCTTCAGTGCACATTCAATACCTCTGCAATGGGCCTGACATGCTACATATTAAACTATTCCAAAAAACACTGCAAAGAGTTAACTGATATCATCATGTGAGGACATTATAGGCAGAGCATAACCATGTTCATTCACTAAAGACTTCAAAGTGGAAACACGATATTTACAGGACAACAGAAAAAAAGGTTTTAATAAAAATATCTTATAATTACAATAGTCTATTTTAAGCATATAAGTATTCCTTTCACATATTTTTATAGAACATTTGTTTCTCTATATGTACAATCTTAATTGTCTCGGATCAGAATTGTTCTTCTTTACAATATCAAACATTTTAAGGTTCCAGGGACGACCGCCCCGTTCAACCCACATCATCTATTTGAAACAATAGATGTCCAAAACATATACAATGATTTTCGCAGTTTAGTAAAGCTTGAAACTGGAGTCGGGTTTAGTTTTTCTTTAAGCACAATTCACAAACAGTTTTCAGATGCTGTTGACACATGGGTTTCCAACAAAAACTTCTTGGCGTGGGCGATTCCGTGTTTTCACTCTTTTTGAGACATTTCAAGTGATAAGAAGTAAAGTTAGAGCAACTTAAACAGGGGGAGGAGAAGGAGATGTCTACACACAGATTCCCTGTTCAGTGGAATAAAAAAAAAGCTGATATGAATAGTGATTTTATTTGGGTTTAATTCCTCCCAGCGGTTTTGAAATCCCCTTGTGATTGTGCCTCCAGTTGGGTGTGAGTCCCTGGTGAAGCTTTGCTGGCTTTGGAGCGGCTCTGTGCAGCCTGCACACCTGTGGAGGGGATGAATAGAAGTGGGGGGGTGAGCTGCAGAGCTCCAGACTGACTGGCGCCACCAACAAAACAGAGGCCATGCTTGATCAACAACCCAAAACAAACCAGGTCAAACAACAACCACACAGCTCCTCAAGCTGTTGGGCAAGCCTGACAAGAGGCAGCTGAGGGCGGCCGACACTCAACGGCCACCAGGCTGCAGGAAACACTGCTCCTGCTGCTGTCACACACCAGGTCCACGCTCATAGGCCGGTTTTATCCAGGTGTGTTTAGATCAGAAGCTGTAAATGTAACTTTAACGGCAGGGCAGCAGCTGGGATGGAAGTGAGTGGGACGGAGAGAAAGTGGAAGAGAAGCAGAGAGACAGGAGGAAGGAGTGTGTGTCAGAGTGAAAGAAGGAAAGCTGAGGTTTGAACCCTCTCCTTCCCATATTGCTACACCGGTGACAGTTATTGCGCAAAGCACAGCTGCCTCTGAGGTTGGTGCCAATTTTATGTTCCTCAATTATTATTATTCCTGACATCTACTGGCCTCCCGGAAGCACTCTACAGATTGAAAATGTGCACAACATACTGGCTAAAATAATCAGGATGACTCACTGGACACTGTGTCTTTTTTCTCTCTCTCTCTCTGAGTGTCTGTGATTAAAAAATAAAATCTAAACTTCTAAAGGTGCACACAAAAATAAAGAGTGGCTTTAGATAATAATGACTAGTATTTAAGTCAACTTACCAATGCAGTGCGTGTGTCTCAGCGGCATAAAATAGAGTCCTCCGGCTTTTTGACTATTGACGTCCTCTACAAGAAAAAGAAGAAAAAGAAACATGTAAAAATGCTTTATCTTACACGGGTGACATTAAATACAGGCGAGGCCCAAAGCCCTGGAAAATAAATGATATACAGCACAGCAGCAGAAAATTAGACAGCTATATCTGCCATAATAAATTCTCTTATAGGCTATTGAATAACAAATTGCCCTTATTGTGCGCAGTGGAGTGGGCTGCAGGCTGAGGTACTTCACCAATCCTGGATAAGGTGGGCCTCTGACACACACTGTCATTATCATGCAAATCATAAAGCCCGCAATCAAGTGCGCAATCTAACCCACGGCAAATGTGATGTTTTACGCAGGATTTTTCAGGGATACGCACAGAAGTCTGTTGTATTTGAGTCTTTTCTTTTTCCGTCTCCCACTCAAAGGACAATGACACATAACGGGCATGACGCGCTTTGTCTGAGTCTGACTGGCGGACGCAGTCTGGCGCACGAGATAAACCGGGGTCCCCGGTAAGTCCCCGGCGGAGGCTGGGACCGGAGAGCCGGGTCCGGGCTGGAGCTTACCTGGTGGTGGTCAATGTTGAGGACGGTGAGCGGTGTCCGGCTGGGGTTGGAGGCTGGAGGGGGGCATGTCCCGGTCCGCTGTGGTGGTTGTTTATGAAGGGAAGGGTGCGTCTCCAGGGCCAGCTGCAGGTCCAGGATGTAGTCTATGACATGCTGGAGGATTTCCACTTTGCTGACTTTCTTATCCTGCGGTATGGTAGGAACCAAGCGCTTCAGTCGGCTGTAGCAGTCGTTCATGTCGTATTGCAGGCAGAAAAGGTCCTCCTCTTCCATCCTGCACCGGGCGATGTTGAGGCTCTCCTTCGACAGATAGTGCAGGGAGAGCTGGCTGTCGCTGGAGGAGGAGTCCTGGGGGCGGACTGGAGTAACAGCCTTCATCTTAGATAACCAACGGCTCAGAGAGAGGCAGCGAAAAAATGAAACAAACGCACTAGAGGCAGCGGGAGGGACTGGAGAATGTACCGGCGCAGGAAACACTGAAAAGCTTCTCTAATAAAATCACACTTAAGCGAGAGAATAGAAAGCAAACAGCTGAATTCTAGTCTGTCAACACATCCCGTGGAGCCTCACAGTTCCTCTTACTTCAGCAGGCTCAGTGTGAAAGGAATGAATAGATTTCCTACATTTATAGAGGAGAGGGGAGGCGCCAAGCCAGCCGGCTGACAGATCAGGGAGAGAGGCTGGTCAATCACCGGCAGCCCGCTGCCCACCGACCCGACAACGGAGCTGAGAAAAAGGCGTGTCTCATTCTGTGCGCTGCGGTGGGTGCCAGTGGGTAGGAGGTGAGAGAGAGAGAGGGGGGGGGGGGGGGGTGTAAGGCACTCCACTGCGCATTAACATCCACGACTAAAGAAAATATTCGGCTCCCTTCACAGAAGCACACATACCATATTGATGTGGTGCGAGGTGTGGGTATATTTGCACATTTCGGGCCCAGACTCCAGCCTCTGAGCCACAGTCACTGATGCGTAATTACGCACAGCCTCAGTTGTATTGATCAGTCCGGTGACAGACAAACCCAAGCACCTGCTTCAGAGAAAGTCCTGTTTTCTGTCAGTGAAATGAAAAAAATAACCTGACAGCAGCTAAAGACAGACAGTGTTCAACGAACACAAGGGATCAAATATGGACATGATATTCACATGTTCTATATTTATGTTTATATATTTAATACAATTTCCCAAATGGTTTAGAAAAGCCAACTTCACAGATAGACTTTGTTCTGACCTTATTGATGGAAACTGATAAACTGTTCTTTATGAAAAATTCCTCCTGTTATTTTGGTTTTGGTTCTTGCTCTTTGTCACATCCAAACACTCCAGGAAAGAATTCTACTTCATCATCATCATCATCATCATCATCATCATCATCACAGTTGACTCAGTTGCTCTGATGACTCTATATAACAAACATTTTCATTTTCACAGCTCTGACAGCAGGGTTGCACTTCTACAGGAGCCAGGACGGACCAATTTGGCGGCGCCTCCTCACCATTTCTTCCCCAGCTGTGTGTTATTGTGCCTACCACATTCCTCCGCTCCCTGGGCCGCGTCGCCGCTCCGCTCCCTCCCGCACAGCCGCCTATTGAGCCGCCCCGTCAGGCAGACTGCCTGGCGCCACACCGGGACTCCATCCATTCACACACTCATCCTCTGCTCTGCCTTTCTTTCCTTCTTTCTTTTCTCCTTCCCTCTTTTCTTTCCTCCATTCCTTCTTTCCTTCCTTCTGTTCTTCCTTCCTTCCGTCCTTCCTTCCTTCCTTCCTTTCTTTCCTCATTCCTTTTGTCCCTCATTCTTTCCTTGTTTATTTTCCTCCTTCCTTCCTTCCTTCCTTCCTTCCTTCCTTCCTTCCTTCCTTCCTTCCTTCCTTCCTTCCTCCTTCTTTCCTTCCTTCTTTCCAGCTTCAGTTTAGCTCACAGTGCTTGCTTTGCTTGAAGTCTTTTCAGACCGGGGGTGCACATGGGGGCCCTGGGGTCTGAATCCCACACAGATGACACCCACCTCCGTGCCTCTTTGGAGGTTTAATGTCCCACACTTTATGGGAACCACCACGGTCTCCTCTGTCATGAATATTGAAAGGCTTAAATGGCTTTAAGTGGGTATTTTCCTCGTCTTTCTGTCTCTCCGTCTTCCGCCCTCTGCCTATGTCTTTCTCCCTGTTTTCTGTTGCCATGGGAAGTCAGTGTTCTGCTCAGTAATGTGTGCAATGACGTTTGGTCCAGGGACAACTTCAAAAGGGTCAGTGGTATGAATCTTTGATGGTAGCCTTTCCACTAGCAACATGGTGCGTGAACTCTTGCCCACGACAAACAGATGACGGATGAGAAAAATACTGTTGAGTTTAGCCCCTGCAATGCAACTATTTTGACCATTTATGTCTATAATAAAACATCATACAATACACACAGTCAAAATTTCCGTTTTTGGCTCCCATTCTGAAGGCTAATGGATTGAAAAACCTTGCTGCCAAAAACACTCTTCCCACAAGGAATAATTCATTTGTAATTTCTACAGGAATGTGTTAAATTTTATGAGGAGGCAAAAACAAATTAAAGACTGTATGAAACTGAAATGAAGCATGTGAACGTCACAAATCCATTAGCACTTAGGGTTGATATACCCACCGAAGAGATGTGTTTCTGATTTTAGCAATCTGACGTGAAATATTCCTCCTTCCTCTAACGTTCAACTACACTAAAAAATTATTCTTGGCTCAAATAAACATGAAGTAATATTTTAAAGTAAAATGTAATTGAAATATATGAAATTTGAAGTTTATTTATCCAAAAAATGAAACATAATGTGAATATTCTTAGTATAAACTGAATCCAAACAAATCAAGTCCACTTTATTTACTAGGTCACATAAAAGGCTGAGCAAATCTGACTGAAGGTATTTCATTAATTCACATTGACTCAATATGTTAGAAAAAACATTGCATTAAATGTAGGTCTTTACGTTAAACTTATGTAATAAAATTACATGGAGAATTTACATGTAATTAAAATACATAAAGTGGACATTTTTGGCTTGATTATTTTTTTGTGTGTATTTGTGTGCAAAGGAACAGCCTTGTTGCAGAACTCGGAGTGTAAGTGGGAATGTAAACACGGTACACTTTGACTCTATGTGCTCAGTAACCTTGTTATATTCTATTCTTGTCCATCTTCAGCCCTGTACCCATTCAGTGATATGCAGATTGACCTCAAGTTTTAACACATGCAATATTTCAAAGTTACCCAGAAAAAAAGGAAGCATGAGTGTGCATTATCTCTTTGCCCTTCTGTCTTTGTGTTTGCTTTCTCGTGCTTCCTCTCTCTGTACTTCTCTAATTGCGGCCCTTCTGGCTCGACTTCCCTAAAGGTTTATAGCGGTGCTGATCGGGGACTGGATGTTGGTAACTAGAGACTCATTACCAGATAAGCCTGATCGGTGGACCTCTGTGTTTGTTGTAGCTACACAATGTGGAGACGTGGAGTTCAGACTTTTAACTCAACCGGTCGACTCTTTCTAGATGGAGCAACATGTTCCCAAAGCTGCGTGTTTACAGCTTTGCAGAGGTAGTCAAGGTCTTGCATTAGTATTTCAAATCAATGCTACTGTGGTGCTGCAACACAGTAAAAAGTGGAAAGTGCACAGTGGCCACATGCATGCAAACGGCTTCGGTGGATGTGGTTGCATTTGTGATGACAAACAGTCTCCGGTGACAGATGTGGCTTCTCACCTCTAAATCCCTCATGGCATTAAAACCATAATGATAACCAACAACACGGTCTAACACCTGACATCAGCTCTGTAAAAATATCTACATAGAATCCAGCATGAAACGTACGTAAAGATCCTCTCCAACACATGAAAACACAGCGCTGCTATAAATAATCAGATTTATTTTTAACAAAGGTTGTGTGCCCTTATTAAAATTCCTCAGTACAATTCCACATCAATAATCAATTAATGTGCAAAAATCATTGGTTTCACTCTGCACTTGACAAATTTGCACTTGAAACGTCGTTGGTAAAGTGAAGCTCAAACAGAACTGTGAAGAAAGAAAAAGAACGAAACATTCTGAGGTGGAGGAAGACTTTAGAGCAGATACCATTAATGCACAAATAGGTTCTGAAAGCTGCTTTTTAAAACCTTAGAGATCAAGGATTCCTGGTTTTCTAAAGTATTAAATGGCTTTGGTTAAGAAGGTTAAATGGTGGGTTGATTTATTAGCCGCACTGCAAAGAAGGGGGTGTCTAAAAACAAGATAAAAACACTAAATCTGAGGAAAAACATCCTCAAACCAAGTGAAATATCTGTCCATGCAGCAAGAGAATTTCATTTAGCAAGATTTCTTGAATTCAGATGTTAAATATAGAAATAAGCATGTGTACAGATGGATGAACACTGAAAAGAAGGAATGAACTCTTAAAACAAGATCAGTTATCCAACACTTCTAAATCTAAGTTTTTATATCTTGGTAAGAACCAAATAAATTGCAATGCACAAGGATATTTTTAATCCCAATGTACAAACCTAGATACACTGTAAAAAATAAAACACTGAATCAACTTACAGTAAAAATTTCTCTTCAATAGGTCACACATAAAGAAAATTAGTTGAGTGAACTAAATTATATGGAATGTATTTTAAGTTGGTTCACTCAACTAATTGTTTTTATGTGTGACCTACTGAAGAGAAATTTTTAAGTGGATTCAATGCTTTACGTTTTACAGTGTATGTTCTATCCAGATGCAGGGCCAAAAGGTAACGATAAATACTGGGATTTGATATATTTATATTTACACTTATATTTTATTATTATATATACATTTTTAACCTTATTTTTAATATTTAGTCTTCTATTTTGTTATTTTGTACAGAGAACAAAGTTAAACCAGTCAAATTTCTTGTTTGTGTGCAAACTTGGCGAATAAAGCTGATTCAAAATCCTCTTCTGAAGCTTTAAACCTGAGCACCAAAACCACAAATGCACCCAGAACCGGAGTGGTAACAACTAAACAGACTGGATAAACTGGGTGACTATTTGTCCTGACAATATGTTGACTCTACACTATAAAAAGTAACACTGAATCAATTTAAAATGTTTCTTCAGTAGGTCATACATTAAAAAATAGTTGATAGATAGATAGATCGTACACATTACACACATTTAATGTAATCTAATTTTGGTTCACTCAACTAATTTTTCTTATGTGTGACCTAATGAAGAACATTTTCAAAGTTGATTCATTGTTTTACTTTTTACAGTGTATATTAACCCATAAACACTCAAACATCCACTGTCAACCACTGATGTAAATGTACCTGTTACCACTAATTCTATCAATACATGTCAATAATTGGTGTCAAATACAGTTCTTCATCTTTTCATGATCATCATATATGACCATGTTTGGACATTCAGAGGCACTGTAGTTACCATGGAAACAACGTCATCTTCTACAACATTAATTCACCAGTAAAACCCATGGAGTTGAATCAATGCCAGTGGATGGACACACTGGGTTTAAGTTCAGTTATTAATAGATTTGCGGAAAAAAAGTCCCTTTTTCTTCAGTTTTCCTTGTTTCTAATATAATAACCTTTAACTTTAATCTGAGTTTTTATGAACATCTACATCAGGGCTGTCAAACTCATTTTAGTTCAGAGTTATGTTCCCCCAAACATGAGCTGAAGTGGGCCAGACCAGTAAAATAACAGTGAAAAAAGTCAAATTATATTATGATAATTTTTACATCAACAAAAAAACGTAAATAATATGAACTTGAACTGTATTAAGAATAACAAGAGCAATTTTATCAATATTCTGCCTCAGTTTGTCATTCACAAAATATTATAAATACACCAAACATTTAATAACAGGTAGAATATCAGTAAAATGACATATACTCATCTAAAGACAGTTCATTTGTTCATGTTTGTTCAGGTTATTCACATTTTTTGTAAAAGGATAGTTTGTTAATGTAAACATTTTCATGTAATTTTAGTTTTTTACAATAAAGCAAAGAGAAAACTTGAAGTTGTTAATATTTCTAGGTTATTATAATAGTATTCTACTGGTTCTGACCCACTTTAGATCATATTGGTCTGTATGTGGAACCTGAATTAAAATGATTTTGACTCCATTGATTGTTCATATTTTCAGTGTAATTTTTACATTTCACTAATTCATCCCAGAGCCCGGACTGGACCCTTTGGCGGGCCGGCTTTGGCCCCCAGGCCTCATGTTTGACACCTGTGATCTACATGATTAGTAAATCAAATGTTGAAAAATACCTGATTTTCACTGAAAAAACTCCCACAAAATACAGAAAATATTACAATAAATGGTGAGAAGTCACTTAATGATGGCTAAATATAGAGAAAAATATGAAACTTTCTCTATATTTAACAGCTCCTTATGAGTCCTTACGGTTAACCCCTTGATGCCGATTGTCATGGATTTGCATCAAACCCCTCCCACTGACTGGCCAGAGCAGACAAGGGTTTTCATGAAAGACTATACAGATGAATGTGACCTCCTTCAACCAAACTTCCTTTTCAAGTCCATTTAGAGAGAAAATGCAACAAAAAGTCATCAGAATCTGAGGTAGCAAGGCTTTGTAGCTTAGAAATTAACCTTGAGGTTTCGGTGAGAGACGGAGCCTTCGTTTCTGTACGATAAAAGCCCAAGGAACAGTCATTATCACAGAGCCTGCAGGGCGCCATGATGTAAAACTGTGTTCAAATCCTCATAATTACACACCTGTTGTAGGCTGTGTACCAGTTTTCTTTTCTGTATAATGGTGCATACATCCCTGTTGTCCATATATGACTTCATTCAGTGCTTCTCTGTGCCTCGTTTTCCTTTTCGCTGTAAACCATGCCATGGCTTTGTGCCCAGCTGTGCAGGTCGTCTGCTTGTGGTTTCGCTGGGTGTCTGCGTCCTCCACAGTTCTCACAGTTTGCCCAACAGTTGGTGTTTGCAGTTGAAATTGAACATATTATGTCTTGTAAACAGTGCTGAAATGAGGCTACTTTAAAATGCAAATGGATGTTATTTATATCCTGTAACTATTCCAATGGATTCATGGAGGTATTGTAACTATCATATGTGATTAGTTTCAGAGGCAAGTTTGCACATCAAATCCGACCCGGGCCACTTTCATATGTGGTCCGAAGTCTAATATGTATCTGATATTTTGAAATGCGACTTCAGACTGAAGGTCCAGGTGGCATTTATCTGACCTTTACGTCACTGAAATGCAACAAATATCACAACTCTTTGTCCCGTAAACAAGGTGTGGCTCTGCGTGGCCCCATATTACATCAGGACCTGTTTTGCACATGTGGGTCACTTCAGGGTCACATTCAGTTCAGACTCAAAACTCAGTGAAGTTGTATTTAAGCCTTTCATGCACAGTGGTCACTCCAGTGGACAGTTCTTCTACTGCTGTTCTCTTGTATATTCATGGATTTTGTTGTTTTAGTTCCATATCAGCCAACACAGTGGACACTTATGCACCATCCCATAATACACTGACGTTCATAATGTTATTGTAAATTTGCTGCTCTTGGTAAACCTGATCTGCTGTAACATGTTTAAGTGTAAAGCAATTGTTTGTTATTATTATTATAGGGCTTGGGTGTCATTACTTGCGTTGCGTTGGAAGCCTCCTTACTTGAACAACTATATGCACTGTTTATAGATGCAGACACCGTGTATCTTATTAATGCAAAAAACAGAATCAAATTATCTCAGCCATGGTAAACCGTTGCTGTATTGTGGGGTGTAACAGCGTAACACACGATCACAGTGGGAAAAAGATCGAAACTGGACTGACTTTTCACCCTTTCCAGCTTGGAGGCACAGCCAAGAAAAAATTTGGAAACCGAACATTAACCTCAACTTCTCAGTGTGTGTGTGTGTGTGTGTGTGTGTGTGTGTGTGTGTGTGTGTGTGTATATATATATGACACTTATACAACAGTGAAGTATAACATCTGAATATTAATGTATGTATATTAACTTCACTTATAGAGGAAACACAGAGTTAAAAGCACATGTAAATGTTTGTTAGCATCAGCTGTTGGAGCGCAG